>ML783388.1:652334-669639 GCA_009831015.1 Picea engelmannii | reverse complement strand
CTTGGTATATATAGGAGACTAGGAGGTATAATTACAACTAATGGCCTAAAGCCAACATAAATAAAATAACATTACTAATATAATATGCCCCAATTAAGGGGTAATGATACAATATTAGGGCTTAACATATAGAGGGATTATCTTGGGATTTCGTTGATCGCATTTTCCACGGGGCTTCGTGGGTCTCAATTCTGTTCGAGGTCCTCAGTTTTCTTATAGAACACTTTCTTTCGATACCCTTGATAGGTTTCAGGATTGATACCTTGCTCATTGCAATCCACCCGACTATCGACTGTACCCTCCTGGTGACTTGTTCGTGCGTTGGAAACTTAGTTGCCTTTATTTTAGGGACTTACATAGGTGACTACGGGGGTATACCATGGTACCTAGGACAGACATCAGGCCACACTTTGCAGAGTATACCCAGAGGGTGATTTCGTATTTGAGTTGCACTTGCATTGGTAAGTTTCTCTAGTGTTGGCTGGTGTAACTGTTCTTCCAACTAGCTAGTGATCTGCTTGTCTCATCTCATAGGGACGTTTTCTAGTGTGTGTTGGTTCTTGAACGTTAATAGAAAGCCCTAGTGTGTCATTGATATTCTCACATAGTGGAGGATCATGAGATATGCCAGTCACTAAGGCTTCATGGCCTTCCACCGGTCAATCTAGAGCCACCCCCACCACCGCTAAAGTGAAGACTAGACCAATAAGGGTATTTTGAGGTGACCAAGTCACAAGAAACTGTGCTCGACCCATATTTGTGAGAAGAACACTTTATTCCGGAGGAACCAACCATTTCAAACCTTGGAGAGGAATCTCTTGGTCCATATGAACCACCAAACACTAATCTATCGATGCCCATCGTCATACAGGTTTATCCTTACGAGCGCTTGATAGTGTCACAAGAAGTAATGAAACCAAATGTTGCGACTTCTTCAGGGAATTATCATATTCCCTCTACAACTGTCACTACAGGGGGTGTTACACCTTCTAACCAACCATCGTTGGTCCAAAACACCATGGTATCTACCACCTTTACCTCGGGCAATGGTCCAATTCCATCTATCATGGCGATCACTACTCCTTTCACCCAGAGTGAGACATGCCCTCCATTCTCATACGTGATGCCTGGCTTCGATATGAACTCTGTCCTTTCCTACTCCACTCTACAGACTTTAGGTCTGGGGGTAGGGAGCTCTAACGCTCCTCTGCAAGGATCCATGGGAGGCACTTTAGCTTCCTATAATGTATTCCCTTACAGAGGTGGTCATGTACCTCCTTCATCCCCTTTGCTCGGTGGTGCTCACCAACGTCTTGCCGGGCCAGACATAAACTTTAGCTCATTTGGAGCAGGTAGTCAAGGAATTCCATCTTATAGCATGTCGGTAGCTTCGATGCCATTCTGTTTGTTTGGTACATTTGGTAACAATGCATTCTTGTCAGTTGTCATCTCGTCCGGGGGCAACCTCGATTATGGACAACAATATCCTATATAGGGTACTATTCCTGCATAGGGGGAAAACCCAGGAATTCCTTCCCCACAAGGACCTTAGAATCTGTGGTAGGGATCAGTTCCCTCATCAAGGATGTTGACCGGGGGAAACCCCTTCCATAGCCAATGGAACCCCGGGAAAGGCTTAGGACCTATTCCCGTTGGATTGGTAGGGGGAAACCCTTCCCAAAATCCTTGGAATGCAATGCAAGCCCAACCTTTTAGGTCCTATTACGGGAGTCAACCGATGATGTCTCAACAAGTGCAGAACCCGTACGCTGGTCATGGCCATGGTTTTTACCAGAACCCTGGCCAACAACCTAACTTTTCTTGGCAACCTGGTGCTAGTCAAACTCCAGGCCCCTTTTTCCATGGTTATAATCAACAACCCAAACTACCGTTTCTGGCAACTTTGCACTTTCCAGACTTGACAAGGATATTGAATGACCCTATCTTTCACGATCTGTGTTGGCCTCCTATGTCGACCAAGTTTCCTTCAGACATTCCAAAGTTTGAAGCTAAGACTAATGAAGATCCAGGTGATCATTTGACTACCTTTCATCTGTGGTGCTCATCCAATTCGTTGAAAGACGACTCCGTCTAGTTGCATTTGTTTCAACGCACTCTCATAGGGAGTGTTGCAAAATGGTACATTGAGCTCAACCGCTTGAGATACTCTTCCTTTGGCGAATTGGCAATGGATTTATTAAACCATTTCCAATTACCTGTGAGATACGATGTTGGCACCGAATTGCTGGCCAACTTTGAGCAGACAAAGAAGGACCACATCTTCGATCACATACGAGAATGGAGAAGCCAAAAGAGTTTGATAAAAGTGCCAGTCCCACTACCATTCCTACTTGAGTGGTTCCTTAAGTCTTTGGTTCCCCAGTTATCCAAAGACGTCGCAACGTCGGGAGTGTTTTCCGAAGAATATGCAATAATGAGAGCTCAACAACTAGAGCTGATTTACTTTCAGTTTGGTTTACTTTATGGAATTTTTCTAGATGCACCATGGTCAATACTTGACAAGACTAGACAGAGAGTTGGACCACATGCTGATGAGATTTTTGGTTCAACAAAAATGAATCCCGCTGACCAATTGTCAAAAACATTGCAGTAATTGTCGATACAACAGAAAGAGGCTATCCATACCACTAGTCAGGCTGCCTCCCCTAACCAAACATCAGATGTACACAGTGTGCAATCGACAAACCTGAAGGCCATCCAACATCCTGATGGAAAGAAAAAATAGTGAAATAAGGATAAGGGGGATAAGAAACCTACCGATAATGCTGGAGGGGGAAACACATAAAAGAAGAATTTGAAGTATCTGTGTAACCTGTGCATGGAATACCACCCGACTCACCATTTCCCTCGGCTTGCAGAGGCCCAAAATTTATTGGCACAACAACAACCTGTTGTGTTAACGAACCCATTTCAACATGGGAAAATTTTAACTCAAGTCTCTCCAAGCATGGACGGGGGCAGTCAAGGACCCCCTCAGTCTTTGAGTAATTATTCATCCGCAAGCATGTATATGATGAAAGGTGATGCATATATATCAACTAGAGTGCATGATTACGGAATGACAAACACACTTGAGAAGAGAAAAGAAGACAAAAACCCACCTCTTCCTCTCTAGATCGAGAATACAATGGGCGAAACAATGAAACACATCCCAAAAGGTGCGTTCAAGAAATATTCTCACAATCCAAACGCAAGGGCTACCCAGAACTACTCTGTGGTGGAGGATTTGTCTCAGACCCCTTGTGCGATGTTTTCTTTGGAGGTCCTCTAGAGCTACCCTTCCCAGAGAAAGGCTTTGTTATCCGCCTTAGGATCTACTGAGACTTGTAATTCGGGTACAATCATGCTTGATACGTCTGACTTAAAACCTCATCTCCCTTACCATGTGGCATTTCAGATAGTAGTGGCTTACACCATGAAAAATTTTACCTGGAACATTTTCCGCACAGTGGTTGATGAGGGTGCCTCTACATGCGTGATGTCATTGGCGTGTTGGAAGGCCATTGGCCAACCCATTTTGTCTCTGTCACCATATCTTCTTACCTCTTTTGATGGTCGTTCGTTCCAACCACATGGCATCATCCCCTCTTTTCATGTGCAGTTAGGGGGGAATATCGTGTGCATCGAGGTTGAAGTGATCGATGCGTCTCTCGACTATAATCTTTTGTTAGGAAGGAGTTGGACCTATTCTATGCAAGCAGTGGTCACTACAGTTTTCTGGGTCTTGTTGTTTCCACGTGAGGGATGGATTGTGACCATTGATCAGTTGTATTTCTCCCATATTGACCCTTCATTGGGGGAATCCACGGTCCCGATGATTGATAACCCTGAACCTGACATCGTCAAAATAGGGGTTGGTTTATGCCCACCTTTGATGGGTACTTTCGATTACCCGCCTCCTTCCGACAATGTTAAGTTCGTATCGGACTAGCCTAAGGTTGAGATTTTTCAAGTCTCATCATTTCATATGACTTACTTCAATGATCCATGGACTCTTCCTTCCCCATAGGCCGCGATGGAAGGGACAGGGAACCATGGTATGGAGATGCCCTTGTCCACGAAAGAAATTGTGTACTCAATAGTCCAGCAAGCTTCCGCCGACCCCAATCCAACCCCCGCACATGATTTAGATCCGATTCTCGAGCCTACTTGGGATCAAGGTTCCCTTGAGGATACTTATTCTTTGGACTTAGTATTTCCCTCGGTTATTGAAGAAATGACTAGTCTGGATAGGCTTTGGGATGATCTCCATCACATATCTTATTTCCTCCCAGAGTTAAGAAGAATTGAAGAAGGAGAATTCACTTTGACTATGATTGGAGATAGGTCTTGTCCTATCAACCCCTTGGATACACAAGTTTCCTATGCTAAGGGTAATATGGAAACCATCGCTGAAATGATACCTATTGATATCTCCAGAATCTCTGGCATCGTGGAAAATATTCTCGTCAGAGTTGACTGTTCCCCTGAGGAGATTCAAATATACAAAAATTTATTTAAATAATTCCACGACGATTTTGCCTGGTCTTACGAGGAAATGCCATGCATTGATCCAAGAATCGTTGAACATGAAATCATGACTTATACTGACGCTAAGCCGGTCCGACATAAGATTCATCCATTCAATCCTAAGAAAGCATCAACTATTAAGGCTGAAGTAGAGAAACTGCTCAAATAAGGTTTTATCTACCCTGTCCATTTGAATCAATGGGTGTCAAATCCCATTCCAGACGACAAAAAACAAGGTACGATTCACATATGTACGTACTTCTGTGATTTGAACAAAGCTTGTCCAAAGGATAATTTCCGCACACCATTTATTGAACAAATAGTCGATGAATGCATAGGTTGCGAATCCGTTTCTTTCATGGATGGTTTTTCGGGATACAATCAAATACAGATCAAACCCGAAGACCAACACAAAACCGCTTTCAGTTGTCCGTGGGGTACATTTTCTTATCAGAATATGCCTTTTGGTCTAAAAAATGTTGGAGCTACCTTTCAGTGGGCCATGTCTTTTTCTTTCCACGATCTCAAACATATAGTTGAGGCCTACCTCAATGATTTAGTATCACAATCTAGTAAGAGAGCTGATCATCCCACACACCTCCGACTTATCTTTGAGCGATGTCGCTACTACCGGATTCACTTGAATCCAAACAAATGCATTTTTTGCATTACGTCGGGTCGTCTAGTAGGTTTCATAGTTTCAACAACAGGGATCATGGTCGATCCTCTCAAATTTGAGGCAATAGTTTAGTTGCCTCCACCTCGCACAATACTTCATCTTCAGAGTTTATAGGGAAAATAATTTTTTTTACGACGTTTCATCGCAAACTATGCCAAGATCACAAAGGGCTTTATGCGTTTACTGAAGAAGGATGTTCCTTTTCATTGGGATGAAGCCACTCAACACTCTTTCGAAGCGTTGAAACATGCCCTCATGATTGCCCCTCTACTTCGGCCACCCAATTATAATAAAGACTTCTTATTGTACTTGGCTACGACAGAGTTGACCATCGGTATGGTATTGGTTTAGGAGGATCATTTTCTCTCAAAATATGTGATTTATTACTTGAGCTGAGGCCTGGTTGGATCGGAAATAAATTATTCCCACGTTGATAAACTTGTGTTGGAAACAATTCATGCTTTCCAACGGTTCCATCATTATATATTGTTTCACAAGACCACCGTCATTGCTGTTGTGAATCCATTTTAGTATGTGTTGACACAACGAGTAATTGGTGGAAATATCAGTAGATGGATAGTTTCCCTCCAGGAATTTGACTTAGATTTTGTTTCGGAAAAATCCAGAAAGTTGTTGGTCTTTGCGGAACTCATCTCAAAACTTCCAATCGAGTCAGATGAAGTTACACCCGAAGAGTCGCCTATTAAAGGAGACATGTTCTTGATCGCATCTTCAGACCCCTGTTATGGAGATTTACTGGTCTATTTCTAGACTTTGAAGTGCCTCGCCTCTTCTTTTCAAGACGAGAGTCACCATATACGCCATCAGACCAATAACTATCTCATACTTGAGGACACTTTATATCGTCGAGGTGTAGATTGCATCCTTCGCTGATGTCTCACACATGAAGAAGCAGAAATTGTGCTTAAGGATTGCCACACTGGAGCATGTGACAGTCATGTCATTTGTCTAGTTTGGAAAAAACCCAAAAGATTCTATGAGTGGGTTACTTCTGGACGACATTAATCAAAGATTGTGTTGAATCAGTTAAGAAGTTCCACCCGTGTCAGATCTTCTCTCAGAAGATGAGGGCACACCCTGCTCCCATGTTTCCCGTCATTACCATTGGTCCCTTCACCAAGTGGGGGATTGATTACACTACATGCAACCCCCCTTCATCAAGGGGGCACCGTTATATCATCGTAGCAGTAGACTACTTCACCAAGTGGGTCGAAGCTATTCCAACGTTCAAAGACAATGGAGAGACTGCAACTCTCTTTTTACTTAACCCAATTATAACAAGGTTTGGCGTCCCGAGAGATATTGTCACTAACCATGGAAGTCACTTTCAGAACAAAATGATGTCTGATTTAACATCAAATATTGAGTTGAGGCAAGAAAATTTGTCACCTTACTACCCACAAGAAAATGGTCAGGTGGAAGATGTAAATAAATCTTTTAAGACCATTCTACAACGAACGATCAATTCGGCCAAGTAAAATTGTCATTTGATGTTATACTTGGAATTATGGGCCTATCAAATGTCTGTTAAGACTGTAACCAGTTTCACACCTTTTGAACTCGTTTACAGGATGGAAGTAGTCTTTCCCATAGAGTGCCAGATCCCGTCTCTAAAATTGGCAGTACAGTTATTGCCAGACACTTCACCGCTTGAAGGGTGTTTATTATACCTCGAGAAGCTCAATGAGCAACATCATGATGTCACCTTGGCTAACGAGGCTCACAAGCAAAAAATAAAGTGTCAGTATGATCGGTGCGTTCATCCTCGGATTTTCTTTGAAGGCGACCTTGTCTTGGTCTACGACCAAGATAAGGACCCCCTGGGGGCAGGCAAGTTCAAACCCATGTGGTTTGGACCTTTCATCATGAAAGAGGTTCTAAAAAAGGATTCTTATCGTCTGGTGGATTTTGAGAGAAATTCTTTGGCAGAGCCTAGAAATGGGCTCTACCTCAAGAAGTATTACTCGTAGGTGGGTCGCCTCAGGTGAATTCTTGTACATATGTATAGTTCTTGTACATTTTCTTTTTTAATTTTTTTCTTTTTGGTTTTATGGACGTGTCATTTTTTGATGCCATCTTTTTCACTATGGCATATGTCAAGTGAATCAAAGGTCTTCACTAGGTTCATGGATGGTTCTATCCAGCACACTCAGAGGCTTGCTTCCACAACTTGGGTAATTTTTTCACCTCAAGGCTAGTTGCTATCTTCAGGAGGTATCTTTTTAGGTGACACCAAAAACAATGTCGTCAAATACACCGTAGATATAAAGTTTCTTTGTGATGCTTTGTCACATGATATCTCTCATCCCCGTGTCTATTTAGACACTCAACTGGTTGTGTCTCAGTTAAATTGGGTTTACCACATTTATGATCCTACTCTACACTGACGGTTCCTTAGGGTACATCTCTTAGAATGAAACTTTGATTACATTACATATATCCATGTTCCTAGGAGATTGAATCAAATCACATATACTCTAGCTAATCATGTATTAGATTGTCACTTTGCACACATGTAAGAAAAAGCACGCACACACACATGTAAATATATTTGCAAATAAAATGTAATCCATAAGACACAAAAAGATGTAAAAAACATATATATATATCGAAAATATCAGAGTACATGAGTGGGTGCAAGCGCCTAAAAAATATGTCCAGTGAGAGTCATGGGGCTTATGCCCTCAAAAATATACAAAAGGTGCCCTCGGCACGTAAAAAGTCTAGCCTAGCTAAGGGCGGGGCCTTTTTGCCCTGCCATAGTGAACAATGACATTGGCCAAGCACCGAAAGAGCCAGACCCAAGTCCGTGGTACCCCAACAACGTGAAGTTGCATTGAGGGCGGCAGGTCCTCAATATCTAACATTGGGACTGTGCGAGTGAGCGCATTAAGGTTCTGCTCCACCCATCTCAAAAATCTATCAACCTCTCCAGCTGGAGGCCCCCCTGCTACTACTGGTCTTGCCTCTTGTCCAGGATGCTCCCTTCTCCTTGAGAAATCTACTGGACGCATTGGTCCCACATCTGCATATAACATATACATACTTGTCACATACTCTGGTACACAAAAAAAATGATATATATAGAAAGAAATAAAAATTAAATAACGTTAAAAAAACAAAACAAGCATACCTATCTCTCCTCGCTCTACTCTGGGAAGTATGACCATGTCATGGTTCCTGGAGAAGTCGATCCCGACATAGGGGTAGTCCTCTATCGCCAGAATCTGTCATGCACACTAGGGAAAAAACTTGTCATCAAAGGCCTCGATAGTCCTCCCTCCCCCTGTCGTAGAAACAACGCCGCCCACCTGCATAACACTGGGAGAGAGGCCTCATGCCCTTGTATCGTCTCTCTAGGGATGAGACTAAGTACCCTCTCAAAGAAGAAAGAGAACAAAACAGTCCCAAACCCAAAGTTTCTGTGCACCTGCACTCAACAATCTATCAATTATCTTTTCATGCATGTCAGCATGGTTGTACTCTAGTCAAAATTTGTGCATTTAAGAACTGAACTGCACAATGGATGTGCACCTAGGAAGCCTGATACAAAGCAATGGATCCAGTGATTCACCCAATGAGTATAACAATAGCTTTCAATGGTAGGTTGTTGATCTTATGAATAGGCACCTGAGAACCTACTTTCTCAGTACCATCCTCGCAGTGGAGTCCAATCAACTCCTCAATGTTGTGTGGCCCAGGGGGGAAAGTGCGTAGATTGATTGGTTCCCCTCATCTTGAGAGGCTAGTCATAAAATATATGTCCTCAGTCATCGGAGCCAATGAATGTCCCTCAGGCATGAATGCCTCCTCATCTGGGTGCCAGTAATCTACCAAGGCATCTAGTAGCCTCGGTTGTGCCCTCATGAATGAACAATGGAAGAATTTTAGCAGCCCACATTGTGCTAAGGCAATGACAATAGTGGGGTCTTTTGAGACCAAAAAATCAAAGTCCTCATGTTCCCTCTCTCTCCAATGAACATACATCTTGAAAACACAAAAAAAATAGAGAGTTAACTCTTTATTTCCCCTTTTTTGCCACTTATTGAGGGTGTACGCGGGTTGTACTGAGAACAATCGCATGTACATGTGGGCTGTGCTTGGACAACCCGTGTACACATAGGGCCGACCCTTTTAAAGGTCAATGCCCCCCTGCAAAAAAAAAAACAAACAGGAAAAGGAGGAATGGAAATGCAGGAGGGGATGATTTGTACTTACTTGGTCCAAGGAGAAGTTCGTTTCATCCACTGAAGCTCCCAAAATCAATGCTTTTGACAAAGGGGTGTTTTTGGCTTCTTAGTCAATTTCTCAATTAGCAATGGTGATAATGAGCTACCAACTTCTATTTATAGAATTTTTGGCCCCTTTTTGTCATTTTTTGGACCCCTTTGTCATTTTTTCTATCTTGAAAATCGTTTAGTATGGTTCAAGAGTTTCTTATGGAATGTTACAATAAGTACAACTTTGGGTATTGGGAATTTTTTTGCAGATTTGGGTCCTTTGGTAAAAATTCATTTTTTCAACTTGTTGCATTTAAGTTAGGATTCCACCTCCACTTTCTATATCTCGTTGTATTTTTATCTTTTCCATAGGATCAACCTCACCGAGTTGCGACACACAACCATCATTACTTCTTTAGAAGTGTCATAATTTAGTGGTAGAGCCTACCTTCACATGGATTCCCTAGGTAGATCCTGGTTGCATTTTTGGTGTCCATGCCATAGTTAATGACTATAGGCTCGAGAGTCCTTGTTAGTATTGTCCTAATTACGAGTTTGATCCTCATATGCATGGTTCATCATCACTCTTGACCTCACCCTTGGGACTCCCAAATAGTGTCGGGTCTTCTTTTAATCCCTTTTCAAACCCTCTAAACATGAAAAGATTTTCGAGTGATCTTGTTTCCCTTCATGCTCACTAAATTGAAATTTGAAGGCACCTCTGTCCGACGGTAGTTTACCCCTTTTTCAGGCCGAATGGTCAACTGTATGAACAAAGGTATACTCTAGGAGATTTTGTTCTCTAGAAGAGTATTCTCAGGTATAATGTTAACCCTTTTTCGAGCTTGAGGGACTAAATTTACGAAAAAGGAACCCCCACGGAGTCCATAGTTAAGCTCTTTTCAGACTTCCTAAAATTGAAAAGATCCCCAAGTGAACTTGTTCCTTCACACTCGTTAAAATGGTCCAAAAGAACATCCCATACAGAGTCCATAGTTAAGATCTTTTCAGACTCCTTAAAAGTGAAAATATTTCTGAGTGATCTTGTCTTTGTCACACTCGTTAAAATGATTTTGAATAGATGTATTTTCGGTGCTAGTTTACCCCTTTTTCAAACCGACTAAGACTACCTTCGAAAAAGGTACCTTGATGGAGTCTCCCTTTACATTTTTCCAGACTCTCTAAAAATTAAAAACCACCAAGCTTGCCTTCTCTGGGCTCGTTAAAATTACATCGAAGGACGTTATCATTGTGTCTTGTTAATCGCATTTGCATTCCTGCATCTTTGGCCTAATTCCAGCTCCATGTTTCCCTCAACTAAACCATCTGAAGCATGCCTTATATGCAAGCCTTTTAGAAATTTTTCCTCTGCGTCTTGACACCTTGACCCATGGAGGAATTTTCCCGAGTGTCCTTTTCCTGCATATGTTTTCTTGCTCTAAACATTAGTTTGTTCCTTGTGCTTGGAACTAGTATGTTTGTGACACTCGTTCCTCCTTTGTAACGTATTATTCTTTTATTCTTTTTCAAGCTTCCCAAAAATTATTGAAAAAAAAAAAAAAAAATCAAATATACCCCAAAAAGAGGAAGGGAAAAGTATTTTATTTTTGTTGGTAGCACAATGAGTCACCCTTGGACAAATCACATCCTCCCATTTGTTCGTCAATATTTGGGATTTAATAGGACCTTAGGAAGCTATCCTCGCTACATAGAGTTGTGTCCTCCTTCATTTGGTTATTCTTCCAAACATATGGCGAGTTTGCATTACCTCCTGCATTGTGAACTTATGTCAATACCATATTACCTAAGTCTATTCATTTGTCATGCTATTGTCCAAGGGATTTTTTTACCAAGCTTGAGTCAACCCTTCTGCAGTTTGTCTCTTGACCTCATTCCTAACCATCCCAAAAATCCCAATCAAGTCTTTGTTTGAAATCAATGAAGCCCTTAGTCTGATCATCAAGATCCTCTAGTATCTTCCCCCATGAGTCGTCGAAGACCTCTGAGTAGTGAAGTCGTACACTCATATTTCACTCCTACCCAAGTTATGAATATTTTGAATTTGTTGCTCGAGCTCTGAAAGCCCGATCTCTAGCCATCAGGCATCATTAGCTTCTTTAATATGGATACTATACATGTATATCTTTTTTGATTTCGAGATGTAGATCCGCTGTGTATTTCTCATGACTACACTTTATAAGTTATATGACATGGATTTGTAGTGTATTTGATTGGAAACCATGATTTTATTTCATTTCGAGCATGGGTACGCCCGCCTCGGTGAGACAATTTTTATTCGTATATGGCACCTCCTGAACTCTGGTCCCTGGGCTCACTCGCTTCGTACGTTGGTGAAGATTGGTAATGTATTTTGGCCATCAGATGCTCTTCTGACCTCACACATTAGGGGGCATCTGTTATAACCCTAATTTGCACCAAACATGCATACCTAGCATCAAGCCATCTCACTTGCCATTTTTTCCAAGCCACCATTAAACAACTCTTCTAAAAACCACCCTTTTGAAGATGTACACACCTTGTACCACTTCTTCCCATGTGTATACGCTAGCTGACCCATTACATCCCACGTATACTGACAAAAGAACAAAAAATAGAAAGTTGTAGACAAAATACAGATTTTTGGGTAATTGCCTAAACCGTTTGACCACTCATAGCCGGTCACTCAACTGGATAACTTCCCTATTTTAGCCTATAAAAGAAGAGGTAGGGGTCCCATTCAAGAGAGAAAAATAAGAGTAACAAAACTATGCCAATTTTTGTATTCCCCTTGCCCCAATCTTTTGCAACCATTTTGTGAGAACTGAAGAGGAGAAGCATATGTGGAAGCAGTTGGTGCACAGTTGAAGAGGATCCCAGGACCAAGTTCGAGGAGTAGTGGCTGATCTCCCCATTGTAAGTTACGTTTGTGAGGTTAATAAGAAAGAATTACTTTTCGCATCCTGCCATATGAGGTGTTCAATATTCAGTTTTGATTATATTTTATTAGAACCTCTAACCCACTAATTCATATATAAGATGCATGTTTGGAGTTCTTTGTTTGTCTGTTTATGAATGAAGGTTGGATTTGGGAGGAGACTTGCAGTCAAGGAGCTTCCGAATGAAAAAGTATAGCCACCAAACACGGAAGTTCAAGGTAGAGTTACCGGATCCTTTTATCCTTGTGTTTTATGCATGAATGTGGGGTCTATGCTGGGATGATAGTAAAAAGTAGGAGATTTTAAAGGGTCATCTCTACATGCATTATGGAACCTGTAGTGCTAGTCCATAGGGGGTTTCCCACCCACATCAAGGTCTATATGTCCTCGGCAGTACATTGAGGGTGACTTGGTCCTCTTGTATGACAAGGCCAAAGAATAGTTGGTGGAAGACAAGTTCAACCCCATGTGGTACGGTCCTTATATCGTGTGACGTGTTTTAGAAAAAGGAGCCTATGAATTGGAGGATTATGAAGGGAATATGTTGAATGAGATGAGAAATTGGCTCTACTTGAAAATATATTACACTTGATCCCTCAATCTTGGGCGCGACTCTTTGTATACTAGTGTATCTTACTGTATATATATCTTTTCCTTTGTGTCATCGACTTTCTTATTAGGTTTTCCCTTGGTTGGTAGATGTAAATGGAGTCTTCAGTTTACTTAGGATTCATAGATGGTGCTATTTGTCATATACAAAACATGGCTTCTGCCGCGTGGGTCATTTACTCACCCGAGGGATAACTGGCATCTTTAGGTGGCGTTTGTCTAGAGCCATCAATGAATAATGTGGTTGAGTATAGCACCGTCATAGAGCTATTATGTGACACCATTTCAAATGGTGTTCAATTTTTAGAGGTTTTCCTGGACTCCCAGTTAGTTGTCTATCAGTTAAATGATAGTTATTGTGTGTGAAATCATACTCTACTCCGACGATTCTTATGGGTATGAATTTTGGAATGATAGTTTGATTTTATTACTTGTAATCACATACCTAGAATTTCTAATTATGTATCTGATGCATATGCTAATTATGTTTTAGATTGGCATTTGTCACATAAATAAAGTAAAGAAAACACATTCATCCATGTACACATTGTAGCATATATAAGTAAAGCCTAGAACCAAAATTTATATTTCATATTTTTAAAAATATGGTGTCATAGTACAAAATGGGGCCCACACCCTCAAAATACATATATGGTTGGTATATATATGACCATGGAATCTAATCATGTGGCGTCATATGTGTATCATGATAGCACAATATGACATTTGCGAGACACCAGAAGAGTCACACCCATGCACGGGGCACACCCACCGCATGTCGCTGCATAACCTCTGGAAGATCCTCCACCTGAACCATAGGAATCTTATGCATCAATCGAGACAGGTTCCTCTACACATTTTGTAGCACTCTATCTTAATCTCCTCCCACACTCTCATCTCCCCGGTTCCTTCGCCAATGTTGTGAGAATCCATCTGGTCGTCGTGGACCTACATATTCATGACAAAGTAATTGTTAATACTCAATACCATACGCAAATATTTGTGTTTTTTATTCTTTTTGAAAAACACAAAAAAACTGAAATATATGAAAACTTTTCTTACCAATATCACCATAGGAGGAGCCTGGTGGAAGAGGCATATCTAGATCCCCTCTGTAGTCAATCCCAACATAAGGGTAGTCATCTATGGCTATCACATGTTGACGTCACCAGAAAAATAACTCATCGTTCTTGGGGGTTGGCACCCTACCACCTCCTAACCGACTCATCATGTTGCTCCATCGTGACATGGTTGGATTGTGCGGTCTGTGTGGAATGATCTCCACTATAGGGATCAAACCTGGAACCCACTCAAATAAAAAAATACACAATATATATGTAAACCCAAAGTTTCTCTTTCTCCCCTATTTGCAATCTGTTAGTTGACTCTTCATGTTAATCAGCAGTGAGGTATACCGGTAATAAATAGTGGGTCATAAACACTCCACTGTGTAGAACATGAGTGGCCTTGAATCCTGGTGCAACAGGGCTAACCCAGAGATCCATGTAAGAACAAGAATGACGATCTTCAAAATCGGGTTCTCGATCGCCCTAATGTGGAGTTGGCTCCCTAATTTATCTGTGCCTGCAACATAGTGGGTGGAAATGCAATCTTTTATGTTCATACCACTCCCAACCCCCCGATCTTTGAGATTCACCACCTCTCCCTGGAGAGACAATCCTGTGATAAAATAGATTTCATCTACTCCAATCCTCAATGTTTTCCCACCGATATTGAAGGCCTCTGTCTCCGGATCCCAATAGTTTACGAGCATTTGGAGTAACCTCACTTGAGCCCTCATTCCTTTGAAAGCCCAAAATTTATAAAGGCCACACATTTTTAGAGCTAGTTAGGCCCATGCATCTCTTTCTACTGCTGAATATGACTCCTCATGTCCCCTCTCTCTCCATTCAATCACCATCTTGCCAAAGGAAAATCATTTTTTGAGTTAAATTCATTAAAAAACTTGTTTGCAGACTTGTACGTGGGCTGCAGTGTTAACAGTGGCGTGTACGACCACATATACGTGGGATGCAGTGTTAACAGTCACATGTAGAGACATATATACACGGGTAGGATTTAATTTTCTCGCTTACATGTCTCCATATACGCAACCCGATGAACTATAGCTCGCATACACCCTAATTTACATATTGCGCCCTCTAAAACGCAAAAAATGAGGGCTAAATTGGAAATTTAAACCACTAGAAATGAAGAGGAGGAGAGGGGAAATTACTTGGTCCAGACGGTTATCAGTTCCATTGATCGTATCTCCCGCAATCGACACTTGAAGATTGTGGGAAAAATGGTCTAAAATGCACTATGAGGGTACAAAACTCAGATGGTATGGTACAATTGTTCATTTTTACTATTAGTAGACAATTTTTATCCACTTTATATAGTTTATGCTAATTTTTGACCTAGTGGACTAATAGTGTAGTGGAAGGAGTTGTTTTTGGTGGTTTTGTCCAGGGATTTTTACGGTTTCTAGATCATATCGCCCGTTCATGCCTTCAGCATGCATTTTCTATCACTAGCATATATGATAGGTTTTCAATCCATTTAGCATATTTTCATTTTCTTATGACTGTGATCCATATGCATTAGGTATGAACCCATTTATTAGTGACATAGAACCTTCTTATTGCTACTAGAAGTGTCATTAATGAGTGGTAGAGTCTTACCAAACATGGGTGCCCTAGTTAGAACCTCTATGCCATTATGTGCCCATGTAGAAATTATTTTGTAGGACCAGGAGTCCCTTATAGTTCTAATATGAATTTGTGTTCAAACCTCGTATTCTTACTCATAAGACTTATGACCTTCACCTATTGGATTCCCACTGAGTCTTGTTTAAGATCTTTTTCGACTCTCTCAAAAGAGAAAATATTCCCGAGTGACCTTGTCTCTTTCACACTCATTAAATGGATTTGAAAAGACATCTATTTGGTGTAAGTTTAACCCTTTTTCAAACCAAGTAGACTAATTTCAAAAAAGGAACACTCTAGTCAACATTGGCTAGAAGAGTTCTTCTAGGTATTGTTTTATACTTTTTCGGGCCTAGGGGACTAAATTTATGAAAAAGGACATTCTTTGGAGTTAAGTTGTAATTTCATTCTATCCTCCTAATTGTAGTATTGAGCCTATTTCTGGTTCTCTCTTTCTCTTTATAACCCTCTTACCTCAAAAATTTGCATCACTAAGCCAAGGAGAACCTTGTTTATATCATTTTCATCTTGACACCTTGTACCCTAAGAGGAAACATTCCCCTTAGTGTCCATGCCCCACATGCACTTCCTTGCATTGAGAATAAGTATGTTCCACTGTTTGGAGCTAGTTTCTTACTCGTGACACTCTTTTCCTCCCATGTATCATAGAATTCATTTTCCTATGAAAAACAAAAGACAAGCGGGAAAAGAATATTATCTCATATCGACAGAAGTTGTATCGCCTTTGAACAAAGCACAAACTTTTGAGTCCAGTTTTCATCCAAAGTTTGGGTTTAGAATAAACTTAGGAAGATGAGCTCCTTACTTAGAGTTTAATCCTCCAACTAGTTATTCTTCCAGTCCCTATGGAGAGTTTGATTGATTCCTCCTACATCAAAAAGTTTCATCATCAAGTCTATTGTTATTGGATAAATCCGTAAGTGCGGACACAAACCGATCTCCCTAGATCCACCTGGATCTAGAACAAAGCAAGACAAAATAATACTCTTTCCCTATATTTTAACTATTGAATGTACTAGGAGGCAAGAACAAAGAACATACCTTATGATCGATTCCTTTGGTCTTTTTTTCTCCTGCTTCGCTCCAGTGCTCTCGTACAGTCAAGACCAAAACAATACAAACCAACCGAAGTGAAGAAAGCACAATATATTCAATAGTCAATCTATGTATATGATCAAGGTGTTATACAATAAAGTGGAACTAACTTTATGGGAAAGGGACATATTACTGTATCATATTAATGGAAAGTAAAGATTACAACCTGAGCCTTGATGTTGCAAACTTCCTTTCAATGGCCCTTGGCTCCGACACACACACTTTCTCACTTGCATGAAGAAGATCAACCACCTTTGATAAACTTGCTGGAGTTTCCTAGTTGCTGTAGCTTAAGTCCTTCACACAATCTTTCACCAATTCTCCAATGTTTTACTTAACCTTTTTTGCTTAACCTTTTCCATGAGAATTCACTCAATATATAGGAGAGAATGAATTGGTTACTTGGATAAGAATGATCCCAAAATATCAGGGAATCCAGTACTAGGATAACCATTCAAATGCCATCTCATCCTTCTAGAAGATTCC
>ML783388.1:632768-642988 GCA_009831015.1 Picea engelmannii | reverse complement strand
CTCCATACTTACGTAATAAAATTTGGCAATAGGTACTAAATTTAAGTAAACAAACCATAAATTTGAGTTTAAATACCTCGCTCTGATGCTATCCGCAACAGCTTGCTCCCTTCGCTTGAACCTATCCGCAGCAGCTTGCTCCTGAAGACACCCCAAAACCAACCACCCTACCGACTAGTACTCCTAGCCCTAGGACATCAATGGATGTCCTAGCCCTCCGAGCCCAAAACCTCTGCAGCCCCGGTGCACTGTAAATCCCACTGTAAACCCACTCTCCCAAAACTCCCCCTTCTCCCTTCTCGTTCCATGCATGAAAATGAATCCCCTTTCTCCCTAATCCTTCTCCCTCCCTTATGCCTCCTTCACCGCCCTTCCATTTACTTCCCCCACCAAAATCTTATCCCTTTATTAATGCCTTATCCATTCATTTATGTTTCCCTTTTACGTATTGGTTACGTTATCCCTTATGGGATATGTAACCCCATTTAACATTATTTTTCATTTTTAACCTTTAATTTAATACTTAATCAATTAATGACTCACTTAATAATTAATCATTCATTAACCCTTAATTAAAGAGTTAATCATACTTAAGCTAATCATAGTAAAAAATAATTAATTAATAACATATAATTAATTAAGGTTATATAATAATTAATTATAATTTAGCTAATTTTTAGGATTATTTATGAAATTATTCATATTAATAAGTAAAGGGTCATTACACTAATGAAGAGCCTGAATACACCATCATCAAATACATCATCACGATGACCAAAATCATGGGTAACATCTATGTTTCCAGAGTCCTCCATATGTCTCATGCTTTTGTTCAAAGGAAGTATATAAGCATGTGTCAACCATTTCTCAGAACTCTTGACTTTTCATGTCAGCCATACCCTCAGTGTGTCTCAGAGTTACATGAAGTTGTAGACCTATTGTGCACCCTGGTCCTACTTTCATTATAGGTAGGTAAGCGTGAACCCAACATTCAACATCTCCTTATTGGTCGTTGACTGGGGGGTTTCCCTTGTGTTCGACGACAATAAATATATTCACACATTGGGATTCATGCGGTGTCTTGGATTCCATTAGCCTTATTGGTGGTTTCCTCTCCTTTGTCGAAAATCTTCCTTATTGGATATTATTTAGAGTATCTTTTTCATGCACTACTTGCATCTGGTGCATGCGAAAGATGCACATGGTCGTTGGTTCATGAACATCCTCTTCTCCCAAGTTCCTCCAAATCATCAAGCTATTGCTTTGTACCTCATGTGGACTGATGAGAGATTCGTTAATTCTCTCCTTTCAGTGGGTCTCCTTCCATCAACTTCATGTCATCTATTCTGTAAATGATACCTATAGTCCTATGAGTACCTAGAGGCTTGCAGTCATCAGTGGCAGGTTCTCCCACCATCAACAGTCGGGAATGAATCAGTGTCTCCTGATCGATGGATTCTTCAAGTGTTTGACCTCAACACCTTTATTCACACTTGTAAGAATGTACTCGGTGCCTTGATACCTACTTTCATTATCGATAGGTTGTCTCGTGTTTGTTAACGATATACTTTAATGAATGGTAATCAAACGAAGTCTCGTTGTGTTCGATGTCAACTCCTCTATTCACATGATGTAGAATTGCACCTTTGGCAGATAGTGTTGAAGACATGTAGCATCAGTTTACAATAGAAAATTTCCTAAGTTGTTTCCATTGGAACAATACCCATATGACTTTAATGATCATGGGAGACCAGATTGTACTCCAATGTATACAGATATCTTTAGATTGATTTTGAGACTGGTTTTACACTAGGCCTTGTTCATGACTATGACAGCCTATGGCATGTGTCTACTTTGTATTTCCTATTCATGGCCATGAGAAACTATTTGGTATATTTCCACATGGATTTGTAGTGTAATTCAAATTGGCAGCCATGTGTACAAAGTCATTATGGAGTGTAATATTCTCATGAATAACTAGTAATTCCAACTGAGTCTCCATTACTCCACTTATGGGAATTATAATTCATTTTGGCCATCGCAAATACTCCTCTGACCTCACACATTAGGGGTCATCTATTATAGAAAATATTTCCTCACCCCATGCAATTGCTTGGATGGCCTCTCCATTTCCCTATGCGGACTTGAAGTCCCCTTTTTGTACTTCCCAGAGCCAAAAAATCATTTTCCACATATACACTCCCTACCAGTTAGACAACATGCGTATACATAGGTTGCACCACTACAACCCATGTACATCGATTTTGGTGCTCAAAATTAATAATTATGTTGGGTTTCCATGTCACGTCATGAGATCCATGATCCTTGACCTTCCATATACTGGAAATGTTCTGAATCTTCCCTTCAGTTCCATTTGAAGGATATGAATTGAGCCATATCCAAGCTATGGAGAAGGAGAGAATTCAAATTTTGAGAGAAAAGATACTCTGGAGAAATTTCCACTTCACATTGAGTCTGCATCCCTTTATCCTTCAAAGTATGAACTCATTGCTCAACCCCCAATCTCTCCCTTCTTTGATGGAGAACATCATTGTCTCCTTTATATGATCTTTCCTTTGGTGGAGGATTGAAGTGGTGGAGCCCCAACTGGAAGGGAATTAGTTTCTCGGTTTCGAGACGTGCCGACACAGAATTTTGTCACTTGTATACTTATTTTTATTATTTTAATAGAAATACTCTTTCCTCATCCAATTGATATCTTACAAATATTTGAATTATTATTCCATGGGTGTATTTGTCATGTATGTTAATGGATTATGCTATTTTATATGCTAACATTATATATTATCACCATATTCTTGCGTATATTGGTTGTTCAGGAAAAGCTACAGGTATAAATCTTTGAGTTGTGTGCTCAACAATGGTTTTCATCGAACGTTCGAACGAGGTAGGCTCTTGGCCTTGTCTTGTTAGCATTTCATTTATATATCATACTTGATATTAGAGTTGATTTTTGCAGTCATTCCATATGCTATGGTTTACCCCATGCCATAGATATATTTTCCTCGTAACAATAATAGAATCTTTCAAATACTTCTTACACAATTTGCAATGTAGTAGCTATCACCCTTGATATACACAAATTTGAAGCTTAACAATTTAATAAAACCTGGAACCTGAAGCCTCAATTGTTATGGAGGGTGCACTTGTTCCTCTAAATGAACTGAATCCAAGATTACAACTTGGACAAGATATCTAATACGTTTCCTGCAAACACACTAACATTTTGCTAGATGAATAACTTGGATAACATATACAAGTGCATACCTTTGAATTCTTGTAGCATCGTCCAACTTGTATTCCAATATGAAACTAAAAACCATATTGAAAAGAAGAGATTAGATTCAATGATTAGAACAAGATAGAAAATATAAAATTTCAATTTTTACCACATAATTAATTTGACCAGAAGTCAACCTTTGACTTTGAATAGTCAAACTTTGACTTTGACTTTGACTTTGAAAAAAAATTCAAACTTGACGTTTTTGCTAGCCAAGGGTACCAAGAGGTGAGATGGGATAGGGTGCACTAGGATCTCAAGGAATTAGGTCAAATTCTTCATCATAAGTGCCCGAACACAAGGGTTAGGGTTTGTTGCAGTTGCATAATTAGAAGATCCAGTTGCAGCTGTAACTGGTGCCATAATGAGCTTAACAAATAACTTCCCAATCTATATTCCAATGGTTATACTGTTTGAAGATAGTGTGGGCCCATAAATTGTTAGAAATAAAGAGATGTGCTCATTTTTCCATAGATAATATAGCAATATTGTCACCTAACCATAGGCACAAGAGCCACCTCTGTGCACCTTAACCTTGAGAGGAAAAATAATTCTAAAAGCAGACCAATAGCCAACCAAGGTAGTGCATCTTTCTCCAAGGATAGCACACCAAGTAAGAATAACCAAAGACCAAGCAGAAATTCCAAACCATAACCAAGAGAAAGTCCAACCAAAATCCAAAATACCAGTTGTAGTAGCTACAATTGCACTCCCTCTCCAAACTTGCACACCATTAGTCTTATGCAGTTGTGAGTGAGTGAGTGTCAAATGATCTCTAGCACCCTCTATTTATACTGGTCTATCTCACTTGACCGAGCCAACTTCTCTTTCTAGAGGCTAATAACTCAATATTAAATATTCTCTTGAGCCGACTTGTCTTCTAGGGTTATTATCCAATGTTTTAGGGTTTCTCTTGCTTCCCATAATAGTCTAGTCTTGTCAAAGGTTAAACATAGAGGTTAATACCTCCTGAAGCTACCATAATATCAATATGTCCCTTCCCTCATCGTCTAGTATGGTTGAAGGTTGATTCCATACTGAGATGGCCGAACCCTTGTTTGCAGCTGAAGTAGCCTATCAAGCCATTCAACAGGTCACAACAGACCTAGATCAAACTCCCTCCATTACCGAGGAGGATGATATTTTTCCTGAGCCTATTCGAGATCAAAACTCTTCAAAATATCAAGACTATTTAGATACCATCTTTCCTTCAGATGAATCCATTATCGAGGCAATGGTCAAAACTCAAAGGCCATGGGAGGATTTGCATCATATATCGTATTTCCTCCCTGAACTCATTCAAATAGAGAATGGATAGTTTAATTCATCCATTCTTGGAAGTGTTGATGGGGCAGTCAATAACTTGGTTGGGCATGGTGTCTATGCCGAAGAAAATATGGCTAATATATTGGAGATTATCCCTATCAAAATCTCTAAGGATATTGACGGTTTCAAAAATGTCTTCATCAGAGCAGAATGCTCATAAGATAAGATTGTTCAGTAAATGAAATTTTTTAAGGAGTTTCAAGACGTGTTTGCATGGTCTTACGAGGAAATTCCTGGCATTGATCCCCAAATAGTTCAACATGAAATTATAACCTATGAAAATGCAAAGACGGTTCAACAAAAGTTGAGGCTTGTAAACCCTAGGAAAGCAACAACAATCAAAGTAGAGGTGGAAAAGATGCTTAATGCGGGCTTTATCTACCCCATGCCTTTGACAAAATGGGTCTCCAACCCAGTTCTGGTGGATAAGAAGCAAGGTGCACTTTGTGTTTACATGGATTTTTGTGACTTAAACAAGGCTTGTCCCAAAGATAACTTCTTGATGCCATTCATTGGTTAGATCTTAGATGAGTGTGTGGGAAGCGAAATATTCTCGTTTATGGATGGTTTTTCCAGGGACAACCAAATTTAAATTCATCCAAAAGAACAACACAATACAACCTTTATATGTCCCTAGGGAACCTTTTCTTACAAGAAGATGCCCTTTAGTCTAAAAAATGTTGGTGATAAATTCTAGCGGTACATGATGTTCGCTTTTCATGACTTGAAGCATATAGTGGAGGCATACTTATATGATCTAACGACTCATTCACAGAAGAGAGCCCAACATCTCTTACACCTTCTCTTGGTTTTTGAACGATGTTGTTACTATCGAATCTGATTGAATCCACACAAGTGTATATTTTATGTGACCTATGGTCGTCTTCTTGGATTCATCGTTTCAACGAAGGGGCTCATGGTTGACCCATTAAATGTTGAGGAAATATTTCAGTTTCCTCCCCCATGTGCAATTACACAACTCCAGAGTCTGTAGGGAAAGGGAAATTCTCTCTGGCGATTCATGCTGAACTATGCCAACATAACAAAAGGTTTCATGCACCTTTTGAAGAAAGGGGTACCATTTTATTGGGATGAAGCCGTACAAAATTCATTTGATGTGCTAAAGAAATATTTGATTTTGACTCCTTTACTGATTCCCCCCAACTACAATTGTGATTTCTTGTTGTATTTGGCAGCCGCCGAATGATCTATTGGCATGGTTATTGTTCAGGAAGATGATGATCTCCAAGAGCATGCCATCTATTATTTAAGCCACACATTAATAGGTCATTAACTCAAGTATTCACACATTGAAAATTTGGCACTCGCATCGTTTCATGCTATGAAGAACCTTTGACACTATATTATACTACGTAAGACAACTGTTATCACCACCATTAATCCTTTCTAATATGTTTTGACTAGGAGAATTATTGGCGGAAAGTAAAACAAGTGTATTGTTGTGCTTTAGGAATTCAATTTGGACTTTGCATCCATGAATTATAATAAATCTTTGGTCTTATCGAGTTAATGTCCTAGTTCCCAGTTGAGAATGAGGAAATTAAAATGACAGACTCATTTCCAGATGAGCATATTTTCCTCATATCTTCATCTAAACTGTGGTATGGGGATATTTTTATATATCTCTAGACTCTGGATTTTCCTCTAAACTATTCATGAGACTAGTGATAGTGAGTTCGTCACATGGAAAAACACTACCTTATCATCACTGACACATTGTATCGGCGTGGGGTGGAATCAATTCTTCATCGTTGTTTGACTTTTGAAGAAGCGGAGGATGTTTTGAACGACTTCCATAGTGGAGCATGTAGTGGTCACCTATCTGGGTTGGAAACAAACCAAAAGATTTTGCATGCCAAGTAATTTTGTCCCACGATATTCAAAGATTGTATCAAAGAAGTTAAGAAGTGTCACCCGTGTCAAATATTCACTAAGAAAATGTGCACGCATCCCTCTCCCATGTTTCCTGTTATTACTGTTGGCCCCTTCACCAAGTGGGGGGTATATTTTATGACATGCCACCTGACTTCGTTTAAGGGGAATCGTTACATTATTATGGCCTTTGACTACTTTACTAAGTGGGTAGAGCCCATGCCAATGTTTTCTAATGACGGGGAAACTGCAACACTCTTCAACTTTAATCATGTCATATCTAGGTTTGGGGTTCCGAGAGAGATTGTCATCGAACATGGTAGTGACATTCAAAATCGAATGATGTCAGAGCTATAATAAAAACTGGGATTTAGGCAGGAGCATTCATCTCCCTACTATCCCTAGGCTAATGGTCAATTTGAATACGTGAACAAGTCATTAAAAAGGATACTAATAAGAATGGTTAGCTCAACTTGAATGAATTGACACTTGATATTATACCTAGCCTTGTGGGATTACCGGACCTCAGTCAAAAATGCTACTAGTTTCTCATCTTTCCAACTCGTCCATGGAGTGGAAGCAGTTTTTCCGATTGAATGTGAGGTTCCTTCACTTACAATATTAGTTGAGCTCCTTCCTAACACAACTTCGCTCGAGGAGTGCCTAGTTTATCTTAAACATCTTGACGAGAAGTGTCGATTTATAGCTTTAGCAAATTGAGTGCACAAGAAGTGTGTCAAGTATCAATACAATAAATATGTTCATCCTAGGGTTTTCTCCAACGGAGACCTTGTGTTGGTATATGACTAGGACAAGGATTCCCTGGGGGAAGGAAATTTTAACCCTATGTGGTATGACCCTTATGTCGTGCGAAAGGTGTTAGAAAAATGATCTTATGAGCTAAAAAATTATGAAGGTAATGTGTTGCTTTTTATTGGATAAATCGGTAAATGTGGACATAAACTGATCTCCCTAGATCCACCTGGATCTAGAACAAAACAATACAGGACATGACGCCTTCCCTAATCTTTAATCATTGAATTTAATATCAAACAAGAGATGAGTGACATACATTTGAATATCGCTTCCTTGTATCTTTGTTGTCCTTTCTTTGCTCTGGTGCTCTTGTGATATTAGATCTGCAATGAAACACAAACCGACCAACGTGAAAGAAACACTATTATATTCAATGAAAACTTACACATGTGATCAAGGAATCATGTAATAAAATGAGAATTATTTTATGGGAAAGAAACATGACATTGTATTATATTAAGTAAAAGTGGAAGATACAACCAAATATCCTTGATGTTGCAAGGTTCCCTTTTAGTGACCCTTTTCTCCAACACACACACTTTCTCCAAACTTGCATGAAGAAGATCCACAATAACTTGATGGACCAATGAATACCTCAAGCATCAATTGAAATAGAATCCCTCACACAATTCTCAGCCTATTCCTTCATTAATTCCTTGCTTGTTTGCTTAACCCTTTCCATGAGAAACCCATTCTTATATAGGAGAAAGAGAGATGGTTAAAGATATTAGTATGATCCCACCAAATCAGAGAAGCGAGTAGGATCCCAACCATATGGATGCCACCTCACATTCTAGAAGATACCCTTCTAGACCTTCATGAACTTCAACCTTTTTTCAATCTTTCAACATCGCCGCACCTTGGCTATAGGACAGTGTGCGGAAATGCCGCAAGAAATTTTCAGGATAGACTACGGTGATAAGACATCATTGCATTGTATATTATGCTTGGCTTGTGACATCCTTTCTTGACAAGGTTTTGAATAAGAGGAAGCCAAACACTTTTCTCATGAAGACAGGTTCTTTTGGGAGCTTGAACACATGCTATAGAAACATCACCAGGGTGACTGAATTAATGTGTAACATTGCTGGAGCCCAGAAATGGGTTCTATATCAAGAAGTACCATGCTTGAGCTCAAGGGCTTGAGCATTAGCATGTTTGTAACTATTGTTTATTTTATACATAGCTTTGTTTAGTAATTTTTTCTTCATCCTTTTGTTGCATTAGTGATCGGTGTGCTTTTGTTGTGTGGAAGATTCCCGAGGATTCATTGATCTACCTCAGATTCAAGGATGGTGTTAGATACCATACTCAACACTTAATATCTGTTGCTTGGGTGATCTATTCTCCTTCTAGTTAGCTAGTGTTTGTTGGAGGTATGTGTCTCGAAGATACTACTAACAAAGTTGCCAAGTATAGCGTGGTTATTGATCTTTTGTGAGATGCATTTTCATGTGGAATTAGTTTCCTTCAAGTGTTCATGGATTCACAATTGGTGGTTTCATAGTTAAATGACATGTATTGAGTACACGATCCGATGTTGTTAGGGTTTTTCCTTGGGGTACATCTTCTAGAGAATTCATTTGATTTTATTACTTATGAACATGTTCATAGGAGAGATAATGAATGAGTTGGTTCCTACACTAATTATGTTTTAGATTGGAATTTACATCACCAATAATATAATCACAGACATTCACATGTAAATATTTCACATTTTCAAATAAAGTACAAAATGCATTTAAATCACAAAAAATAATATATATATATATATATATATATATATCAAAATGAGGTCCATAGGTACAAAATGTGAGGCCCCTAGCCCTCAAATGCCATATAATGTCGTATAAGTACAAAAATCATGCTATAAACACATAGTCTATCTAGGCCTAAGGCCGATGAACTCTATCATAACAAACAACAATGTTTTCCAAACATCAAAACAATCGTACCCATGGCCTGGGTACCCCACGACATGACACTGCATGCCTATTGAGAAGTCATTAATGGTAGCCATGGGAAAACTATGCATGAGGGCCTCAAAGTTTCAACCCACACTATGCAAGGTCCCAGCTGCATCATCACTTAGATCTGCCTCCTCCTTGCCTCATCGGATATTTTGTGGGACATTATCCGGTCTCACGAGTGCTCTATCTACATAAAAGTAAGGTACTTGTTAGTATTTTGGATCTCAAAAAAAGATAGAAATAGTTATATATTCGAAAATTAAAAACTAAATAACACAAAATGAAATCTTATCTATATCCTGTAGCTTATATTCAGGAGGGATGATGATTTTGAGATCGTTGATGAAGTCGATGCCCGCATAAGGATAGTCCTTGATAAATGGAGTCTTTTTCTCCCACCAGCTAAAGAAATCGTCATCATATGGATTGGAAATTTGTCCACCTCCTAGACGAGCTATGAGCTTGGTCCATCAGACCATGGCTAGACATGGTCGTAGGTGTACTCATATGTGTGTCCACAAGATCATCATATGAACCCGCTCAAACAATAAAGAACATAGGACACTACCGAAGAAAAATTTCTTAGCCTTCCTGAGCTTCTAGTCAATAAGTTCTGCTTTCATGTTGTTGAGCATGGTAGTGCTCCATTCATACATAGTAGGTCATATAAATTCAACTCCATATTGAATCTACGCTCATGATTCCAAGTGTAATGAGTTAGATCCCACGATCCAAACCAAGGTATATAGGATGACTCGGAGAATCAAGTTTGTGATCTGTTTGATCTGTTGGAAGATTGGTTGTTGTCATTGATGTCAACCCTAGTCATGGGTTTTGGACCGCAAGATTGATGAAGGTATTTGGACATGAAGGAAAATGCACATGCAGATACAACATCCATGGATGGATAGTAT
>ML783388.1:592720-616330 GCA_009831015.1 Picea engelmannii | reverse complement strand
CCAATCTTTGTGCTAGAGTTATTATGCTGAAATCTCTCTCACTTCCATCTTCTTGCTCTTGCCATTTTGCCATCCATTCATTGCTCTTGGGAGTCTAGTAGCAAACTAGTGGCTACAACACTCTCACATTTTGGTAATGAGAATAAGCTTTGGAGGATCATTGGTGCATCTTTGAGTATTCTTTTTTCTCCATACACATGAGGTGATATTGTTTGCTTATTGTTTATGTGTTCTTAGTAATAGATCTTGAGTTGAAGTATTTTGCTTGGGTAAGATAGCTTTGAGTATTCTTGTTATCTTATGATTCATTTTGAATAACTTAGGATTTTCAAGTATTTCATTCTAGGTTGATTCAAGATATCTATCTATTCCATGCTTCACATGTTTCACTAAGTTTTTGCAGGTCACATCAAATGTTTCATTTGGGATAGCATCAAAGAGGATCCTACCCTTGAGACTTTCTTACACTCCTTATCTCTTTCTTGTTCCATTTAAATTTCTGCATCCATTTCCATATATTTTTCAGCTTGATTACTAGTCTTAGAGAGGTCAAAAATCAATTTTATATTTCAGATTTGTTTGCTGAAAATTTCTGTGTAAAAACAGAAATTTTCTGTTACATATTTGGTGTTTTTGCAGCATTTCCAGCAAGCTTTTGCTTGCTGTTTTTTGCAGGTTAGTGACAGATCTAAAGGTGCATGCTGCCCAAAAACACCTAGGAGGCTTCCCAAACACTTCTACTTGGTTGGGTAACAATTTCTCCTTCTTTCCCCTTCTTTTTCCTTCAAATTTCTAAGTTTTACTCATATTTTCTTTACCTTTTGGGCCCTAAATCTTAGTCTAACTTAGATTAGTTTGCTTATTCTTTAAATTGGTTTATTCTTTTGTCCATAATATTGTTAGTTTAGTTCTCTCTTTCTTTCATTGAGTTATTGTGATCTAAGCTACCCTCTTTGACCAATATTGGAAGACTTGCCACCACCTTGGCCATTGAAGTGGTGTTTTCTTTCAAGTTTTTTTTTTTTTGCTTCTAAAATAAAATCATAGTATTAATCTAACTTGTCGGCACCTTGGGGGAGTCATCCCCAAAATCGTATTGGCTTAAAGAGAAATTAACTTGTGATGATTTATGCTTAATGGGTAAATTATCTAGTTAGTAATCACACATAGTTTCCTTTTCAAGTTTATCTCATATGTTCATAATCTCATGCTTAATGGTTGAATGATTTATAATGTCCTTTACATGATAGATCTTTAGTTACATAAGTCATTTAGCTTGCTTACTTCTAGCATATGTGGTTTAGTCTTTTAGTTTAGAGATATTAGTGTAACTTGTTAAATCTTATCTTTCTCATGCTTACATCTTACATATGATTTAACACTTTCACATACATGGTTGATGGTAGATCTAAATCTTAAGTTAAATGTCTACAATGTTGATGGGATGCTAATGTGCTTGATAGTCTTCTACTTATTGTGGCATAATTTCATCTTCTAAGTCATTTCATATCAGATCTACTTTCATAAGCACTCTTTAAAGTTTAAGTTACCTTGCTTCATGGTTATCTTATCATACACATAACTTAAATTTTCTTTCATACAAGTTTAATTTTCTGTTATTGCAGCAAGTTGTTCTTGTCTAATATCTCACACTTAAACTTGCAATCTTTATGTGGAATGGTTCATAACTAATTGGTATATCTTGTGTATCATTTTCATATAAGTTTATGTGGTGAATGCTTTTATTCTCAAGTTGTTGAACATATATTTTTGAGCATTTCTAGTTTCGGCCATACCCTTAAACGCTAATTTTTAAGTGCCTAAAACTTGTCTAAAATTCACCCAACACATCTAAAGACCTACCCGCAGGTCATAACAACACTTGGGAACATTTTTAGGGGCTTCATTCAGCCATCTCCACCATCTAAAACGGATGGGAGGAAAACAACGGAGGGAAGAGGTGGGGGATCCGTCCTCGTGATTTCGTTGGGGAGATCCTTTCCGGGAAGTTCTCCTACTGTCAGGGCTGACCTTGGAAGCTAGGGTAAGGCCTCGTTAGCCTTACTATATTAAGCACCGGACAGTCATTTGGCCAAGGGATGAGGAAGTTTGAAGCACACATCTAGTTTAGAGGGAAGGGAAATAAAATTTAATCAATCTTTAAGTAACTCCATAAACACTTAGTTGCATAGATCACCTTTGTATGTGGGGGAATTATATGTATCGATAGGAACACATCATTTGTGGTAATATCATTGTTTAATCTTTCTCAATTACAACTTGATGGTTAATATTTCTTATGTTTAAGTGAATGTTTGAGTAGTCATTGAAATATCTTGTTAATTGATTGTTGTGTTGTGAGTCAAGAGAGTGTTGAGTATCCCACTTGGGGAGGCATCACTTTCTTTGATTCTTGAGTGCTTTGTGTGATTGTAGTCAGTGAAGGCTGTCCAATAGAGTAAGTGCTATTGGGGCATGCTTGGCAAATTGTTGAACACTTACACTTATTTGTATCTTTGCGTATTGTTGTATCTTTGTATATTGTTGTATCTTTGTGAATGGTGTAATTAGTGTAACACTTAAGATTCTTTTGTAAGTAATATAACCTTGGGGCTTGTGGGTAGTTTAAATTGTTTTATTTGTAAACTTCTTGTAACGAACCACCCTCAAACATTAGTTGACCCCATTGCCCAACCTTAGGCACTAGTCTTAGTTGAATTAGGGAAAGGGCTGACTTTGCATTTATAATAGACTTGCACTTGCATTGCTTCTTTTGCATCTTAGGCTAGTTTTCCCTTTAGCCTATAACGAATTGAAACTAACTCCTAGAAAATTAACATTAAAATTAATCTAGTAACTAGGGACAACCCCCCTTGGCTTCCCTAGGAGTAAGCCTAGAAGGAAGAGGTTCCAGTCAAGGTGACAATGTGGATTTGGAACTTAGACATTGTGTCTCCGAGGGCACACTAAGTGAGTTGGACTTAGCTCACGTTAACAAGTGTGCATTAGGACAACAACATATTTGGCGCCGTTTCCGGGGATAAGTCATTTATCCTTGGTCAAAACGACTTAACTTATTCTTTATTTTTTTAAGAACTAAGTAATAAAAACTTTAGTCCCTTAAAATTATTTGAGATTGCATTGGTTAGCTTTGTGTGATTCTTTTTCCAAGTGGCGGCTCCATTGAACAAATCTATCAAGCATACTGCAAGGAGAAATCCTTGTTGGCTGCTTGAAATTCTTGGGGAAGAAGCATACATCGATATCCAATTCTTGTTCCAAACTTAATAAATTTAACTTTTGTTTTCCTTCTTGTTTTTTCTTTGTTTGATGCTCTTGTTTGTCTGAAGTAAACTTGGTCATCTGACGACTCCACTTTAAAATAATTTGACAAGGCATTTTTCAAGAAGGAATTCACGGCTTGTTTGTTTCATCTTTGAACTTGAAAAAGTTTTTGGATGAAGCTGGCATGCTTTCCTTCTTGTTGGATCCTTAGTAATTTTGGGCCCTAGATTTTTTTTCAATGGGTGGTTTTCTTGATCCTATTGATTTTTCAGGAATTGTTGGTTACCCTCATGATATATATGAAGATGCTATTGATAACATTCCTGATTTTGATCATACTCATGCTGGTGCTCACATCGTGGATTTTACTAAGTTTATCAATAAGTGGTGTGAGCCACCTCTTTACGAGGATGTTCTTATGCGATTATTTGTCTATACCTTTGTTGGTGAACGAGAAATGTATTGGTTTCATGACTCACCTGATAACACATTCAAGACCATACAGGATTTGTTGCATGCCTTCTTGAATCTGTTTGGGCATAGTCAGCAGGAGGTTCACGATGAATTGGTTGATAATTTTATGGAAACATGGAGGAGGAAAAATCTTCCATATATAAAAACAATCAATTCAAACATAGGGGTTGATGCTCCATCAAATCCCATTAAGGAAATCAATGAAATAACTCAGAATATACAGCCTTCCCAGGAAGAACCATGTGAATCCATGAATGAACAATTTGTGGCCATAGAAGACCCATTGGAGGTCATAGAATATAATTTCACAGAGACTTATATTGAATATCAGGACCCCCATGGCTTGAGCTTGACAGTAAAAAAGATAAGGAAGTTCATGAGGAAATTCCGGATGAATGCATGGATGAATCAGTCATCTATTTTGAGGAAGTGAAGGAACTTGAGTTTGAAAATGTTGAATATCTAGATGATTCAAGTCCCCACCCTCCTCCCGAGGAACTAGTGTTTTTGAACGTTGACTTTGAAAATCTTATGATGGTTCCTGTGATGTGTTCTTCTTCAGTTTCTCAACCAAAGGATAAATTAATGTAGAATTATATGGGAATGGAAGGCAATTTCAGTTTATCAATGACATATCATTATGAGTATTGGTTGGCCTCCCACATTGACAGTCATGAGTAGAAAAGTATTCAGAATTCACACGGCTTGTCATATTTCAGTGTTTGGTTGAAAGGAAGAAGGAGCATGGTACTTGGTTGGTTCTCCCTCACAAAAAGTTCCAAGTTGATAAAACTTGGGAAGGGGTCTTCTGTGAGTCATCCTGGACTAGGATGTTTCAGACACTTGTGGAATCATTTCACCCATTGCATGGGTGGTTGTAACGTATCTCTAACCCTTCCTTGTATTTTAATTTTGTATTATTTCAATTTATTATGTCAATATGTACTTAGAATTTTTTTCGGTATCATAGTTTCAATTTGTAGTTATAATGTTGTACTTTAGATGTTTCATTATGTAAATGTTGTCTATAGCAATTGATTTCATTTATCATGTATGAATTGTACTAATGTTAATTTTTGGTGTTCACATTGTGGGAGCACTATTTTTGTAGGTGTTGGATTCTCGTATACTCTCCGTCTCATTCGAGTTGATCGAACACACGTCCCCATGTGGAGCCAGATGTTGACCGCCCATTTAGCAACGTTAGTCAACTCACGTGCCGTGAAGATGCATCACCAGATGCAATTTTGATGAAGACAGTTTTGGTTCTACTTGGGTATCTGATACCCCAACACAAAATTTTGTAATCGAAATTTCCGCACCCCTGCGTGGGTTAATAATGTAATAAGTCTGCATGGATCATAGTTAGGTTAGACACCTTGGGTGTTTCCATTGGGGGAGTTCCTTTCACCGAGGGTCTTTTATCCTCAGGTTGTCGACCGGGCTTTAGGGCCTTGCCGACTTCTCTTGAGTGTTTCCCTCCTCACATGCAATAATTTCCTCCAAAGTGGTGAAAGGCACTCTAATGGTCTCATTTTTTGGTAAGCTATTGTTTAGGAATGTTGTAAATGACCATGCCAAACAGTGTAGAAAGTTTCGTGGAATTTTGTCGAGTCTAGATAGGTTTTCTTTAATTAATTAAATTTTTAATAATTTAATTAATTAATTATTTTTTGAGCTAATATTGTAAAAACTGGGTTTTTGGGCTTTTGATAGGGGTATTTGTGCTCAAAAGAAATTTAATATCACCCCCTACACCCATAGACCAAGTTTCAGCTCAGTCGGACAAAGTTTGCTATGCATTTGTCCACCCGAAGTCAAAGTCAGTCAAAACAACAATTTTAATTGCTAAGTCGTTTTTGTAATTTCTGTAAAAAAGAGTTATTGGGTGAATGTTGAAGTGGAAAAGAGCAATATTAGACATTACCTAATCCTCCCAACCTTTTCCAACCTATTCTAACCCCTTACCCACCTTTTACACTCAAAAAACATGCCCCCCTAGGGCAAGTGACGTTTTTCCTTAGTGGAGGTTGTTGTGACTTATTTGGGGGCCCCTCTCATGAGCTATGACTCCCTTTGACCCCCACATCACCTCCTAGGATGATCCCCCTCATTTTTTCTCATTAATTTCCCTCAATTTCTTCATTTTCACACTTTTTTTGGCCCCTCCAAGAGGAGTTACGCCCCTCTTCTTCTAGAAACTCCACAAATGATTTTTTAAAAAATTATTTGGACCTCTCACCTTCCTTGGCATCAATCCCAAGGCCTCCCACACCTCTTTGCTTGATCCCAACACCTCCTACTTTTTTCTACACCCTAGATCTAGATTTCAAACCCTAGATGGTGTACCCTAGCCTTGAGATCTACTCTTATGCTTGGTTGTGGACACTTGACATTGATCCAAGAGAGGTAGGTTTGCCTCTCCAAGTATAAATAGATCCCTCTCCTCACTCCCAACTCACCAATCTTTGTGCTAGAGTTATTATGCTGAAATCTCTCTCACTTCCATATTCTTGCTCTTGCCATTTTGCCATCCATTCATTTCTCTTGGGAGTCTAGTAGAAAACTAGTGGCTACAACACTCTCACATTTTGGTAATGAGAAAAAGATTTGGAGGATCATTGGTGCATCTTTGAGTATTCTTTTTACTCCATACACATGAGGTGATATTGTTTGCTTATTGTTTATGTGTTCTTGGTAATAGATCTTGAGTTGAAGTATTTTGCTTGGGTAAGATAGCTTTGAGTATTCTTGTTATCTTATGATTAATTTTGAATAGCTTAAGATTTGCAAGTATTTCGTTCTAGGTTGATTCAAGATATCTATCTATTCCATGCTTCATATGTTTCACTAAGTTTTTGCAGGTCACATCAAATGTTTCATTTGGGATAGCATCGAAGATGATCCTACCCTTGAGGCTTTCTTACATTCATCTCTTTCTTGTTCCATTTAAATTTCTGCATCCATTTCCATATATTTTTCAGCTTGATTACTAGTCTTAGAGAAGTCAAAAATCAATTTTATATTTCAGATTTGTTTGCTGGAAATTTCTGTGTAAAAACAGAAATTTTCTGTCACATATTTGGTGTTTTTGCAGCATTTCCAGCAAGCTTTTGCTTGCTGTTTTTTGCAGGTTAGTGACAAATCTAAAGGTGCATGCTACCCAAAAACACCTAGGAGGTTTCCCAAACACTTCTACTTGGTTGGGTAACAATTTCTCCTTCTTTCTCCTTCTTTTTCCTTCAAATTTCTAAGTTTTACTCATATTTTCTTCACCTTTTGGCCCTAAATATTAGTCTAACTTAGATTAGTTTGCTTATTCTTTAAATTGGTTTATTCTTTTGTCTATAATATTGTTAGTTTAGTTCTCTCTTTCTTTAATTAAGTTATTGTGATCTAAGCTACCCTCTTTGGCCAATATTGGAAGACTTGCCACCACCTTGGCCATTGAAGTGGTGTTTTCTTTCAAGTTTATTTTTTTTTGCTTCTAAAATAAAATCATAGTATTAATCTAACTTGCCGGCACCTTGGGGGAGTCATCCCCAAAATCGCCTTGGCTTAAAGGGAAATTAACTTGTGATGATTTATGCTTAATGGGTAAATTATCTAGTTAGTAATCACACATAGTTTCCTTTTCAAGTTTATCTCATATGCTCATAATCTCATGCTTAATGGTTGAATGATTTATAATGTTCTTTACATGATAGATCTTTAGTTACATACGCCATTTAGCTTGCTTACTTCTAGCATATGTGGTTTAGTCTTTTGGTTTAGAGATCTTAGTGTAACTTGTTAAATCTTATCTTTCTCATGCTTACATCTTACATATGATTTAACACTTTCACATACATGGTTGATGGTAGATCTAAATCTTAAGTTAAATGTGTACAATGTTGATGTGATGCTAATGTGCTTGATAGTCTTCTACTTATTGTGGTATAACTTCATCTTATAAGTCATTTCATATCAGATCTACTTTCATAAGCACTCTTTAAAGTTTAAGTTACTTTGCTTCATGGTTATCTCATTATACACATAACTTAAATTTTCTTTCATACAAGTTTAATTTTCTGTTATTGCAGCAAGTTGTTCTTGCCTAATATCTCACACTTAAACTTGCAATATTTATGTGGAATGGTTCATAACTAATTGGTATATCTTGTGTATCATTTTCATATAAGTTTATGTGGTGAATGCTTTTATTCTCAAGTTGTTGAACATATATTTTTGAGCATTTTCAGTTTCGGCCATACCTTTAAACGCTAATTTTTAAGTGCCTAAAACTTGTCTAAAATTCACCCAACACATCTAAAGACCTACCCGCAGGTCTTAACAACACTTAGGAACATTTTTAGGGGCTTCATTCAGCCATCTCCACCATCTAAAACGGATGGGAGGAAAACAACGGAGGGAAGAGGCGGGAGATCCGTCCTCGTGATTTCGTTGGGGAGATCCTTTTCAGGAAGTACTCCTACTGTCAGGGCTGACCTTGGAAGCTAGGGTAAGGCCTCGTTAGCCTTACTATCTTGAGCACCGGACAGTCATTTGGCCAAGGGAGGAGGAAGTTTGAAGCACACATCTAGTTTAGGGGGAAGGGAAATAAAATTTAATCAATCTTTAAGTAACTCCATAAACACTTAGTTGCATAGATCACCTTTGTATGTGGGGGAATTAGATGTATCGATATGAACACATCATTGGTGGTAATCTCATTGTTTAATCTTTCTCAATTACAACTTGATGGTTAATATTTCTTATGTTTAAGTGAATGTTTGAGTAGTCATTGAAATATCGTGTTAATTGATTGTTGTGGTGTGAGTCAAGAGAGTGTTGAGTATCCCACTTGGGGAGGCATCACTTTCTTTAATTCTTGAGTGGTTTGTGTGATTGTAGCCAGTGAAGGCGGTCCAATAGAGTAAGTGCTATTGGGGCATGCTTGGCAAATTGTTGAACACTTACACTTTTTTGTATCTTTGTATATTGTTGTATCTTTGTGAATGGTGTAATTAGTGTAACACTTAAGATTCTTTTGTAAGTAATATAACCTTGGGGCTTGTGGGTAGTATAACTTGTTTTATTTGTAAACTTCTTGTAACGAACCACCCTCAAACATTAGTTGAACCCATTTCCCAACCTTAGGCACTAGTCTTAGTTGACTTAGGGAAAGGGTTGACTTTGCATTTATAATAGACTTTCACTTGCATTGCTTCTTTTGCATCTTAGGCTAGTTTTCCCTTTAGCCTATAACGAATTGAAACTAACTCCTAGAACATTAACATTAAAATTAATCTAGTAACTAGGGACAACCCCCCTTGGCTTCCCTAGGAGTAAGCCTAGAAGGAAGAGGTTCCAGTCAAGGTGACAGTGTGGATTTGGAACTTAGACATTGTGTCTCCGAGGGCACACTAAGTGAGTTGGACTTAGCTCACGTTAGCAAGTGTGCATTAGGATGGCAACAAGGCCTACCTCGTCCAAATGTTCGATGAAGTCCACCATTAAGCACTTTGACCCAAAGATTTATACTTTCAACTAGTTCTCAATAAACAAGCAAAGAAAGCATATGGTGATAATACAAAAGGTTAACACATTAGATAGCATAATCTATTAGTATACATAAAAAATATGTCCATGGATAACAAATCATATATTTGCAAGATATCAATTGGATGGGCAAGGAGTATTTCTATTAATAAATGATCAACATAAGTGAAAATATTATAGACTTCCGTGTCGACATGGTTCATAACCGAGAAACTAAGTTCCTTCCAGCTGGGCCTCCACCACTTCAATCCTCCACCAAAGGCAAACTCATAGAAGAGAGACAATGGGGTTCTCAATCAATAAGGGAAGAGCTTGGGGGTTGAACACCACTTTCAAACTTAAAGGACAAAGGGATGCAGACTCAATATGAAGTAAATAATTTCTCCAGAGTAACTTTTCTCTTAGAGTTGAATTATTTCTCCTCTTTCCATAACTCATAATTGGCCCATTTATAGCCTTATAATGGAACTGAAGGGCCGAGTCAGAATGTTTCCAATATATGGAAGGACAAGGATTAGAGATCTCCTATCATGACATGGAAACCCGAAATTTAATTTTCATTTTTTGGCACAAATCCCGATGTATGCGGGTTGTAGTGGAGTAACCTGCGTATACACATGCTGTATAGTAGGCAAGATGCGTACATGTGGAAAAATATGTATTTTTATATCTGGATTTTACAAACAGGGATGATAAGTCTGCATGGGGGAATGGAAAAAGGCCTTTTGTGCAATATTGCATATGTTGAGGAAAATATTGCTATAACAGATGCCCCCTAATGTGTGAGGTTAGAGGAGTATCTGCAATGGAAAAAATACATTATAAACAACCCAGAAGTAGAGTTACGGGGAACCAACTGGAAGAACTAGTTGGTCATTACATTCTGCACTAACTTTGCATACATGGATTCCAATAGAATTACATTGTAGATCCATGTGAAAATATACCAAACAAGTGTCTGTGGCCATGAATAGAAAAATACAAATGCGGTTACATGCCAAAAGTTGTCATAGTCATGAACAAGGCCCAGTAGAACCAGTCTCAAAACCAATATGAAGATATATGTATACAATGGAGTACAATTTGATCTCCCATGTGTTGGATCATGTTGTCATTGATTCCAATGGTTTGATTATGTGGGATATTGTTGGATCATACGTCATTGATGCAAATGGTTTGGTTTGATTGATGTCAAGTAATTGATTGATTGATGATTGATGAACAATGAATATGCATTGATGAAAATGATATATGTCCAAGTGGAAACCAATTGATAAAGATGGATCATTGATATGATGCCCTTGATGAAAATGATAGATGTTCAAGTGGAAACCGATTGATAAATATGGATCATTGGCATGATGCCCTTGATGAAAATGATAGATGTCCAAGTGGAAACCAATTGATAAATATGGATCATTGATATGATGCCCTTGATGAGAATGATAGATGTACAAGTGGAAACCAATTGATAAAGATGGATCATTGGTATCAGAGTAGGCCTTCACTACAAGCCTTAACAAGCTTGAAGGAGATCCATAGACACACAAATGGATGGTGAAGTTCCAATCCTTGATGAGGAAAACTATTCTACTTGGAGAATAGAGATGAGAGTGTATTTGAAGACAATGGGAGCAACTATTTGGAAGGCAACCATTGGTGGATATGTTTCGTTGAAGAACAAGTCAAAGTTTGCTACTCAAAGGGAAGGAAAGAAGAATGATGCATTGGCTCTCAAGACAATTCTTAGTGGACTCTCAAGTCCTATCAAAGAGAGCATGGGACAATGCACTTTCGCCAAGGATCTATGACTAAAGCTAGAGGAGACATATCAAAGCAAGGAAGAGGAAGAAGAAATTGAAGACCACTCCATCAAGATCATCAAAGGTAAAGAATCATCAAAAAATCTTGAATGCATTATTTCTAAATGTGATTTTGAAAACATTTCAAGTGAAGATAAATAATAAAGTGATAATAGCACAAAGAAAGATCTTGAAGATGAAGGCAAATAATTATGTGTTGATGTTGGAAAAAAGGAAGTAAGTAAAGATACTTCAAATGAAGGTAAAGAACACTCAAAAACCCTTGATTGCAATGATGATGAATTTTTCTCTACAAGTGAAGAAGAAGATGTAGAAATAGTTTGTGTAAAGTTTGATGGTATTTATCCCATGAAAATAATAGAAGGAAATATATTAAAACTTCAAAAGAAGATTGAAGAGGGTTTATATAGATATAGAAGTGATCATTATTATATAGACTATAATTATCTTTTGGATAACACTAAGAAGTTTCTTAGGAGAAGTCTAAGGCACATCTTGAAGTTAAAATAAATGATCAAGGAACACGAAGCGAACAATAAGACTCTATTAGAAGAAAAGGAAGAAGAAATCACAAGACTAAATAATGGAAAAGAAGATATGAATGTAGATGATGAGATTAGCAAAATGTTTGAAACTATTGTCCATCTCAAGACCCAAATTGAAGAAGCCAAAAGAATAGAGGAACTATTGAAGATTCAAATAAATGAAAATGAAGATTCATGTTGCAAATTAGAAGCTGAAATTGTTGACCTTAGAAAGAAGGTAGAGAAGTCAAACAAACTCTTGAATAACTCATGAATCTTGGGTGAGATCTTGGAAAGTCAAAGACCAACATGTGATAAATCAGGTCTTGGATACAAAGGAGAAGATACACATGTTTAAGCAAGCACCTCAAAGAAGCATGAGGTAAGTGCATCAAAGAAAGAAGATAATATTGCAAAGAAACCATCTACACAAGGCAAAGAAAATTTCAAAAGTACAAAGCAAGGAAGACATCAGAAGCCATTTTTGGGACACCAAAGCAAAGGTATGAAAGTATTTTTCATGGGCATTGTTATTCATGTAATGTATATGGTCACGAAGATTTTGAATGTAGATCTTATGAAAGGAGATATAATGGAAGATTCTATAACACCACAAGGTGTTGGAGATGTGGTCAAATAGGGCATATTGTTGTTCACTGTAACTCTATGAGATGCTACAGTTGTAGTGGATTTGGCCACAAATCCCAGGAGTGTTGGAACACAAGAAGAAAGTCCATGATGAGGATTTCACATAGCATGGAAAGAAGAAGGAATGAAGTAAGAAAGGGAGACATATTTGAAAAGATGGATGCTCATAGCTCAAGTTCTGAAGAGAAGGGTCATCTACAGAAGTGGGTGAAGAAGACAGAGCAGTCAGATCAGAATGAAAGATTGAAGGGAAGTTCAAAAGTGCCATCTAGTAAGGCACACACAGGTAATAGTGGTGACAGTCGCGTGTACACGCGTGCTGACCTTGAATAGGTCGCGTACACACACACTCATTTTTGCAGTAGGTCGTGTGTCTATTGTAAAGCCTTGGGAAAAAGGCAATGCACATGGCTTGGAGTTTGATGTGATGGTATAACTCTGTATTCCAGGGTATGACATTGTTTATTACAGGTTCTGACACCGTTTGCTGCAGGTTTTCATGGTGAGATCACATAATGGTATAATAAATATAAATATTGGGTGCATGGCACTAACCCAAGAGTATGGATTGATGTTAATCTCCTGGGATTAATCATTTTGTGATGATGGTGGTGTACATGGCTCGTATACCTTATGATGTATTATTGGAAGCATATGTCGATATCATGGTGCATGCTTTTTTCATATGGATTGGGCTACATGTTGAGACATATGGTTGGATGATTGGCACATGTTTTATGGAGGACTTGGCATACATGTATGGGACTCATTATTTTTTTGGTATTTGTGCATAGTAGTACACTCATATATGGTATTACTTGATTTTCACAACATTGGTATTTGTTTGATACATGATTGTGACACTTGATTCATGATGGAGACATATCATGAGTGATATGATACATTGTTTGGCATGTTGGTAGATGCACATGGTTGGTTGGTGGATGCACATGATTGGCATAATTGGTAGATGCACATGTTGGCATATTGGTAGATGAACATGTTGGCATATGGTGGATACATTTCATGGATGATATCTTTTGGCACATTGTTGATGTACATGGTTGATGTACATGGGTGTTGTGCATGGTGGGCACATTTTGGTACATGATGCACTTGGTGGATATATTGTTCATGATTCTCTATTTCATTGTTGACATATATTTTTTTTTCATGATGTATGGTATTGCACAAGTTTGATGTATGAATAGGTCCAAGGATCGTCATATGGTAGCATATTGTTCATCTTGCAGAGAAGATAGGGGGAGACATACCCTTAGGGGAAATCATTCTTCTTACCATGATTCTAGGAGGAGATATTTATCAGATGCATACCTAGAAAAGAGACCTATATTTGAAGAAAGAGCACAACGATATAATTCTAGGAGGAGCGATGGTCACAGGGGGAGTATGTTCGATGTATTTTCAGCATTACATCAAATTGATATCCCTTGTTCAAAAGGGGAGAGATTATACAGTGGCAACAAGACAAGGGGAGCAACCCCAATAGGAGAATGGCCCTTTGCCATTGATGTCAAAGGGGGAGAGATAATCACATTGATGTGATTGATGTCTATTGATGGGAGGGATTGATGTGGAGAGATAGTCACATTGACTATTGATGAAGAGAATGCCTTGTCTACATGTTGACATCAATAATTGGTAATTGGAGTTGACATCAATGTTGGTATTGCCATCAATGCCAAAGGGGGAGATTGTTGGATCATGTTGTCATTGATGCCAATGGTTTGATTATGTGGGATATTGTTGGATCATATGTCATTGATGAAAATGGTTTGGTTTGATTGATGTCAAGTAATTGATTGATTGATGGTTGATGAACAACGAATATGCATTGATGAGAATGATATATGTCCAAGTGGAAACCAATTGATAAATATGGATCATTGATATGATTCCCTTGATGAGAATGATAGATGTCCAAGTGGAAACCAATTGATAAAGATGGATCATTGATATTATGCCCTTGATGAGAATGATAGATGTCCAAGTGGAAACCAATTAATAAATATGGATCATTGATATGATGCCCTTGATGAGAATGATAGATGTCCAAGTGGAAACCAATTGATAAAGATGGATCATTGATATGATGCCATTGATGAGAATGATATATTTCTAAGTGGAAACCAATTGATAAAAATGGAGCATTGATATGATGCATTGATGAAGATGGATCAATGAGTTGTCATTGATACATGATGCATAGTTGATATATATGATGCAATGGTGAATTGATGAAAAGATGAATCATTATTTTCTTATCATGGTTGATAAGGTGCACAAATGGATGAACTCCAAAGTGATCCCCTTATGGTGAAAGCCCTCTCGGGAAGACACTTTACAGATTGAGTTATCCTAGAAGAACGATTGGAGGACCCATCCTTGCATGTAGATTAATGAGATGAAGATCAATGAAGTTGTTGGTGAAACTATCCTAGATGGATAGTGCTTGACATACCATTTCCGGTGGTATGTGGAATGTCACATAACTCCTCACGGTTTGAGATTTATGGCTCTACAAAGTTGAAGGACCCCCATATGATTGCTTGAAGCCCCAAAAGGTCAAAGAAGTCAAAGTCCTTGAAAAGAAGAAATCATTATTTAAATGATGAAGTAAAGTGACAAAATCAAGAAGGAATATTTAAATGATAAAGTATTGGAGAAATTTCTATTCATGGAAAGTGGTTAACCTTAAAATAAGGAAAATATGTTAAGTGACCTAGAAATGGGTTAAGTAACCTAAAAATGGGTTAAGTGACCTAGAAGATGAAAGTATAAATAAGAAGCTAGGATCTCTTGTAAAATGCACATTTTGTGAGAATCATTTTTGTGGATTAATGGAGAGCTTTTTGGTAATATATTTTGGAGTATTGATGGAGAGATTCTTGTGAGAGAATCCTATTGGTGTGGATCTCTTGAGCATGATTGAATATCTATTCTAAGGAAGAGAGCAAGGGGAGGATCTCATGGGTGCATCAAAGTTTCGACAATGTCGAAGATCTTGATGGAAAAAGTCTTGGATTCTTAGAAAACCCTATTTTCTGATGTCCACGCAGGTTGTCTGTGTATAGGGTGCATGTACACGTGGGCTGGCTATGTATAGGGTGAGTGTACACATGGGTTGACTGTGTACAGAGAGCGTGGAGTGGATAAAATCATGGAGATTTGTGTTTGAGATGGTGCTAAGCTCTTGGATGATGAGGCAGGTTCCAGATCTGCATTCTATGGCCTCAGATCTATCACTGAGACACTGGTATGGTTACATTATTGTCTTAATAGATACTATTGTTTGATGTGTTGTGAATTCTTAGGGAATTCTTGGTATGGCCTCTATGATGTGGTTCAGTTTGGTTGATTTGGTTGATGGAGTGAGCAACACTCTTGTGATTCAGTAGTGACATGATTGTTATGGTACACTAGTTGTTTATACATGATTGAGATAACATTCATATTGATTTGTTGTAGAGCATGAGAAAGCTATTGGAGAGCTTGGATGTGTTGTGACTGGCTGTGGGTCAATTTGGACAGTGGAAGACATAAGAGAAAGTGATTGCAGGTTGCAGAGGATCTGAGCATGTGAAGAAAAGAAAAACCCTAGTTTCTTAGAAGCATATGCTTGTTGCATGATACACTGGCTGCATTCACACGCGGGCTGTAGTGAGCCAAGGCGCGTGCACATGTGGGCTGCACCACTGACAGGTCATGTACCTATTGACAGATTGATATCTATTGAGGATTGTTGCCTCATCTGAGTTGGTGTTGAGAATGTAAGTTGAGTCTTTCATATAGAGCTGGTGCTCTTGTAGATTTGTACTCTATTCAGTTGTTGTTGATAAACCCCGAGGATTGAAGTCCATAATAAAAGAAAATTGTACATACATCTTGTGTTCTTTGTGTTCATTGTGGTGATGACTTGTTGATGATATATTGCTGATATGTGCTCACATCTAACTGGTTATAAATGACAGCAATGGGTAATCAATAAATGTTGAATGCTAATTGATGAGTTTTTGTGCAAGAGGGAAGTTTTGGGAAAAAGAGCCCCACACTCATTCACCCCCCCTCTAAGTGTGGTAGGTGTGTCCAACACCATGATCACTAAAGTCATATAGGTACTGGTCCAATGAAACAGGAAGAAACAACTCAGGAAAGATGTGGCCACATAATGATGTCTTCAAGTCTTATACACAATATTCCAAGGGTTCAAGTATACATCATGTGAATAAAGGAGTTGAGGTCGAACACAATGAGACATCGTTTGATTACCGGTCATTGAGGTATACCATTAAAAAACATGAGACAAACTATCGATAATGAAAGTAGGTATCAAGATACCAAGTACATTCTTACAAGTGTGAATAAAGGAGTTGGTGTCGAACACTTGAAGAATCATTGATTAGGAGACATTGATGCATTCCCAACTGTCAACGGTGAGAGAGCCTGCCACTAATGACTGCAAGCCTCAAGGTACTCATAAGACTCTAGATCTCGTTTCTGGAATAGATGAGGTGAAGTCGATGGAAAGAGATCCGCTGAAAGGAGAGCATTAAGGCATCTATCATCAGTCATCACAAGGTACAAAGCAAGAAATTCATGATTTGGTGGAAATCGGACGAAGAACATGTTCATGAACCAACGATCGTGTGCGTCTTTCGTGTGTGCCAAGTGCAATAAGTACAAAAAAAATACACTCTGAATAGAATCCAATGATGAAAAAAGATGACAAAGGCGAGGAAACCACCAATAAGGCTAATGGCATTCGAGACACTGCACGAATCTCAATGTGTGAATAGATGTCTTGTCGTCGAACACAAGGGAAACCACCCAGTCAAATACCAATGATGAAATGTCATTTTCTTGGTTCAAGGTTTCCTACCAATGATGAAAGTAGGGCCAGGGTGCATGGTAGGACTAGAGTATCATGTGATTCTGATACCAACTAAGGGTATGGCCACCATGCAAATTAAAGAGTTATGAGAAGTGGCTGACACATGTTGATAGACTTCCTTTGAACAAGAGAATGAGACATATGGAATACTATGGCAACATAGACTTAATGATGAAACCATGAGATGTAGGAGGCATCAATGATATTCTCCATAGGGACTGGAAGAGTAACCAGTCGATAGAGAAGACTTTGTAACGAGCTCAGCTTCCTAAGGCCATGCTAAACCCAAAATTATGGAAAAAAATGGACTTAATAACTTTGTGCTATGTTCAAAGGCGACATGACTGATGCCAATATAAGATAATACTCCCTTCCCACCCATCTTTTTTGTTTTCTCCTAGACAAATGAATGCCATGATATAGAGGAGGAAACGCATGTCGTAAGTAAGCAAAACTAGTTCAATTAGTGCAACATACCTATTCTCAATGCAAGGAGATGCATTTGGGATACAGACACTCGGGGGAATGTTCCCTCCTGGGTATAGGGTGTAAAATTGTGAAGGATATAAAGAAGGCTTTGCTTGGTTGAGGATGAAAAAACTACTGAGGCAAACAATTTATAACGCAAAGAAAGAACCGGATAAAGGCTCAATACTACAATCAAGGGCATGAGATGCAATCACAACTTAACGCCAAAAAATATCATTTTTTATGACTTTTAGTCTACTTGGTGTGAAAAAAGGATAAACTTGTGCCAAATAGACGTCTTTTAAAATCCAATTTATGAGTGTGAAAGAGACAATTTCACTCAGAAATCTTTTCGCTTTTTGAAAACGAGTCGAAAAAGAGCTTAACTAAGACTCACAACCTTTCAATTCCAATTTTAATGAGTGTGAAAGGGACAAATCACTCAGGTATCTTTTCTCTTTTTGAATGAGTCAGAAAAGAGCTTAACTCGGACTCATTTGGGAGCTTCTATGTGGCAAGTCATGGGGGAGGCCAAGGCTCCCGTGTTGGACTTCTGTGGAATGTCAGTATCTTACGAATAACTGACATAAGCTTGGGAAAACCCAAATCTCTCCAAGTCGAAGAGGGTAAAGTGATAGCATAGGTTATAGTCTTTGTTATATATTGGATAATGTCTCTTACTGGAAAAGACATAGGTGGGGTATTGGATACCCCACAAGGCCATACCAATCAAAGGGAACCTCTTCAGGATGTGGAGGGAGAGCACTCGTGGAGAGAAAAAACTCTCTCATATTTAGAAGGAGCATTATCAGGAATGCTAACAACGTGGTTGAAGGATGCATCACCCTCCAAATGGAGGGTTGGATTGACCAAAGATTGCACTGATACGACCACTTCTATGAAGGGGACTTTTAGAGCACCCTCTAGTCCTTGACCAGCCCCCCATTTCGATTTAGCTCATATATGAAGGTCAAATCATGTTGGGAGCTGGTCCATAGGTTGTTGAGGCGTCGGCAAGATCCATAAATGCGTTGATCATAGAAGTGCACATATTTTCTCGTACACAGTTGCACATTTGGTGCATTGTGTTCTCTGAGGGATTTGTTCACCCGCGCACTTCCTTTGGTGAATTTGCGCATGTCAATTTTTTACCCAATTGTATAGTTTTTTCCCTTTTGAATGCATTTAAGTGTTGTAGGTGGACTAATTGTTGTTGGCATTGCTGTGTTTCCTTAACCATGTGTGTGCAATGTTGTGGACAATTTTTCAATGATAACATATGCCCCCTGATGTGTGAGGTTAGGAGCATACGTATAGCCAAAATACATTAGTGTTTCTTTTAATGAGAGTGCTATTGTAATGAAGAGTGCTGATAGGAACTGCAAGAACGATCTATCGGAGGGAGATGGAAAATTGTAGGACCCAAACCTTTCTCTAGGGAGAAAAAGAAAATCTGTGTACAAACAAGGCGGACATGCCCCATGCTCGTGTCATGTAACCCAAACGTGAGGATGTAACTAAAGATGTATGTTGATGTAGATAAATGCAGCGCCCTCAGGGGTGATTGATAACAAAAAATGACAGTTCGGAATGGTGAACGTACTCTGAAGTGATGCAAGGATGACTGTAATAATTGTCGATGACTTGTAGGAATTGATGGCCTAACAAATTCAGAGGTCTTCAGCTGGTATGAAACAACTACAATAGTTGCATAGTAAGACCCATCGTAACATGAGATTTTGTTGAAGTCAAATGTTATGGGGCTCAATGGACTCAATGAGAAATAATGATTCTCTTTGTTCCATTTGAGACTCCTCATTGTGAAGGTAATGAGAGTCAAGATACTGCCACCCTTCTGGGAACTGTGTTGATGTTAAAAAAAAGGGAGACGTGACTCCAAGAAGCAAAGGGCTTCGTGAAATCCACTGAGATGATATCAGGTACTGATAGGTAACACGAATGAAGTCAATATGTAGTGAGACTTGAGAATTCCCTTGGTTGGGAAATTTTTTAAGGATGAGTGGCAACAATCATAAAACTGGATCTAGTGTCAAGGGTATGACTAGATACTGGGTTAAACTGTGTTAGAGGCTAACAAAGTGACCAAACTCAGAGATCATGGGTACATGGAATTGGGATACTCAAGGTTTGTGAAGAACATCATTATGAAAAAAGAGTGGATTCCCCAACCAAGGGCGACATGGGTTTCTTTTCCAGGAAAAGAGAAGGCCATCAACGGTGATGAAAAAAAGTTAAGTAAATGCTGGAAACAAAGGATTTTTACAATTACCAAAGAAATAAAGAATAATTTGGGTTGAGTGTACAGATATAGAAGTGAGTGCTCTAGTGGAATATGGCTTGGCCTGTTAGGGCGCAAGTTGTGAAAGAGAATTAGTGGAGGGTGGGGGCCACATGGGTGGGTTTCTGTATTTAAATGGATGGAGGACAATCTGCAGATGGGAAAACTGATGGTGGATGAGATAGAGGGCTAATGATACTGTGGAGGTGTAGTCAGTAGAACCGAGATGACATGACCTGGGAGTCCATTGATAAATCTAGCAAAATGATGAGATGAAGTATGTGGTTCATTCTTGAAAGTGTATAAGACTATCGATACTCCCATCCCTAGGGGGTGAAATCCACATGAGTGTCAAGTTTCCAAGGGGAACTATGAATGGGACAACTCATGTTGGGGAGAGTGATAGGAGGTGACAGTACCCAAATGCAACAGAGGTGAAGGTACTACAGAGCCAGATGTAAGGACCCTAAAGGTAAATGTCAGAGGGTGTGACTGAGAGATGAAATTGATTTATAGAGGGAATAATTACATGCCAGTGTCAAACCTATACCTGAAAGGGATGTGTCTCTTTGATGAACAGGTACCTACACACATGAAAACCAAATACCCGATATGAATGATATATGATGATAAAGAACATATGACAACTATTTGATAAAATTTGAATATGAGCATGCATACCTGAACGTGATGTGAGAAACATGCTCCTCCGGGGCCAAGTTTATATGATGGCCCGAGGAATGTGAATGTGTAGATGGAGACACCAGGATCCTATGGATGAGTACCCCACTCGAATGATTTTTTGGGAGGTGGACATACTTGGGAGGTGACCACTGCATGCGTCGCTATGGAAATTGTTCACGGATATGTCAGCTTCGTCGAGGGTTAGACATTGATAAAGGATGGTGTCGACCTCGTGTCGGTAGAGAATGTCTTCGATAAGGATATATCGAGGGGCCTAATGAAGAATGCATTGATGATCATCTCAAGAGAGATGAAACCCAAACTTATGTTTCCTAAGCTAGACGAGAAGGTCACCATACCAGGGGTCATTGAAGGGGATGAAGAAGAGGTGTTTGTCAGGAAAATCTGTATTGGTGGGGAAAGATGTGGCGTCTGAGCGAAAAGATATAATGAGTTCGATGAGGATAAGCGCTTTATTGATTTTTGGAGTTGAGAACTCTAGGTTATATTCCTGGAGGATAACGATTCATCAGGAAAATTTTCCATTAATCTGTCGGCGACTAAGAAAGTATTGCATGGGGTTGGAATCTACTATGACCTCGGTAGTTCGAAGTAGGATATAAAGGCGCAGATTTTGGACTACGAGGACAACTGCAAGAGTGAGTTTCTCATCATGATTATATTTCAAGGGTGGCCCTGAAAGGTTTTTACTGATATAGTAAATGACATGCTCATGCCCATCATCCCTTAATTGGACAAGGAATCCTACTACTGAGACGACTATGGATGAAAAGTAGAGGATGTAATCGAGATCATAGTTTGGGGGACTAATCAAAGGGGTATTGGATAATGAAACTTTTAAATCATCAAAAGTTGTTTGATCATGTTCATCCCATAAAAATGGGATATCATGACGCAAGAGGCAAAGGAAATCATGCACGCGAGTGGTGTAGTCTGGGACAAAGTGATGTAAAAAGTTGGATTTTCCTTGCAATATTTGTAGTTGGTGTAAATTCCTAGGTGGTGGAATTTATGTGATATCTTGGAACTTGAGGGGGTCCACCATGATGTCGTGTTGGGAAACAATGAACCCAAGGAGGAGTCTGATAGTGATGCAAAATACGCACTTGAGGGGGTTCAAGCGGATATTGTACTGGTGACATCATTGGAAAATAATGTGTAAGTCATCTAAATGCTGAGTTATCTTTTTGGATTGAGCAGTGAGGTAATCCAAAGAAGAAAGGATGATGTGATCAAGATCATGGAAAACATAGGTCATGGCCCGTTGAAATGTAGCACCTGCATTCTTGAGTCCAAAAGGCATGACACGATAAGAAAAGGTACCCCAAGGGGTAGTAAAAGAGATTTTATACTGATCCGTTGGATTCTTTTGGACTTGATTGTAGCCGAAGAACCCATCCATAAAGGACAATGTCTCATGGTCGGCACAATCATCGATAATTTCGTCGATGAAAGGGGTTGGAAAGTTTTCTTTGGGACAAATATGGTTGATATCGAGAAAGTCTGTGAAGACATGAATAGTTCCCTGTTTCTTGTTAACATGGACGGGGTTGGATACCCACGAAGTGTACGCAATGGCATAAATGAACCCAAACGAATGTAACTTGTCAATTTCGGCTTTGATAGTAACATCTTTGGATGGGTGAAGAGGGCGTTTATTTTAACGTATTGGGGCAACATCTGGCCAAGTGTTGATTCGATGTTCGACTATATATGGATAAAGGTCGAGCATCTCTGTATATGACCAGGAAAAAAGATCCCAGTATTCCTAAAAGAGAGATTTGTAAGCTATCAGTTCTTTAGAGGAGCATGTGACGCTGATGGTGATTTCTTCTATGATTCTCTGTTTGATGGAAATGTTAATTTTGACGGTGGGGGAGATGTTGGCCATGTTTCCTTATTCAAAAGAAATTGGGTTATGGATAGTGTTATTGAACTAGTCTATATGCCTTGAAGGAATAAAATCCTTGGTTTCGATTGCACATATGGAAGTTTGGGTAAGAGGATGAAAGGTCTCCTGTGAGAGGAAAAGTGCTTGATGATGGAGCGCGTTCCATGGGAAATCGAGAATAGTAAGTTCCTTCAGGATATCTTTGTTGCAATGAAATATGTGAGAATAGAGGGGATCCTGGGAGGTGACAGACGAAACTATCAAAGTGTGGTTGTATTCCAGTGGTGAGGACACAGAAGGGATATCGTGTACAGGGTGCAAGGTACCACTGGACATAAAGTGAATGTCTCGATACTGTGGAGGGTGCCTCATTCGTGCAAGTAATGATGATGAAATGTATCAAATATTAAGAATGTGATCTTCAGTAGAGAGTGGTTGAGAGGGCTCTAGCCAAGACATTTGGCCTACTGCGGCTAACATTTGGAAAAATTGAGGTAGAGTTGGGAAATGATGAGTACAGTGGCCATATTATGAACATATGGCACAAGCGAATTTGGTTCGCAACCATTTATTGCCGACAATGGAAGCATCTAGAGTAGCAGTGGGCATACTTGGTGGAGGGGCAACCAATGTGGTTTCTCTAAGGATTTGGATAAAATTGTGTAACTAAGGAAGAGTAGGACATCTATTAGTGGGGTGCCCTTCTCTTTCGCATAGAGTGCAAGGAGGTTGAACTCGAGGAGTAAGTGAAGCTTTGGGATCTTTCTTATTTCGTCTACCCCTAGTAGTGGTAGTGGTGCCAACAATTGGGGGTGATGGTGGTGTGGTAGGATTCTATACTGGGATCTGCATCGATATTCCATCTGTTTGAGGAGGGAGAGATGGTTGAGGTACCATCGCAGGTGGATGAAGATACCATACAGGGATGGAAAGCACCATGTTAGGAAGGGTAAGGGTCACAACTACATGGAATGATTAGATTCCAGGTGGGGGGTAGAATAAATGAATTTGGGTAATGGCTTGGGGGATTGTCTCCAAAC
>ML783388.1:531916-592644 GCA_009831015.1 Picea engelmannii | reverse complement strand
GGATAAGTGGTGCAGTGGGGTTCTTAGGGAATTCCTGAGGGAATAGTTCTTCAACTAGTGGAACTTCGATGTGGGGAGGGGCTTCTGAGGGAGGGGTAGTGTCTTTGATATTAGTTCCATTAGAAGACATGACACACACTTGTGATGAAGGGTGTAGGAGGGGTGGCGCTCCATGATATGCCCCCAACAAGGATGGGTCCTTGAAAATTTCGGGGCCCATGTTGATGACCGAATAAGCGTCTGAGCTAGTGTGGACAAGGGGAAGAATGTTATCAATGTTGGCATAATGGTTAGCCTCGTAATGTGTAAGTTGGTTGATGGTGACGCTTTTCCCATTGTGGGGAACATCATAGCTCGAAACATAGAAGAGTCGACCGCCTTCATAGCATACATGTAGCTATGTCCAAACAAGATATTGTAATCAAGTGGGACGTCGATAACTTAAATTTCAATGAGAATGGTTTTTCCCCCGATTTCGATGGGGACATTTTGGAAGAGCCCTTCAGGGGACGAGGGTCGACCATCATAGGCTCTCAAGGTGATGGAAGATGGTACTAGCTTAGGTGAGCCAAGTTTTTTCCATACTAATTTGGACATGATGCATGTGGATTCACCTTCATCGATGATATACTGATGAACTATGATGTTCTAGATTTTTACTGGTATCTGAAAAGCTACCTGGGTGGGGAGGCGTGGTTCTCCGCTATCTAGATCAAAGGTGATGAGTCTAGTATCAGATGGGTCGACTTCCCCCAAGGAAAAAAGCAAGGATTTCTGCTGAGTTGGACAGGTTTGGAGGACCTCCAAGATAGACATGGTTGCAGGGGACTGTGCTAAGTCATCGACCAGGCTATAATTGTGTGCTGCCCTAACATGAGGGTTATTGACATTTCGTCATAATGGAATGTGAGGTATACAAATGTTTGGTTTAGTGTTAGGGCGTGGAATCGTCAAAGGTTGGTCGACTGTAGATGGAGCCACTTCTGAGGTGGTTTGGGTAAAGTCAGGAGGCATGTCATATTGATGAACCCGTGTTTGTAGGATAATCTCATCATCGTTGGTGAGGAGGATATTGCAATCGGTCGGATTTCTAGGGTGGATGGGCCCTCGGTTTTGATACTGCCCCAGTTGGGGTGGGGCAGGGTGTACCTCTTGTTGGGTATTCATCACACCTTGGTGTGGAATATGTTTTTTCAACACGATTGGGGGTGGTTGTTGCAAGTACTTTTATGGGGCCCGTTGAGGGGAAGGTGATGTTGTAGGACATGGTGCGTTCATGGATTATTTCATCCATTTCAAGTCACTAATTTTGGGACAATGGTTAGTATAATTTACATAATCACCACAAAGAGCACAAGGGAATTTAGTCTTGATATTGTTGTTGTTGTTCCCTTGGTGTTTTTTTTTATTGTCCCCTTGGGGGTTCTAGTTTCCCCCAGTGGGATGGTTTTGTTAGGGGTTATTTCCTCCTGGTCCCGGTGATCCGGATTATTTTCGGCACAAAATGAGAGTGGATATATAATAAATAAATGCACAGAGATATTGCAGATATTCAATAATATAACAGAAATGTATCAGAGATGCAACCATAAACACAGATATACAGTGATACATGATTTATATTAATCAAAGAAATGTACAGAGACTGTAAAAATACAGAGTGAAAGACTCGCTAGAATGGTGGCAGCTTATCTATGAGAAGAGATGTGACGGCTACTCACATTCGCAAGAAGATGATTACAATGAGGCTCTAGAGGACTTTTTACAATAAACGGGAATGCCAAAAGTCCTAGACAACCAAAAACCTAACCCTAGGAGATGAAGCACCAAAATTCATGTGGGCCCCGTTTGGGTAAGTTAGTACATCAACTTCCCAGGGTCGTAACTTTTGCATACGATCTCCGTTTTAGGCCTATGATAGCTCGTTGGAAAGGTATCGCCAAGGAGATTCATTTTGGGGGCTCAATTATGCCTTTAAATATCATTGAGAAACATGATCTCGAAAAACCTTCATTTAGGCCCTCAAAATGGCCCCAGAAGTTAAAACTTGCTAAAAATAGTAAATTGCCAAAATTGCCAGAAAATTGTTTTGAGCCAGTAAAAAAAGGTGGGTGGCCACCGATATCCACCTGGATCACCCAGGTTATTATTGTTTCAATTTTTTCCTTTATTTTTGGCATTATTCGGCTGATGGGATGGATTTTCCATATTCAAATGTTCAAAATATTGAAGTTTTTGAATGGGAGAGGGATGAAAAAAATTAACACCGGCATGTGGGTGTCCTTGTGGAGGAGTGACCGACTGTGGAGGACCGATCAACTGTGGAGGACCAAGAAAAGGAAAATATGGATTGTTTTGTGGAGATGATCCATATGGAGTATAGGAAGTTGAAGTACGTCCACAATTGTTATGGTCACATGTAGGGGGTGGGGATGGACTTGAACTTGACTGAGGGATCAGATGCATTTGGGGTACCGGTGGGAATAATAGGATATGGTTGTTGGTAAGTGGGGGGAGGGTAATAAGATGGCCCTCCATAGGGTTGCATATATTGGGGTGCACCAAACATAGGTGGCAGTTGGATATAAGGGTTATGATATGTCATGGAACCAATTAGCCTGTCCAAGGTGTGGGTCATCTCAGGTTTGTCCTGGCCAAATGGTATGGGTCTGGGTGCATCAAGTAACACTGTGTATAAGTAACTTGATTGAGCATAGATGAGGTCAAATTGTTGAGCCTTGCTGATGGATTCCTCTTCTGTCCGAGGAAAGGTGGATGCTACATCCTTGGCAATAACATAGACAAATGATTTGAGAAACCAATCAAGACGTTGTTCTTTTGTGGTTTCCGCTTTAAAAAAACTATGACGCCAACACCATTCATGGATGTGATCGACTATATGGATAGAAGTAGTTTGTTTGAACTCTGAGATAATTTCTAATCCAATATCATGATGAACTAGTAGTTGGAAAAAAGACAAAAAGGCCTTGGCAAATGATTCAAAGGTCGCATGGGACCTTGATTTTTCGTCTACATACCATTTGGCTGAGGAACCAGTGAGAGTGACTTGAAACAACCTTAATCAGATGGAATCACCCATGATTTTTTTTGAAGAGCACCATAAGTGGAAGGTCATAACATGGTTGGCGAGATTATCCCCTGGTTTTCCTTCAAACTTTGGAATATCTAAAGGTAGTTTGGTAGGCATATTGGGCCAAGTGGGATCATGAAAAATGGGATCATTCGTGAGTTTGGTTAAATCAAGAATGTTAAGGGATAAAAAGTATGGAATAGGGATATTTGGTGGAGGATCAGTTCCAACCATCATGTGAGAAGGTAGTGGACCTATCCTTTGAAGGAGATTTGGTGGGGTTGTACTTCTCCCTTGAGAAGAAGTTTCCCCCCCGCCTCCTTGTGAAGGAAAACTAGTGGATGGATTACCTTGGGAATTGAACCTAAGAAAAGTGGAACCAAATAAGGATGATCCCAAAATAGTAGCACTCACGGGGGTGTGAGATGTTGGAGACAGTGAGTTGGTAAGACTAGGGAATCCTCCTAGAATAGGAGGAATATTCTACAAGCATCTAGAACAACAGGGATTTTGTGGGTCCCCTATGGTTTCCAATTATAAAAGTGAATGTGTGCAAATGGTGACAAGAGAGAAATAAATGAACAACAACTTTGAAGAATTTGGACCGTCACAAGATAATACAACTCATAATTGCATGTAATCAAATGAGCATCATACATAAATCAACTGTAAATAAGAAAACATGTGGATACATGGATTTTGTCAGTGTGGGGGAAAAGTAAAAACAAATGCTCGTTTCCTAAAAGACGTACTGTCCTTCCTCTCAAATAACATTGGAACTTCCAAAATAACTCAATAGTGGGGTCTGAAGCCACCCAAAGAGGAACTAGTGAAGGTTGAAATAATTATTTATAATGAGGGGTAGATGGTGCATATCCTGAAAGAGCCAGTGATATTTCTCAATATCCACACAAAATATGATCAAGGTGCGATTGCAACCCACAATCACCACATGGGTAGATGTCCTAAATTTTGGTCACTAGGTATCTTGGTCAAAGTGCAACATTTAGATTGTTGGCCTCAGAAATGGGTCATGGGTTGGATTCCCTTCCAAGAGTTGGGTGACTCAAGGAGGGATGAGTAGAACAACCAGACCTCAGCCTTCAACCCTTCACAAGTATCTCCCTGCCTAATGGTGTAGGAACACTTGACTTGGAGGATTTTGAAAGTTCCCTATTTGTTAACTTATAATTTTTTGAAAATGTGAGAACCAGATAACGAGGGATTATTTGGATGCCTACCCCCGAGATCCTACCTAGACTTAAAAAATTATTTTGGCACATCCTGTGGAAGAAAAATTAGTGAGTTTTTAGAAAAAATTTAGATGTGGTGAGCTGAGAGATTGGGGGTGTGAACCAATCTCGTTTGAATTAATGGGTGTGGATAATTTCCAAAGAAGTAGTGGGACATTTCATATTTCCTTTGGATAAAACCTACTTCCACCTCCACTATTCAAAATAGAAATTATGTGAGTTAGAAGAGACTTTGTGTGTGAGCAAGTGGAAAAATGTGCCAAGTTTTTAATAAGTTAGGTGTGAGATTGCAACATGTGGACTTCCTATGGTCCTTATAAATCATGTTTACCTATCTTACTAAGTGTCATTGGTACAACCTTGTGGAATATTTAAAGCCCTAAAGAACTAGCATGTGGACATATGGGTGCTTTACAAATCCTTTAAACTCCCTAAATGTTGTTTACACTAAGAAAGCTTTGAAACTATCCTAGATTACAAGCATGTGGGTATGTATGGGCCCATTACTTTGATCTTTAAACTTCCCTAGATTGTGATGTAAACTAAGAAAGCAATTTCAAGAAATTATCCTAAGTTTGCAACATGTGGGCATGTATGGGCCCTTACAACTTTAAGATGATTTCAAAAAAATAAGAGAAACCCTAGGGGGGCTTTGTTCTCTCCTAAATTATTTTGTTAAGGAAGATGAAATGTCCCTTTAACCATCTTTTTTATTCTCAAGATCACACTAGGGTGTGGGAGAAGAGCATACTCAAGGGTAAAAGTTAACTTCTAGTCCCAATATAAGTGATTTATGTATGATAGCAATAATCTCAACTTAAAATTTTACAAGCCAAACAAACCATCCATGTGGAAACCAAAGAAAAAGAGGAGAATATTTGGTTCTTTTTACCCCCTAAGTGCCTATTTAAGCTAACCTTTCATGTGAGAAATGAATCTAAGTGGACTGCATGTTCTTTACAAAGTGCATGAAAGAAAAAATCTGAAGGCTAGGGGCCTTAAATCATCATAAAAACCCTTAAAATTTTGAAAAACTGAAGATATGAGCGGGTTACAACTCTGACAGGTGTGCAATGGGTGCACAATGCGCAGTGAAAAGAAGTCTATGGTGTGCACAGTGAACAAAGTGCACGTCTGTGGGTAGGAAAAAACGTGCACTTCCTATCACGCGTCGGGGGAGAAATTTCCAAGTGAAATACTCCTTCTCCAACTCTGAATTTTTTCTTTGGCAGGTTGGGCTAGGCCGGTTTTGGTACCTGCAAGATAAATTGATTAAAAGGAAGTGCCCTCTAAGCTCAAATAGGGTGGAATTTGATATTGATTCCCAATATGGTCGCCAACCTGTTGTGTTGGTTTTGTCACTTGGGTGAGCAAAAAAACAACACTTGCATGTCTAGATGAGCCTTCTAGACAAGAAATAAGTTTGTGAGTGGGTTAAACAAGCCAAACACATGTATAAACAAAGAAATAAACTAAAACATATAAGAAATAAAAGTTATAAAGAATGAGAAACTTATAACCATGAGAATCAACCAATGACCAACATAATGCTACCAATGGATCAATAGATTAGTAGGAAAAAAACCGTAGAGAAAATGAGGATTTATGAGTCCCCTCTTCCTCCTTGGGAGGGCTCTTGATTTCCCTAATGGAGAGATCTTCATACAATGGAAGAAAATGGAAAATGGTGAAGAAAATCAATGCCTATTCCCTCAAGAGGTGAGTATAATGGCCTATTTCAATGATGCTTGACGGCTCCAAAGAGAAAAGAGGATTCTCAAGGGAGATTTCTTGTAGCATAACAATACAATGAAGATCTTTTTTTATTAGTGCACCCATGACTCTTATTTATAGAATTTCTTCAAGGAAAAATGTAATTTGTTCTTGGTGTGAACAAGGGGCCTTTTAGGGCACCCTCTAGTCCTTGAACACCCCCCCATTAGGATTTCGCTAAGATATGAAGGTCAAATCATGTTGGGAGCTAGTCCATAGGTGGTTGAGGGGCCGATAAGATCCATAAATGCACCATTCATAGAAGTGTGCGACTTTTCTTGTACACAGTCACACACTTGGCACATTGTGCACTTTGAGAGATTTGTTGGCCCATGCACACTGTGCATTGTGTGCACACTTCCTTTGGTGAATTTCTACATGTCAATTTTTGACCCAAATGTATAGTTTTTTTTCCTTTAGAATGCATTTCAGTGTTGTAGGTGGACTAATTGTTGTTGGCATTGATGTGTTTCCTTAACCATTTGCGTGCAATGTTGCAGAAAATTTTTCAGTGATAACACCTAGGAAGCACCAACTCCCTTATTTTCTAGGGCACCAACCCTAGGAAGTACCAACTCCGTTGTCTTTAGGGCACCAACCCCAGGAAGAACCAACTCCCTTTTAGGGAACCAACCCCAATAAGCACTAACTCCCTTAAATTACACTTACTTAGTAAAGTATATGAATCCTTCCATGCTCCTCCCTTCCACCCTCACTTCATAAGAATCATCAGTTCTTCTTTTTGGAATCTACTCTTGTTTTGATCTTCTGATCTGGACTACAATGACACTTATTCTTCACCATTCTTCCTTTCTTATATAGTCACCCAACTGGTGTGAGCTATGAATCATTGTGTCCCTTTGTTTGGACCATCACACCTCGTTATTTAGATTAACAAAAATAATGTTTTTTTCTTCATTATTATTCAAACATTATCATGAAGGATTTTCAATTTAGTTAGAGTGATTTTCATAAATCGATCATTGATATGGATCGATTTCATTTTTAAATTGTTTCCATGTCTCTGAAAATATTTTATAAATTGAATTCTACAAAGGTGCTTCCTTCAAACCATTTACATGTAACCATATTAACAAAACCACATGCTCATTAATTTAAGCGATGTTCCCAGCGCTTCATGACTTATGTGTTCCTAACAAATGACCGAGGGATGGAACCTAGTGCTCCAAAATTTGGCCTTTGGGAATTTTCTCTTTCATCTAGTCTTTCAAAGTTTGACCTCTCACAAGGATTGATCTAATGATCAGCATGATTCCTAGAACCAAATCAACGGTCTATCTTTTATCCTTACACTATCCTTCCATTGTTTTATCCAATGGCTATGAATTAATCAAAGGTTGAGATGGACGACCACTTTTTACTTCAGGACTTCGGGACTTTGGGGGTTTGGAGGTCCAGGTAATTTTTGTTCCAATTTCCACTGGAGTTGGTCAACGTCGAAGTGGTCAACATGGGAGTGCTTACGTCATCTGTCCACTATGTTTTGATCTAACGGTGATGTGAGAATCCAATGGATATTAGATCAACGGTTAGCATTGAATTTGGCCTTCAGTGCTTTGGGTAGTTGTTGGCTTCCCCCGAAGGAAAAACTCCTAGAGTGATGTTACTTGTTGATGTCACTGCTGAATTGGAATTGGTCAAGTGGTTTCCATGTGTCACTTATATTTATGACGTACGTGTACCTAAAATGCCAACTGGACCTTGACACTTGTCACCATTTGATTTCTCCACATGTCCTTGTTGACATGGTCTTTACTGACGTGGATTTCTTGATGTGTCACATGTCCTCCTCCTGGATCTAACAATCGTAGGTTCATCTGAATCCTTGATCCAATGACTGTGATCAATTCTAGATCAATGGTCTAGATTCATTTTGGCCTTCGGGACTTTGGGTTATTCTCTTTTCCCACTTCCCAATTCTCCTGGAGTGAGATTCCTCAAATAAACCTCGAGTAACTTGATTTCATATAACGATCCTTATTTGACGTGAAAATATTAACACGATCCAACAATTTTCGGGATTTCGACTATTTCGGGATCTCGTGAATCCTTGATCCAACGACTGTGATATTTTCTAGATCAATGTTCTAGATTCATTTAAGCCTTCGGGACTTTGATTTATTTTCTTTTACCACTTCCCAATTCTCTCGAATTGATATTCCCTGAATAAACCTCGAGTAACTTGACTTCATATAACGATCCTTCTTTGAAGCAAAAATATTAACATGATCCAACGGTTGTCGGGATTTCAGCTATTTCAGGATCTCGTGAATCCTTGATCTTAACGGTTGGAAAACGTCCCGAAGCTCCTTCATCAGATCTATTGATTGATATCTAATTCTTCTCAACCTGTGAATTCCCCTCAATCTAACGGCCCTGGACTGTCCCAAAATGATAATGGACGACTCGGGTGCGTCATCTCTTCTGAGCCTCCTGTGCATCATCTCTTTTGAGCTTTTAGGTTTATACTTGGATTCCAACTGAACCAACATCATTGATATATTTGTAATTTGATCCCTATCATGTTAATGCACTTTCTCTTTCAATATTTTATTAATGTTTCTTGCTTCTAATCTGTTTCATCGATATTTCTCCTAATCTTTTAATAATTATTTGTGCATTCTCCTTCTGTACATGTATTCTTTGTATGTTATCTCTACTGAGACTTAGAGTCATAGGATCTCAAAGACATATAATGATAATACCATATTCATATTCTTGAAATTAATGCCATAATTAACATTGATCATTTTGGCCCTCTTTGACGTCAATTCCAACACCATAACACCATGTCCAACATTCTCCCCCTTTGGAATTGATGGAAACTTTTTTATTTTTGAATTTTTTTCCTTGATCAATTTCCTCCCCCTTTGACATGAATGGAAGAGGGGATATTTCTTTTCTTCCTTTGTGGCAATGATCCCCCTGACCATGTGCCTCTTCTAATATGATTTTATGGTTTTTAATGAGTTTTTTTAATTACTCTTAGTTTCCATCGAAGATTTTCAAAAGTACTCCCAGGAAAAGGTTTTGTGAAAATGTTTGCAATATGTTCTTTGGTGTCTACATACACTATTTTAACTATTTTTTGGGTAACCTGATATCTTAGGAAATGATATTTAATTGGGATGTGCTTGGTTTTAGAATGCATGACTGGATTTTTAGAGATAGTTATGGAACTAGTGTTATCAAAGTTAATAGTAATGGGATTATTATATCTTATTTGTAGGTCTTCTAAAGTTTGCTTCATCCAAAGAACTTGTGTGCAATAGGATGCAACAACAATGTATTCTGCCTTTGCTATAGAGAGTGATGTGAATGTTTGTTTCTTTCTTGACCATGCTACCTAAATTTTTCCTAAGAAAACATCTCCTCCACTGGTGCTTTTCCTATTATCTCTTCTACTGACCCAATCTGCTTCAGTATATGCAGTTAGATTGAAGTCTTTATCTTTTGGATACCATAATCCAAGTTCTAAGGTGCCTTGAAGGTATCTGAATGTTATTTTTACTGTTTTTAAGTGAGTTTCTTTAGGTGCATATTGAAATCTCCCCACGAGTCCTATAGCCAGAATGATGTCAGGTCTTATTGTTGTTGAATAGAGAAAACTTCCAACCATTTATCTATACATCGTTTGGTCCACTTTTGGTGAATCATCTTCTAGACTTACTTTACATCCAGTGACCATGGGAGTACTCATAGGTTTACTGTCTTCCATTTGAAATTTCTTCAGCATTTCCTTGATATATTTGGTTTGTGGAACAAATATTCCATTTTATGTTTGTTTTACTTGTAAACCTAAGAAAAATGATAGTTCTCCCAGCATAAACATTTCAAACTCTTCTTTCATTTTGGTTGCAAGTTTTCTACTTAGTGTAGTGAAATTACTCCCAAATATGATGCCATCTACATATACCACCACAAAAATCATGTTTTGACCCTCGATTTTTATGTATAGGTTGTTTTCAATAGTCCCTCTCTTATATCCTTGTTTTTGTAGGTACTGATCAAGCCTATAGAACCATGCTTTGGGGGCTTGTTTAAGACCATATAGGGCTTTTTTTAGCTTGCACACATAGTCCCGATTTTCTAATTAATCCTTCTGGTTTCTCAACATAGACTTCGTCTTCTAGTGTTCCATTAAGGAATGTTGACTTGACATCCATCTGATATATTTTGAAATTTATGAAGCATGCAAATGTCAGGAACATTCTGATGGCCTCAAGTCTTTCTACTGGAGAAAAAGTCTCTTCAAAATCAATACCTTCCACTTGGGAATATCCTTTTCACACTAATTTGGATTTGTTTTTTATAATTTCTCCATTTTCATTTAGTCTTTTATTGAAGATCCACTTGATTCCTATCACATTCTTTTCCTTGGGTCTTGGAACTAGTTCCCAAGTCTAATTCTTCTCTATTTGGTCTAGTTCTTCATTCATTGATTTTATACAATATTTAATTTTGATAGATTATTTAACTGACTTAGGTTCTATTAGGGATAAAATTGTTTGTTCTAAGTCAAAAGCAGGTTTCCTTCATGTTTCCACTCCTGCACTTTTATCTCCAATAATCTGTCTTTCAGGATGATTCTTTTGAACTCTTTTTGATGGAGCTCTTGGAAAGGGTGTTTCTTCATTGTCTTTTTCATCAATATGTGGTTCATTTTCCTATGTTTCATTATTATCATCTTCTCGCTAATATTCTACAGCATCTTCCTATTGAGATTTTACATCATCGTATTCTTGTTGAGATTTGTAATCAATGCCTTGGGATATGCTCTTTTTTAGATCATCTATATTTACATTGGAACTTTCCACTATCTTTAGTAGTCTAAGATTATAACATCTGTATGCTTTCTTATTAGATGAATATCATAAGAAAATTCCTTCATAATATCTTGGATCAAACTTTCATAGGTTATCTTCATCATTCTTTATGTAACATTTAATTCCAAAAGTTCTAAAGTGTTTTACAGATGATGGCCTTCCGAACCATAGTTCATAAGGGTTTTTTTCATGGTTGGGTCTCAAATGATCTCTATTAAGTATGTGGATTGTTGTGTATATTGCATCTCTCCATAATTTTTCTGGAAGCTTGGCTTCATTTATCATGGTTCTTGCAACTTCTTGAATTGTTTTGTTTTTCCTTTCTACCACTCCATTATGTTGAGGAGTCCTGGGAGCTAAAAAATGTCTTTTGATACCATGACTTTCACAAAATTGAATGAACTCTTTAGAGGTGAATTCTCCTCCATTTTCTGATCTCAGACATTTAATTTTGAGATTTGTTTCATTTTCTACAAGGGATTTGTATATTTTAAATTTCTCAAAGGCTTTTGATTTTTCTTTTAGAAAGAATACCCAGGTCCATCTTGTGTAATCATCAACAATCAACATAAAATATTGTTCGCCATAAGTACTTTTGGTTCTAGTTGGTCCACATATATCTATGTGAATAATCTCTAATGATTTTTTTGTGGAATTTTCTTTTGTTTTGAACCTAACTCTTGTTTGCTTTCCTATTCGACAATTTTTACAAGTAGAATTTGAAGGCTTAATCACTTTTGGCATGTCCCTAACTTCCTTTTTCTCATTGGATTTGATTAATTTGTGAAAGCTTAAATGTCCCAACCTTATATGCCATAGCCATCTTTCATCTACTTGGCTTAAAAAACATTTTGATTCTTCATCTATATTAAGGATGTACACATTGCTAGATGTTCTTGGTGCAACTGCCACTAGATTTCTAGTGTCCTTTTTTCTGATCTCACATTTTTGATACTCAAAAGTAAGTATGTGAGCCTGATCACATGTCTGACTTAAACTTCAGAGATTTGGTTTGAGATTTTCTACCAGAAGTACATCTTCTTCTTTGGTTTTATTATTTCCTAAACTAACAATGCCTTTTCCTGGTATCTTGGATGACATGTTATCTCCAAAAGTTACTTTTCCTTTTCCTTTCTTATTTAACTTGAGAAATTTACTTTGATCTCCAGTCATGTGTTTGGAACAACCAATCTACATACCATTGAATTTTTTTATTTCTTGCATATAAGTTTACATTGCACTCTGTTTTCTTTTTCTTCCATACTTTTTGATTATGGGAAATATTTGTCTTTTTATCAAATTTTTCCAATCTACATTGACTAGTTTTATGACCATAGTTGTTGCATTTTTGGCATTCACTATTGAAGTCTTTCAAAGGAGAAAATGAGTTATAGTTTCTCTTATCTATATTGTACTTATTGTTCTTATATATTTGGACATTTATATGACTGTATTATCCATAAGCTTTGCAGTGTACTTCCTTATGTCCAAAATTATTGCAAGAGTAACAATATCCAATAAATAGATATTTAGGGGGATTCCTTCTGATGATTGTATTTTTCTTGTCATATTTTACTCTAGTAGGGAGTATTGATTTAAGTTTATGTGTAACAATTTTCAATGGTATCATATTTTCCTTATTATCTTCTTTTCTTAACGAGTTTTTTAGAGCATCTGCGTAACTGATTAGTTTCTTGACAGATCCTTGTGATGTAGAAGTTGAGTCTTGGGTGTATCCCAAATAAGTATTGTTTTTTGGTGATCTTTGACTACTGAGAATTTCATCCAAGATCTTTGAACTATTTCCAAATTGTGATCCCTTCTTTTCTTTCTCAATTTCACTTTTTATCATATTAATATTAACTTCTAGTTTCTCTCATACTTGTTTTTTATCATTAAGTTGTTGTAAAATGAATTCTTCAATTTTATTAGCTTCCAGGAGTTGGGACTTCAAATCAATGATGTTTTGTTCTAACTCTTTGATGGTTTTGGAAACTTTCCTCTCTCTTGATTTAATAACTTCTTTAATATCTAGAAGCTCTTCCTTTAGTACCTATTGAGGGGTCCTAAATCCCTTTGACTCAACAGTAGGAACCAAACCCACCACCGAGGTCCAATTAGACTCTGCAACATTTAATGGTCGAATTTTTCTCCAGATATTTCGATCCGTCCAATTAATCGATGAGATTTACGGTTTCTTGTGAAGGCTCCTCCTTCAGTTCAGACATTCTCTTTTTTGTATTTTCTCTTATAGCTGGGATCAATACAAGATAAAAGCTGGTATAAACCAACTAGGTAACAAAGTGGGAAAGCTTAACTACTGGAGAAGGCTGAGCTTGGGATAACCCTTTCACTCTAGCATGCAGACAATGATTCTCTACCATAGGCCTAGTACTAATACATTAACCCATTGATGTTCCAATTATTGAATGAGGTGCGATTATCAGAAGAAAACATATATGCAATAAATGATGGAAAGGAAAATAATTCCCTTAACTCTAATCATTAATCACATACTAACACAACGATTTATTTTTCATCATTAAAGACAAGAACTGTAAAAAAAATTGAATCAGATAAATTATCAATAGATTTAGAAGCTCTTACTCATTACAACATCCATTCATGAGACAAAATAAAAAATAATTATTATTTATATCCAATCATACACACTTTTGATGAAAAACACAAACTTGTCTCTGGTCCTAAACAAGACTTCTCAATTAATGAAGATCTGAAATAGTTCTTTACAATTAGAAAAAATGAGGGTCTTTGTAACAACCATTGACCTCTTGCTAACAGGTTGATCCTCCTATTTATAACATACTATTAATTAAAAATAAATAAAGTATAGTTAAGTAAAACAAAAATCGCCACATGGCGCTTTCTTCTATAAGTCTTCAAAGAGTCATCAAATGATCTCACTTGAGTGGATGACTCTTCTCATACTCCGACCACTTGACGAAGATATCCTCGCATGTGTTAGCATACGAGAATCTATGTTGTTCCATTGGGGCCGAAAGGATCTCTCTTATCTCTACTACTCGTGCCTGATACTTGACTACTTTGGCACTTAACTGCTACAACATGGCTCGAGCTTTGATCGAGTGGTCCATGAACTGTTGCACCTATCCTGGCACCATGTATATCACCTTTTCTATTTCCACAGCCCATGATGAGTCTTGTTTGGCATGTGATTTGACTATGTCGCGCAAGTCGACGAAGTCATCGGGTGTGCCGAATTCGGGGAGGTCGATGTCTCTCATTGCCCGATTGATCTTGGTCCATCTCTTTTCGCACTTGGCCCATTTCTCTTGTATTTTCCGATGAGGCTCTTGAGCCATTTTTACCCAATATTCGATCGATTTTCTTATGTAGTCGATGTTGCTTTCCCTTAGAACCCAGATTTCATCCTCTTCGGTGTCTCGACCCTGTTGCACCACATTGATATAGTCAATCCTTTCCACAGCTTGGTGTGTTTTCTCATACCACCTCTCCATATCCTTTCACATTTCCAGTGCCATAAGGGTGTCTTCTTGAAGATCGATTATCCTTGTAGTGAATAGGTGTTGGTCATCTGTAAATTTTTTGTAGGCCTCCTAGAATTCGCTTCTCAGGAACACTGTGACCTGTGTGGTGTCTTGGTAATATTTCACCAAATGGCGTAGATGTTCCAATTCCTTCAGAGTAGCGACCAACTCCTCTTCATCCCTTTTTTCTCTGTCTAGGGTGGCATATGTGATATCCATCCCTGTGCCAATAATTTCGAATGTCCTTGCATGATCTGTGTTGATCAATTTTTCCTCTGTGGTGATGAGGATGGAGTGATCTAGAGTAATCATCCTCTTCTTGGTGGTTCTCTGCATAATATATTTCCTTTTCTGGTCATAGGATATGGCATGTATGTCAACAAATTCATCCACGGGTTCGGGGATTTGCTGATCTCCCCAGGTAATAATATTTCCCAGGCCTCCGACGGTGTACATTTGTTCAAGACTGGGTTCTTGAACCTCTTCCATGTGTTTCGAAGGTCCAAATTTTGTTTGTTTCTCATCGTGAGGTTGAGTACTAGTTGAAATTGAGGCATCGAGGGTAGGCTCGGTACTTACTTGATAATCGGTCATTGAGATGTCGATTTCCTGCTGTGAAGCTTCTTCTTTTTGTTCATCCGACCCTGACTCGTCCATCAGACTATTCTTTTGAGTTTCTAGCAGATCGAGTAGTTTAGTGTCTAAGACACTTTTGACCTCCTGGTCATTCTGTGAAGGGCTTCGAATTTGAGCGTCGGGAGCTGGGGAAGATGCCTTCTCCGGCTCCTTTTCCTCTATGATATGTACAGGAGTTACCATGGATACCTCCAAACTTTCTTCATCATCATAGATATTTATCAACTCATGGAGGGGGTTTGGTGCACTTTCTCTCTCTGATGTTCTTACTATATCCAGCTGAGTTGAAACATCCCCTAGTGATTTGATCTATGGAATTGTAATTTTAGGGTTATCTAACTCGACGATTTCATCAATTTCTATTAGCTCAGGGCCACTTGGACCTACCTGACTTTCATCTGGGTTGTCGACAGGGGCCCCTATCATTCCTATGAGGTCTGGGTCATCTTACAAGTGATCAATTACTCACTGTGCCTATTCTATCATGAGAAATCCCCTTTCCTGTGCATCCTGTGTCATAGGAAATCCTCTATCCTACACTGGAGCCACCAAGGGAACCTTTTTTGCTTCTGTTGCTCTAATTTCTTCCTTGGCTCTAAGGTATTCTTGAGACAATTTCTCTATGGTAATTTCCTGTTCATCCAGGCTCATGGCCTTGAACCTGGTCATTTTGGGGTCGACCATCCTTGCTACCACCTCATCCCAGTCCTGGGAATTTTCCATGAAGACTTCATCTTCAAATTTGTCATGGGCGTACAACTAGCAGGACGACACTTGTGAAGCGTGTTGCAAGACCAGGCCCTTTAGATCATGATTGTGGAATAGTCCTGTCTGGAACCTGAACTCAAGTTGGTTCAACCCTTCTTGTTTGGCTTAATTTGTATCTTTAACCAAGTAGAAATCTACATGGAAACCATAAGGAATTAACACCCGCTTCTTGTCCTTGACCAATGTGGCATTGCAACCTTGTAGGATGGTTTGATAGCATATTTATCCTACTACAAGCCGATCCGACACATGCAATGGTAAGAGATGTGGTGCTCCGGTGGCCCCGAAAACCCTAATGTAGGTGTCGTGATCGTTCATGTACTAGTGGCCTACCTTGGAAATCATCTTCTTTTCCATAGACGATAGTATCGGACATTCCTTCTTAAAAAGAATGAAACAAAATCGTGCAATGAATTCATCGTAGATGAGGGAGTAAGAATTTTTATACCTTTTCTTCCATAGCTCTATGAAATAGACATGGACCGAGAGCTCTGCGACATGCCATCTCAGATTCATGTCGGTGAACATGTTTCTGGCGCACATGAAATCAAGTAGATATGAAGCCATGTAGAAAGATGGTGTCTCTCCTTCCTTCGACATTTGAGACTATTGTATACAGATGTTCAGTCGTTTAGAAATGATCGCTCCCCAGTTGAAACCACTCCCATATATTTCCACTGTGTAAGCTAAGGGAATCCATGCCTCTGAAAATCTGGAGCAGTCCTTCTCTCCATATAATCAGCAGATGAGATCCATCAAACAGATGTATGGCTCCCTTAAGTTGGTCGTCTGGTACCAGCCAGTGCTCCGATTGGTGTATTTCTTGTCTTCCCTCCACCATGAGTCCATCACCTGACTGGTGTCATGACACTCATATAATTTCACGACGAAATCTATATTTAGATTCTCCTCGGGGTCTCGAATTTTGTATTATTTCTGGACTTCTACCGGAAGGAACACCTCGACACACCCACCATTGTCATTGTTGATTAAACACTTATGTGTGTCTATGTGGTCGATGATCCATCTTAGGAGTGCTATACAAGGAAAAATGGGGGTTTTTCTTGCCACCATATGTAGGTATGATTGTCGGATGTTCGAAAACACCTCGTCATCGAGCACTCTCACATCTGGATCATTGTGTGGGATATGTTTCGAGTATTCCTCCCAACTAATCTTTTTAAAGAGCTCTCCCCAATGTGGGAGCGTTGTCTTGGACCCTTTGCTTGCCTCTATATATCCAAAGGCCAGAGGTTGGATGAAAACCTTCTTTGTCATTGTCTTAATGAAAGGTTCCGACCTTAGAGTGTATTCTAATTGTTTTGCAACCCCTAGAGAGGAACCTTCACCTACCTCTGGTTCTATCAGCTTCGGTGCCCTCTACGATCGTCTAGTGGTTGGATTTCTTGGTGGCATTGTTCCTGCAATTACAATAAACCTTTAGAGACTGTGTAAAGAACAAAAATGGATAAGAAACATATAATTTGTAGCCATGTAAAATTACATACTTGGATACATATCTGTGAAGCTTGCTGAAACCTAGTTATTTTGATACTCACGAGATCTCTGTAACCTTCAAATTATTCATCTTTCTTCTCTGGATGCCTTGAATTTCCTCATGTGCAGAATGATTTTGTTTGCAATGACTCAAGAGAATTTAAACCATGGAAGAACTTACCGTGTCGCATCAACCATTCAATTTGGGTGATGAGTGAAATTTAAACGACCTTTTGGTTGGCGCACGAGGTAGAAATTAATGCGAGATTTGGTATTAATTAGCCCCTTAAATGCTCAAAATCCAGTCGTATCTAATGCTAAAACATCCCATCATGTCGCTTTCCCAGTGGGTGGATCGGGGATGTGCTATGAACTTTTTCGTTGATGTCCTTCGCAAAATCTCCGACACTGATCAATCTCATCGTACAATTCTTTCATGGAAAAGCTGACTCGAAGGTGTGAATTGAACCTAGTGAACCAAGAATGGCTTGGGGTACAACCAGACCGTACGATTCTCTAATTTGGCAAAGACACATGGTGTTGAAGACCGGTGACCTAATTTGTGTGTATTAATCTGAGTCAGAAATTTCCTTAAGTTATTCGTTCTAAAAAAAACCTTATCTTGTCTATGCCGAAAGCGTATTTAGGGTCAGCGATCGAAAATAAACCTATCTAGTGATTCCTTCAGATTAAATCCCTCAACAAAGTCCTGATGCCAAAAAAACATCGGGAATCGATGATCAGGAATAACCTTTAGCGCAGTAAGAATGTTTGTTGCAATCTTTTTAGGTTTTTCCCCGATTCTGATAAGCGCATAGAGAATCGACTATCGATGATGTTTTTTTCTCTCTTTGTTAACGTCTATTCCCCTTGTCTTTCACCGATGTCGAAGGGGAGTCGATTATCGATGATATCCGTCATGAGACTTGTCGTAAAACAAAACTTCCTTTTGCTGATATCGATGAATATCGACGCTCGGTGACTGAGGTTTCCTGAGGGGTTCTTTTTCCATCTTTGAATTCCTTCCGATGCCGAATCTGAGCGTGCCAGGTGAAGTGTTTTGGCTGTTGATTCTTTATTCAGGTGTTAAGGCCTTTTAAGTCATGGGGTTTCATAAGTTCAAACAAACTTGAAAATATGATGAGATTCAAGATAATAAGAAAATACAAAACATTTCTCAAAATGAAGTCGAATCAAATAGTGCAAAGATAAAGTGGTACCCAAAAAGTAAAAAATTGACATAGGATTTTTAGGGTGTGTTGAGTGCTCAACAATTCCCTGTTTTGTTTTTTAGTTTTTCTTAGGTATTCAATTATACTAAGGATTTCTTATTCATCTTCTGAATGTTTATCATCTTGAGTTTTTATTCCCATAAATAGAAGCTATGGTTTGACTTCTTCATTTTCTTTTGATGAGCTACCGTCTTCTTGGGTAAAGAACATTTTATTTTTCTTGTAGAACTTATTTTTATTATTAGTGTTTATTTTCTTCTGATTTTTTAATGTTCTTTCGTCATCACTTTCCTCCTGCTTAGGATAGGGTAATTTATTGGCAAAGTGTCCAATTTTTCCATAGTTGAAACATATTAGAAGAATCTTTCCTTTGTATTTCCCTGTCCCTTTCTTGAGTTTCTTTATGAGGTTGGTAGTTTCCTCATAAAATATATATGATAACTCATCATTGGTATTTTTCTCCCGCCTCATATTTTTCTTAGATGCTTTAAAGGTTGTTTCTCTTTTTGATGATTAATCATTCCCTATTCTCATTTCATATGTTGTAAAACTTTCATGAAGCTAATCAATTGTGAGTGTGTCAAGATCAGGCCTATCTTCAATTGTAGAAATCTTGGCATTTGTTGTGATGATTATATGTTTAGTATAATGCACTCATTAATTATCAATCCGAGATTCGTAATCAACAGAGTTACAAGACACCAGTAAGAAAGGTAATTTCTAATGTCATGAGTATAGAACTAGCATGCTGGAAACAAATCAAAATAGCAAACTGCAATGCACTTTGGTTGTCTTTCACAGAGAGGCTATCTACTCCATTATGGAACATGCAAGTATGAGATGGATTTGGTTTGACAGATCAACTCTGTTATCTGACCTAGAAAACTAACTATGCAATCCACACTTCTGAAAGGGAAATCACACATCAATAATCAAGACATAGCATGGGTAGTTCAATAGTCAATATACTGAGTATGTTGTGGTTCACAATGTGTTGTTATGGACTTCACTAGTTCTCCAAATATGTCTGACCACTGCTACCAATATTTATGTCTAAAAACCAAATTCATAAAATCAGAGCATATGCAAAAATAGAGCAAGTAAAGATCTCTAAACAATTATATAATGGAAATCCCAGCCTAAGTTGTACTGCTATCATCTAACAGAGTTAAAACTTTAGCTAATTTAATGTTTACACTACTGAAAACAAATGCTAATGCTAATCTACGAAGATGTTGACCTTTGTTGGGTAGTGGGCCCTTACTACTTCAACAGGTCAGCTACTAAAGTCTACAGTAAGCTTGTCTTCAACCCACACATTACTCTCACTCAAATCTCAAACATAACATCAAACTTTTGTAACAACTCAACTCATATTCAATCATAGATAATCAAGACATGGAGATAAATGACGTTCTTCTATTAGTCTTCACTCAGAATATGTTTTGCAATATCACATGTTGCTTCACATGTTGGTAATATGCTAACTCTCCTACACTTCCACCATCCTTTCCGCGACTATTTAACAGTCTTAGTCGTGAAACACAAGGAGGTGACATGATTTGCAAATCAGTCAAATGTTTAAATTTAATTATTCGGTTACATATTTTAGCTTCATCCTCATGACACAAAGTGCATGAGGATGAGGCAATCAACAAACTATTCTAACATAGCCTTGCTAAAGAAAATAAACATCCACCAATTATCTTGGGCGATCTGGGACTAAACTTGGTACATTCGACTCTCTATATTGGTACCGAATCGTGACAGGTAGATGGTACCGGATCACAATAGTGCACAAATGGTGGTATCGGATCACAATAGTCCATGGTCATTGGTAGCAGATCAAAACAGATGAGATTTTAGTACCGGATGCGTTTGGTACCGGATTCGGACAGTGGCAGTCTTGGTGCGCAGGTACCGGATAGTTGAGCTGGTACATGAATGATGGATATCTAAAGGTCAAAGATTATACATGGAAAATTGAAGCATTAGTACATGAAATATTTAATTCCCTAACTCAATAAACCACAAAGTGCATGAAGTAACCATACTTTACCTTATGACCTTATCACTAGCTAATGGTAGTGTTCTTGTCATTCACCCAAGCTTAGGTAGGTCAAAAAGGTATAGATGAAGAGTATAATAGGGTAATGGGGATGTCAATTTCGGGTCTCAACATTCCCCCATGCCAAAATCATTGCATTTACTCATGCAACTGAAAACAAACCCAAAATTTTTCAAAACTTGAGACTATGTTCTTTACTTTGGTGGATCAATGATGTTGATGGCTGAGGCCTCTTCTTTCAGCTCCCTTTTGATGACCCTAACGTATTGTAGGAGTCGTAATACCTTCTTGAGCTTGTTAGAAGTCTCTTCATGGTCATCTTGAAGTTGTTGGTTGGTTTCTTTCAATTGCTCCTTTTCCTTTTTGATATACCTGTCCAAGCGTTGGTATTCCTTCACTTCTTGTTTGAGTTTCTGATTTTGTTTTTGCAGTTCCCCAATCTTTTTATTCATTTATTCTTTTGTCAAGGTCTTTGTTGACTCCATCATTACTGGATGGATGCACTCCCTTTCCTCGACTTCCTCCCTCATCCCACATAAAGTAATAGTGGCTTTCTCCTCGGTCAAACTAGGGATGTCATCTTGGATTGATAAATCCTCAGAAGGGGAGGTAAAATCGATTGGATCTTCCTGTGTATGAGGACTGACTAATTTTTTTCCCTTCTTTTCCATGCTCCTCGTAGTTCTTTTACAAGGAGGTATTGGATTAGGGGTGATCGCAGGCTTCCTTTTCTTCTTTTCTAATTGTGAAATGGTGACATGGGATTGTGCCATAGACTGTTTACTTTTAGTTTCTGAGCTATGCTTCCCTTTCTTCATCATTTGTGTCTGATGGCCCTCTTTCTCAACTGCCACCGTTGAAGTCTCCTCTACTAATTTGTTTTTACCTTTTGATTCAGAGCTTTTAAAAGTCTTGTTGACTGTGGAAGAGGGCCCTACTTTTTCGTGTTGGCTTGCTTCCCTAGATGATGGTGGAGTTGTCTTATCCTTCTTGCTCTTTTTATTTTGAGGTTCCTTACTTTTATTTGGAGCATGCTGGGTTTCCTCCACATGTTTTTTTTCTGTGGGAAGGTGTTGAGTGATAAGGGTTTTCCAACTAATCCTTTGTTTCCTAAGTTCATGTAAAACTAGCATTTTAATGAGACCTTGATGGTAAATGCTAGTCTTCTCAGTTTTGGATATGGATTTAACACCTCTTACCATTTTGTTCAAACTCATCCATAGAAAATATGGGAAATCAATTTCAGGGCCTCCTTCAAAATGTAATAGAAGCCTAAGATGATATATGAAGGTCACAAGATACCTGCCTTCACAAGTGACAAATCGTTGAAGACTAGTAATCATTGGATGATACTCTTCCTTGATGTAGTTCCTAGGGATCCCCTTTTTCCAGTCAGGGTGCTGATGATCTTCTTTCAAGAATCGTTGGCACATTTCTTTGTTGATTCCTACACCTTTTAATTATTTGGCTCCTCTGTTAGGTAGTCCCATGACCTCCCTTAAGGTTGCTTCATTGATTGTCAGTTGTAGATCGCCTATATGTGCAATCTCTCCATCGTAACCCTGAATAAATTCGTCAGATATATTCTCGTTCCAGCCTGTGAATTTTTCTAGAAATGACATCCATCCCAATCTAGCATATTTTTCTTGACATAATTGGAACTCCTCGGTTTCCCTATAAATTTGGAAGACCGGTTCATGTCTACTAATGACCATTGTTATAAGTTGTGAGAAATGGATCGGGCTGTAGCACAAGGGTTTAGTCAATTGATGAGGGTAAGGGTTTGGTACCAGAAAGGAGTAGGCTCGAGACTAGAGAAATCTCAGTACAAGGGGAAATATGGTGATGGTGTTGATAATGTGAATGGTAAGTTTAAGTAAGGATGTCGTAAGGAAAAATTATGACCAGATAAGGCTTATCTGGATGGCTTTGCCACCCAAGTAAGCCATTTCATTTCTACCCATTACTGTAATGATAAGGACAAGACATTGGGTGTTCAAGGAATTATTTTGGGATAGGTAATTGGACTTTCGGGTGGTGAATTTGACGTTAGATCATGGTTCATGATATAAGATAGGTTCATGAATTGCTTAGGGATGAAATATATTCGTGACTTATCATTACTAGACATGCTTCATATTTTGATGTGATTTTTCCCTTAACCATGTTCGAGCGCTATGAGAGAATTGATTAAGTTTAGGCCTATGGGTATGAGGGATAGGTGCATGATTTTAATACTAAGGTCATAACATCTAGTATATATTTTCATACTTATTGTAGTTTTATGAGCATAGGAAAATAAATACCATGTTACCTTTTCTTTTACCTTTGAATAATCAATTCCCATAGTATGTGCAACTGCTTGTAAATTGTCATAATTCATCCTTTTAGACTGGAGTTTCTTGAAAACTTGGTACGGGAATATCCTATACTTATTTTATTCTGTGCTTATCTTCTTTTGTATTTAGTTCTGCAGGGTGATCATGTGAGTTTGAAAAAGAGTTCTGAAGGGGCTCTTTGACCTTCCCCCATGCCGAAGATGTTGTATATCTGTATGCACGAAGATTCAACATTTTATATCATAATGGAGAAAAGATGATAAGAGAAAAAATAAACTAATCCAATTCCAGAAGTACATTTATCACCTAGCATATGATCTAATACCTAAAAAGTGAAATTTCCCTTCTTTTGATGGATTATTGACAAAGGTAGCATTCAGCAGTGAAACATGGAATATTTATATGTTTGCCAGAAGAACATATCCCACCTAACTTGCTTAAGATATTTACTATCATTGGATGTTATAGATAAATTTCACAGTATAAGTAGATTAGACTCCCTAGTTAGGGCTCCACTCTTAAGAAGTTTCCTTCTTAGATAGTGTAGGCTTTAGATGTCAGACCAATAAGTTGAATTAGGGTGATTCTCAAATGGACATTTGCTTGGAGTAATTATGTTGTTGATTCATCTGGAGTTTGTATCTCATGAAAGCCAATAAAGACCTTTACTCTTTTTGTTTTAGATGACAAAAAGTGAATTTTTCAATCAGACTAGTATAGATGAGACATTTTTCAACTAGAACCCACTGCCAACAAGCCTATTCAGTACTCCGATGGGGTAGTTGTGATAATTAGTGAGAGGTGCCTTCCCCAGGCAGAATACCCCATTGCCAACAGGCCTGTCCAGTACCCTGATGGGTTTTCCTAGTCATACCATAGACCGGTACCCGCTGCCAGCAGACCTATTCAGTATCCCGGCGGGTTAGTCTCTTAAACCCTTTTTCCATCAGAGGCTTCTTGTCCATAGTCACCTATTTTGATTTTTATTAAAGAGTGTTTTTCACGGTGACAGGGGAGGCTCGTCTGAAAACCTTTTTACAGGCTGGGATGGTATTGGGTTGGAAGGCATAAACTCTTCTTTTGAATGTCTTTTAAAGATTTGTCTGAAGGAAAAATAAACTTTTATGCACATTATTTCTTTAGAGTGATCCAGATGTATAATTTTCTCTGAATTTGTCCATAAGAGAATGGCCTAAAGTTTCCTTAGGGTACTGGTACATCCTCTTCCATAAAATTTTTGGTAGTGTGCCCATGGTAGAGAGTGTTCATATACTCATATGTTACTCTTTCATAAGATAATCCAATTAATAATATTGAAGTTTGGTTAGGGTGAGATAATTACTTATAGGCTAATATATATTTTTCCTTTAAATCATGCTGAAATACTGGGTAAAGGAAACTTCTAGTCTTTGAAGCGGATTATGGTTTTTTGAGCAATCATAGGTAAAGATTGTGTCCCTCTTTTTATTTTGTTTTTAAGCAACAGAACCAAAAGAAATTAAAATACTTCTTAGCAACAGAACCAAAAGAAATTAAAATACTTCTTAGCAACAGAACCAAAAGAAATTAAAATACTTCCCTTTAGTTGTCAATAGAACGAAAATAAATTATTGCTTTACAAGGGCTGCCATTTGATACTGCATTTGGCTTCTTGGTTCCAGCTTAAGTGGTTGTTTGCATGGCTTCGTACTTCAGATTAATTGACATAGATTTTGAAGTATGTGTAGTATGCTTTGTCAATTAGGTAATGTGTCTTGATAGTACTGTAGAAGGACAAACTTCTGGTATCGGACTGGTACCGAACTACTGGTACCGGACTGCTGGTACCGGATCAGAATAGGATTTATGGTACCAAATCAGAACAGAATATTGTTGATGCCTACAAACTGATGTTTAGCAAGTCCGTGAAGGATCAAATAAATTATAGAATTTTATTTACAAAAAAAGAAAAGAAATTGCGAAAGTAAAACAAAAGGGGGTAAGAATCTCTTGTTACCTTCAATTTATTAACAAAATTAGATCCACACCTATGTACAAAAATTTCAAATAAACCAATCAATCAATGTGGATCAGTAGGAGGGTATCCTTCCTTACTGATCATCTGCATATCTGAATTATGTAGTATATGAGTCATAAATTCTTCTTTTGACAGAGGTTTGTTGTAAACTCGCAACTGGTGACCATTCACAAGTAGTGGTGTCTGTTGTTCATCAATTATCTTTATCTTGATTGAACCATTATCGTAGACAATGTCAATTTCGTAAGGTCCCATCCAACGGGTGGTTAACTTACCTTTGAAGTTCTTGAATTTGCTGTCATACAATACGGCCCAATCTCCTTGTTTAATATTTTTCTTTTTGAGATACTTGTCATGCCATTTTGTTCTTTGTTCTTGAATGAGGGTAGCTCTTTGGAGTGCTTCCTACCTAGTTTCATCCCATTCATTAAGCTTCAAAGAGTCTTTGTTGTTGGGCTTCATCCAAGTTCATGCCAACTTGTACTGCAGTACTGAAGTTTTTGATATGGAATTCTATAGGAAGAAGCACATGCTTCCCATACACCAACTCATAGGGTGTATGTCCTGTTGTATTCCTCCAGGTGATTCTATAAGCCCATAAGGCTTCTAATAATATGTCAGCCCAATCCTTATGGTGCAACTGTACTATTTTGGTAAGAATGGACTCAATAACTTTGTTGGTAGATTCTACTTGTCCATTTGCCTGTGGATGATAGGGTGTAGATTTCCTGTGTTTGATTTGGTATTGTTCTATAATAGCTTTGACTAGATGAGAAGTAAATTGAGTTCCCTGATCAATCACAATTTCTCGAGGTACACCAAATCTAGTAAAGATATCATTAAAAAGGAAATCTACCACTGATTGTTCACTTGCAGCTGGTAAAGCTTTTGCTTCAACCCATTTAGTCACATAGTCAGTGCATACAAGTATATACTTTTTCTTTTTAGATGCAGGGTTAATGGGCCCTACAAAATCTAATGCCCATTTCTCAAATGGTTCAATAACTACTTGGGCTTGAAGTGGCATTTGGTCTCGTGCAGTAGGCTTACCCATTCGTTGGCATTCATCACAATTGGATACATAGGTTTTAGCATCTTTGAAAATATGGGGCCAGTAGTAACCAGATTGCAGAACTTTGTAAGCGGTCCTCTTGTCTGCAAAGTGTCCTCCACAAGGACCATCATGGCAGGCTTGCAAAATATCATGAATTTCATCTTCCCTTACACATCTCCTAATCACCAAATCTGGTCCTGTTTTGTAGAGGCAATCATCGTGCCACATATAATTTGCACTTAGTTTAATTACTTTCTATTTTTCTCTAGGAGACAATTTCTGAGGCATCTTCCCTGTCACAAGATAGTTAGCGACATATGCATACCACGAAGTGAATGTAGAAATAGAAAATAAATTTTCATTAGGAAAGTTATCTTCTATTGGTGCATTATCTCCCAGATGAATCATTCTAGATAAGAAATCAGCCACAAGATTATCTTTACCAGGTCTATCAATAATGTTGATATTAAACTCTTGTAATAATAAGAGCCATCTTGTAACTCTAGGATTTGTTACAGGTTTGTTCATTAAAAATTTGATGGTTGAATGGTCAGTGTGTAAAAAAGCTTGATATCCTGTAATATAGTGTCTAAATTTATTGATAGCATGGACTACAACTAGCAATTCTTTTTCTGTGACCGTATAATTAACTTCAGCTCGGGACAGAGTTTTACTAATGAAGTAAATAGCATAGGGAATTTGATTTTCTCTTTGACCAAGGACTGCCCCAAGGGTTGTGTCTGAGGCATCGATACATATATGAAAAGGAAGGGACCAATTTGGTCCTCTTAATACAGGGGTAGTTGACAATTTCTATTTTAGAATTTCAAAAGATATTTGGCATTCATCATCCCACTTAAATTCGGCTTCTTTAGATAATAATTTGAATAAAGGGGTAGCTAGGCTTGTACAATTCGGAATGAATATTCTATAGTAGCCAACATGCCCTAAAAAGCTATGGACTTCCTTTTGTGAGGAAGGTATTCTAATTTGTGTGATGATATAAATCTTTTCTGGATCAACTCTCATTCTAGAACTGGAGATGTGCTGTCCCAAAACAATACCTTCAGTGAGCATCATTTTTTTTTTTCATTACTTAAGGAAATATTAGTTTCCTTACACCTAATCAAGACTTTTTCTAGACTGTTCAATGCTTCCTGGAAGTCTTGTCCATGAACTGTAAAGTCATCCATGTAAACTTCCACACAATCATTGGTCAAGTCAAAGAAAATGGCTAGGAAAACTCTTTGAAAAGTGGTTGGGGAATTGCAAAGTCCGAAAGGGAGCACCCTATAAGCATATGTGCCCCAAGGGTAGGTGACAGTGGTCTTCTCCTAGTCTTCGGGTGCTATTTGTTATTGGTTGTAACCACTAAACCCATCCAAGAACGAAAAATACTTTTTTCCGGATAGGGTATCCAACACCTGATCAATAAATGGTAAGGGAAAGTAATCCCTATGGGTGGCTTTGTTTAACTCCCATAAGTCTACACATATCCTCCACTTACCATTTTTCTTGGGAACTATGACAAGTGGAGATACCCATTGACTATTTGAAATGGGGTATATGAGATTAGCTTGAAGGAGTTTTTGAAATTCCTCTTTTACAATATCTTTAAGGGTTGGATTCATCCTTCGCTGAGGTTGTCTAACTGGTCTGATTTGGTCATTAGTGTAGATATGATGCGTGCATGTGTCAGGGTGAATGCCTTTCATGTCTGCATAATCCCATGCAAAGGCATCAAATTGTCTTTGGAGCATTTCAATCACTTGTGTCTTTTGTTCTAGTTCCAAACTAGAGTTGATATACAAAGGTTTTCCTGGGATAATCTCAACAAGTTCAGTAGTTTCTTCCTTATCTGAGGAGGCTGGTGATAAAGTATATAATTGAGTGATATCAGGGTGCCAAGTTTGTTGAAATTCGGAACTAAAAATATGTGACAATTATGCAAAAGACCTTGGGTATTCAATGCAATTTGTGTCAGCCAAAAATAAGCTTAAGACTTGTTCATCTGATTGTTCTTGTATTCCTCTTACTTGTTCAAGTGTTAACAGAGGTCTGATGCAATCTTCCTCTCCATAAGGGTTTTCTAACCAAATAGGTATTTCATGTGTCGGTTGGGCAGGAGGGAAGAGGACAAGTTTTTGGCTATGTGTGCCATTGGATATAGTCATCTCACCAGACCAACAACTGATAAAGGCATCTTCTCTGGCCAGCCAAGGACAACCAAGAACCACAGGGTGTCCTGGTTTGGAGGACGATTTAGAATAGATGACTAAAAAGTCTATTGGATATTCCCAAGAAGCTAGAGTGAATGTGACATCATCGAGACTTCCTGCAGGGCTAATGACTGATTTATCTGCCAACTCAATCATGGTTTGGGTTGGTCTTAACTGGTTGATTTGGAGCTTTTGAATAGTGTCAAAAGGCATTACATTAATAGATGCACCCAAATCAATGAGTGTGTTTGGTAGAGAAATTTCATTAATTTTGACAGTGACTACTGGATTTCCAGGGTCATTATATTTGTATGGCATTTCAGAAATAAATTTAGATAACTGTCCCACTACCTAAACAAGAGGAGGTTCCTTCTTCTTCCTTCCTGGTTTCTTAATGCAAAGATACCTTATGATTTGGCGTATATAGGGATATCATTAATGGCTTGCAGCAGAGGTATTTTTATGCACACATTTCGTAATTCATCTTCTATATCTTTGTGCAAGGGTGGGTCGGGTTTCTTCACTAATAGTCTTTCGGGGTAAGGTGGGAGATTAATTTGTTGAGGTACTTGTACAGACTGAGAAGTGATTGGGATAGGAGGAGAGGCCTCTTCTTCTACAGGGGTGGTTTGAGTGTTTTCTTCCTCAAAATGATTATCATTTTATTCCTAAATTATGACTGCAGGATCTGATTGGTTTACAACTTTCCCCGATCGTGGTTGAATTTCATAGGTGGGAAAGGTTTGAACTTATGTATTCTAGACAGGGTGGGTGGGTCAATTATTGGGGTTAGGGACTGGCTAGGCAGGGATTGTTATTGGTCTCGGAGGATTGTGGGCAGCTTGGTTTTGTGGTTTTTGATTGGCATTTATAGATACTTGTTGTTGTTGATTAGGGTTCAAGGGGGTTGTAAATTTCTATTGTATAGGAGGTGGGAGTAAATATTGCATCTGTGGTGGGTTGAATCCAGGTAGTAATTGGGAAATGTTTGTAGGGTACTGTGGATATGTAGGGTAAGAGGGATTTCCATACATAGGTCCCCTCCAACCTTGTTTCCAAGGTTGCGTTTGTTGAGGTGTCCATTGTGGATAGGTCACTGGGGAAGGACCCCATTGTGTATTAGGATCGTGAAATGTGTTGGGGTTTTGGGCTCTCCAAGGTCTTCTGGAAGGGTATGGTTGTTCTTGTGAGACTCCTCCTCCCCTATACATGGCTTGTAGTTCAAGCAAGGTTGGACACTCGGATGTGGGGTGTTCTAGTGTACACAGACTGCAGATTTCTATGACATTTAATGGATATTCTTTCTCACCTTGCTTCCTTCAGCATCTATGAAAAAATATTTCTAAAGAAGCCTCCTCTTCTTGTTTCTTTTTTAGTTTCAGAGTATCTAACTGGTTACTTATTGTGCTCAATATTTCTGTTTTAAAGTTCTCCAATAAGTTTCCTAACTCAGTTCTGGTGACAGTCCCTGAGCTTTGTTTTGTATTTCTGCTAAAAGGATCTCTTGGTCCTTTTCCTGTTTTAGCTTGTCCTCTTGAGTACCTCCTACAATAATCTGCAATTTCTGAAAAAGGCTTTTGGTGTACATCTCTTGAACTCAACAAGTTTAAAACTTCTATGCAATCATCTATGAGACCTTTCAGGAATACAATTCTTACTACAGCTGGGTCTATGGTGAATAGTTTTGACTTTTGATAGTTGTATAAGAACCTTTCTAAGTAGTCTTTAGGGATTTCATCTTATGTTTTCTACATTTTAAAAATGTTGTTTTTAACATTATCCTTAGAATAGTCTTGGTATTTTCGTAAAAATGTGTCTTTCATTTGATCCCAAGAGAGGATTGTATTTTCTCCTAAGCTCATGAACCATCTTAAGGCTAAATATTTCATTGTAGTAGGAAAGAGCTTAAGTTTTTGGGCATTGTCTGAGTAGTTATAGCTTCTACATAATATGTCAAACTCGAATAAAAATAAATCTGGATCTTTAGTTGACATACCTCTAAAAGTGGGTAACGATGATAGTGGGATATTCTTCATGCTGATGTTTATGAAAATATACAAGATTGGAAACCCAAAAGTCTCAGTCTCTGTGGCTACATTTCCTTCTTCTTATGCCATTCTACTGATGGATGGTTCAGAAACTGAATTTTCTGTGTCTCCTAAATGTTCAACAGACTCACGTTCTGCCTGTCCCAATACTGATTCTTCCGTTTTAGGTTCTCCTTCTGGAGCCTCGCTGGCTCCCCTTGAATTTTCTATTGGTGGAATTTTTCCTGCACCAGTGTCAGTTGGATTAGTGGGGGGGTTGTTTTTGAATCTTTGGAGCTTACAAATCTACCCTTGTTATCTTTATATCTATGCATAAAATGGAAATTTGATTCTTTAACTGAATTGAAATCCTAATTCTATCTAGAAGGTAAGAAGGCAACCTGGCTTCGGAGAACCCCACTGTAGTGGTCACATGGCTCTTCACTCACATCTTAAACATTTTATCCTCCTCCCTCAAGCAACCTTAAATTTTTTTATACAAATAATCTAAGCTAAAAATCACTTCCTACTGTTTGCAACTCCCCAACAACGACGCCAAAATATTGTGCTGCTTATATGTTTAGTACAATGCACTCATTAATTATCAATTTGGGATTCGTAATCAACAAAGTTTCAAGACACCAGTAAGAAAGGTAATTTCTAATGTCATGAGTATAGAACTAGCTAGATTATGCATGCTAGAAACAAATCAAAATAGAAAACTGCAATGCACTTTGGTTGTCTTTCACATAGAGGCTATCTACCCCATTATGGCACATGCAAGTATGAGATGGAGTTGGTTTGACAGATCAACTCTGCTATCTAACCCAGAAAACTAACTATGCAATCCACACTTCTGAAAGGGAAATCACACATCAATCATCAAGACATAGCATGGGTAGTTCAATAGTCAATATACTGAGTATGTTGTGGTTCACAATGTGTTGTTGTGGACTTCACTAGTTCTCCTTCAAATATGTCTGACTACTGCTTCCAATATTTATGTCTAAAAACCAAATTAAAAAAAAACAGAGCATATGAAAAAACAGAGCAAGTAAAGATCTCTAAACAATTATATAATGGAAATCCTAGTCTAAGTTGTACTGCTATCATCTAACAGAGTTAAATCTTTAGCTAATTTAATGTTTACACTACTGAAAACAAATGCTAATGCTAATCTACGAAGATGCTGACCTTTGTTGGGCGGTGGGCTCTTGCCGCTTCAACAAGTCAGCTACTGAAATCTACAGTAAGCTTGTCTTCAACCCACACATTACTCTCACTCAAATATCAAACATAACATCAAACTTTTGTTAACAACTCAACTCATATTCAATCATAGATAATCAAGACATGGAGATAAATGATGTTCTTCTATTAGTCTTCACTCAGAATATGTTCTGCAATATCACATGTTGCTTCACATGTTGGTAATATGCTAACTTTCCTACACTTCCACCATCCTTACCACGACTATTTAACAATCTTAGTCGTGAAACACAAGGAGGTGACATGATTTGAAAATCAGTCAAATGTTTAAATTTAATTATTCGGTTACATCTTTTAGCTTCATCCTCATGACACAAAGTGCATGAGGATGAGGCAATCAACAAACTATTCTAACATAGCCTTGCTAAAGAAAATAAACATCCACCAGTTGCCTTGGGCGATCTGGGACCAAAATTGGTACATTCGGCTCTCTATATTGGTACCGGATCGTGACAGGTAGATGGTACCATATCACAACAGTGCGCAAATGGTGGTACCAAATCACAACAGTCCATGATCATTGGTACTAGATTGCAACAGATGAGATTTTAGTACCGGATGCGTTTGGTACCGGATTCGAACAGTGACAGTCTTGGTGCGCAAGTGCCGGATAGATGAGATGGTACAAGAATGCTGGATATCTAGAGGTCAAATATTATACATGGAAAATTGAAGCATTAGTACATGAAATATTTAATTCCCTAACTCAATAAACCACAAAATGCATGAATTAACCATACTTTACCTTATGACCTTATCACTGGCTAATGGTAGCGTTCTTGTCATTCACCCAAGCTTAGGTAGGCCAAAAAGGTATAGATGAAGAGTATAATAGGGTAATGGGGATGTCAATTTCAGGTCTCAATAGCATCATATATCATAGGTAATGAACTTAGTGTCTTTTGCATAATGGGTTTATCTGTAAGTTCTTCTCCTACTGCTCTGATTGAATTAACCACTTCATCTACCCTATGAAGGTATTCAACAATGTTTTCTTCTTCTTTCATTTTCATATTTTCAAACTGAGTTCTATAGGCCTGTAGTTTGGCTTCCCTGACTTTGCTATCTCCTTCATATAAAACCTCCAATTTTTCCCATATTTCTTTGGTTGACTTACAATGCATAACCTTCACACATATAGAATTTATCAACCCTCCTAGAATTTCATTAACTTCTCTTGAGTTGTCATTGCAGATTTTCTTTCCTGCAACATCTTTGGGTGGAGTAGTTGGTGCAGTGTAACCATCTACAACAGATTCATAGATATCAAAACCAAGAGCAAACAAGAATTTTTTCATTCTTATTTTCCATAGAGCATAGCCACCTCCATTGAACAATGGTTCTTTGTTTTTAGACATTAGCTCTTGTTGATCCATCTTCAGGATCTACCTTCCAGTTTTTTAGACCGTGCTGAAGGCACCCGCTCTGATACCAATTGTTGGAATACTGAGAGGGAGGTGAATCAATATTACCCTTTTTCAACAATTAGCAGTTACTTTTATATTTTGTTAATTACCACAATAGATCAACAACGAACTTGTTTGTAAAATCAATTATATATATAATTAATAGGAATTACAAGGATTTATGAAGAATAGTGAAGGACACCAATCCTTTTTAGAGAACCAACTCTAGGAGACACAAATCCCCTTCTTTAGGGAACCAACCCTAGGAATCACCAACTCTCTTATTTTTTAGGGCACCAACCCTAGGAAGCACCAACTCCCTTGTCTTTAGGGAACCAACCCCAGGAAGCATCAACTCCCTTTTAGGGCACCAACCCTAGGAAGAACCAACTCCCTTAAATTACACTTACTTAGTAATGGATATGAATCATTTTGTGCTCCTCCCTTCCACCCTCACTTCATAAGAATCATCATTTATTCTTCTTGGAATCTGTTGTTGTTTTGATCTTATGATCTGGACTACAGAGACACTTCTTCTTCAATGTTCTTCCTTGCTTATATAGTCACCCAACTGGTGTGAGCTATGAATCATTGTGTCCCTTTGTTTGGACCATCACACCTCTTTATTTATATTAACAAAAAAAATATTTGTTTTTCTTCATTATTATTCAAACATTATCGTGAAGGATTTTCTATTTAGTTAGAATGATTTTCATAAATTGATCACTGATATGGATCGATTTCATTTTTAACTCGATTCGAAATCTCTGCAAATATTGCAAAAATCGAATTCTGCAGAGGCGCTTCCTTCAAACCATTTACATGTGACCATATGCGCAAAACCAAGGGCTTATTAATTTAAGCGATGTTCCTAGTGCTTCATGACTTATGTGTTTGTAACCCGTGACTGGGGGTTGGAACCTAGTCCTCCAGACTTAGACCTTTGGGCATTTTCTCTTTCTTCCAGTCTTCCAAAGTTTTACCTCTCACAAGGATTGATCTAATGGTTAGCATGATTCTCGGAACCAAATCAATGGTTTAGCTTTGATCCTTACACTATCCTTCCACTTCTTTATCCAACAACTATGACTTAATCAAAGGTTGAGATGGATGACCACTATTTACTTTGGGACTTCGGGGATTCATAGGTCTGGGTAATTGATGTTCTAATTTCCACTGGAGTTAGTCAACACCGAAGTGGTCAACATGGGAGTGCTTATGTCATATTTCCACTATGTTGTAATCTAACGGTGATGTGAGAATCCAGAGGATCTTAGATCATCGATTAACATTGATTTTGTCCTTCACTGCTTCAGGTAGTTGTTGGTTTCCCCGAAGGAAAAACTCCCTGAGTGACATAACTTGATGATGTCACTGCTGAATTAGCACTGGCCTAGTGGCTACCATGTGTCACTCAGATTTGTGACTTACATGTACCTAAAATGACAATTGGAACTTGACACTTGTCACCATTTGATTGCGCCATGTGTCCATGTTGACATGGTATTTACTTATGTGGATTGTCTGATGTGTCACTTGTCCTCCTCCTAGATCTAACAGACATAGGTTCATCTGAATCCTTGATCCAATGACTGTGATCAGTTCTAGATCAATGGTCTAGATTCATTTCATCCTTCAGGACTTTGGGTTATTTTCTTTTCCCACTTCCCAATTCTCCCGAAGTGAGATTCCCTAAATAAACCTCGAGTAACTTGACTTCATCTAACAATCATTATTTGATGCGAAAATCGTAACACGATCCAACGGTTGTCAGGATTTCAACTATTTTGGGATCTCGTGAATCCTTGATCCAAGGACTGTTATCAGTTCTAAATCAATGGTATAGATTCATTTTGGCCTTCAGGACTTTGAGTTATTTGTTTTTCCCACCTCCCAATTCTGCCGGAGTGAGATTCCCCGAATAAACCTCGAATAACTTGACTTCATCTAATGATCCTTCTTTGACGATGCCCAAAAAACGTCGTTTAGGGCCTCAAAATAGCTCCAGAAGTTCAAGACCCGAAAAACTGCCAAAAATAGTAAATTACCAAAATTATCAGAAAATTGTTTTGAGCCAGTTAGAAAAGGTGGGTGGCCACCGATATCCACCTGGATCAATCCTCCCTCTTTAGGAAGAAATGGTCTCCATTGCGTTGAGTGCCCAGGGGAGAGGGAAAATCATTTTCTGAATCTGCATCTTGCTGAGTTGCTTTCCTTGTTGGGGAAGTTGTCAAGAACATGTGGCTGGAAGGGTTGGACCTTTTTAACCAGTCTAGCTACATGAGGTGCTTGTGTGCAGAAGGGATATTTACACTTTGATGCAATCTTGTAGACCTGCTTCTGTTGGATAGAAGGTGCTTGGGCCGAGGCTATTGTGGTTGCAGTATCCTTATGTTAACCTTTTGAACAGATTGTGAAGAAGCTGAATTTTGTAGTATGAGATACTACCTTGCGGAACTGTTTAGGTGGAACAGTAGTTGGAACTACCTCTGGTATTCTATAGAGATGACCCCCCAGAGAAAAAATGACATTGTGGGGTCGAGACTCATAAACAACATGGTGCTTCCACATATATGGTTGGCCCAAGAGAACATCATAGAAATCTAGTAGGGAAACATCACATAATACTTCATCCTTGAAGGGATGGATGCCATATGACAATTGACACTGTTGTCTAACATAGAGATCTCATCCCTGGCGAAGCCACCCGATGTTGTATGGTTGTGGGTGTGGTGTTGTCAACAATCCCAAATGTTTGACGACCTATGCTAAGATGAGGTTGTTCTGGCTTCCGCTATCAACAATAAAATGAAATGTGGTCCCCTTCACCCACATTTGTGAATGAAAAAGGCACTCCCCCTCTTTAGGATCTGTTGGTTCTTCTGGTTGAATTGTTGTAGTCGTGACAATAGTAGTGGGGTCTACGTCAATGATCTTTCTTTTACCGGTATTTTCAGAATCAGATTCCGAATCAGGGTTCGACTCCTTGTATTTGATCTCAGCCACCAATGATTGTTTTGAGCGAAATTCCTCAGTGTTGTGCCAGGGGATTTTGTGGAAATCACACCATTTTCCAGTGTCCTTATTTGTCTTCCCGTGACCCTTCTTTTCCTGTGGGTTGGACTGGTTTTCAGGAGACTGTTTATTAGGGTCATCTTTGTCATACTTTGGTTGTTTCATATTTGCAGACCTGAACTCCTGTTTGTTCTGGTGCTTAAATTTCTGCTCTATTTTAACAACATATCGATAAGCATCACTGAGTGATGAGATGTCCAAAAAATCCATTTTAGTTTGGATGTATCTGTGTAGAGCCCCACGGTATTTCAAAACCAAATGTCGTTTGGAGTCTTTGATACCCAGCTTGGTGCGCAAGGTATGGAAGGTATTGGTGAAATCCATAACTGCTTGGCCCCTCTCTTGCCGCAGTGTGGTCCATCTCACGTACTGGTCCTCATAGTTGCCAACAGGGTAATAATGTTCCTTTACCGCATCCACAAAAAAATCCCAAGTGGGATCAACGCCATATATTCTAGACTTCTCTGTGGAACTTTGCTCCCAATAATTTTCCCACCAATGTTTGACATGGGGAAGATCTTTAAGGAGTGCAAAGGTGATATTTTCCCTGTCATAAAAATTATGAACAGAGAAATAACCTTCTAATAGATTTAACCATTTGTCTAGGGCATCCGTATCTATTTGACCTTCAAATATGAGAATATCAAAATTAACCTATACCTTGAAAGGAGAGGTGCTTCCAAAGTGGTTTTTTGATGAAGATGCGTCTGTTGCTATCGACAAGCGTTGAAGGATGTGGAAAAAATTCTCCATCATTTCGTCCCTCTGTCGCGTGAGAGCTTGCTAAAGTAACATATTGATAGGATCGTTTGGTCCATCGTTTTTATTTTCTTCCACCATGGAGGGTTTCTTTGGCATGCGAGAGTGATTGTCTTTAAGAGAGACAAGCTTGAGACCCAACTTTCTATACTCGGACCTCGTCGGGGACATGCACTAAAAAATGATCAAGAGAAGCTTGCTCTGATACCACTGATCTGGATTATTTTCGGCATGAAATGAGAGCGGAGATACAATAAATAAATGCACAGAGATATCGCAAATATCCAATAATATAACATAAATGTATCAGAGATACAATAATACACGATTTCTATTAATGGAAGAAATGTACAGAGACTGTAAAAATACAGAGTGAAAGACTCGCTAGAATGGTGGCAGCTTATCTCTGAGAAGAGATGTTACGACTACTCACATTCGCAAGAAGATGATCACAATGAGGCTCTAAAGGAATTTTTTTTATCATAAAGGAAATCCAAAACCCTAACCCCGGAAGATGAAAAGCCAACAGTTTTGTGGACCCCGTTTTGGGTAGTTTGGTGTATCAACTTCTTGGGGGCGTAAATTTGGCATACGATCTTCGTTTGGGGCGCACGATAGCTCGTTGGAAATATCTATCCGAGGAATACAACTGTTGACGAAATTATCATGATGATATTTTTTAACCAGTAGATGCCCAAAAAACGTTGTTTATGGCCTCAAAACGGCTCTGGAAGTTCAGGACCCAAAAAACTACCAAAAATAGTAAATTACCAAAATTGTCAAAAAACTATTTTGAGCCAGTTGGAAAAGGTGGGTAGCCAACTGATATCCACCTGGATCATTCATATTATATCATTAGATCCATAATAAATCTATACATGATACATTTGATATTGTGAAAGGAGTTTGTTTGTGTCTTCATGTGTACATATCCATGTTGACACGCATGAAGGAAATTGTTGAGAAAAAAACAACAAAGGAGCGTGCAAGGAAAAACATCAGGTGAACAAGTAAGCCCTTTATTCCATTCACTTATAGGTCATCTCCATGTATGATTTATATCTAGGAAGGTCCACCGTTTGTATCTCTATTATGTGTTAGGTCTAGGGAGAGCCTAAGGGAGATAACTCATGTAGGGTCTAATTATCGTACAACACTCTCAAAAAAAAAAATCCCATACTCGATTGGTTGCTTGCTGAATTTTTTATATTGTTTTGATGAACTGTTATGATAATTAGGGTCATTTGGCTAAACGAACTAACTAGAACCACCTCCATTTTTCCAATTAAAATAAAATTAAAGGAACATTCGTTGGAAATTTTTTCTCTTATCTATGTGTCAAGTTCATGCATCATATAATCTGATAAATAACCTTTTCTTCATTAATCTTTAGTTTGAACCATTTTGGTCTCAACAAAATAAATAAAATAAATTCCAAAATATGTATCTTGATAAAGTTTATTTATTCTAATTGTGCTTCAATTTAGTTGTTATAATTTGTTGATCCTTTGAGCAGTATGTTGGAAATAGTAATTACAAGTCGGTGAGATTTATGTCTCCATCGATTTGTTAGTCAATCAGTTAGTCGTCAGTCTGCAAATACAAATTCGCAAGTTTACTCAAAATGAGTTTTGTCATTCAACAAGAAGAGGAGTTATGTAATGGAGCCAATATTTATCTTAGTCCAGTTAAGTAGATAGAAGTCAATCGAATTTATTTTTGTATTTAATGTTTGAGTTAGTTTTACTTCTACATGAAGTCTCGATTTTATCTATATATGTTTGAGTCTGTAAGTAGTTGATACGCAAAGAGACATATAGAATAGAGTCGATAGTTAGCAACAACAACTGAAGTTAGTCAAGAAGTCTCAGAGCACAAGCTCTGTGTGTGTTTTGTAAGTTGCATAAATAGTTCATAAGTCATTGGCAAAAAAGATCATCTTAGTTATTTTATTCTGTAACCGCACGCTGCGCCAAAGTTCATAATATATTGAGTTATTTGTGTGTATATGTATTTATGAGTTTTTCTCTGTTTATGAGTTTATATGCTAAGTATAGCACTGTGTTGTTTATGTGTCAAGAAATTGTTTCATTAAGTGCTTTATCACAACGCATAGTAAATCGTGCATTATGTGGTAAGTCCTGAGAGTTCAGCAACGTAGTTTTGTGGCACATAGTATTTGTACATCGCACTGCACAGAGTTTGTCTACATGTTGTTGTTCAGAGATCTGGTATCATAGCTTGTTGATCATAGTAGGTTTTATCAGAACAGGTTTATCATATTAGGATCTTTGTTGGAAGGTAAAATATGGCTTCTACTTCAAATCTGCAACCTCCCACTTTTACAGGTAAGAATTATGATTTATGGTCCTTGACAATGAAGGCATTATTTCAGGTCAATATGTATGGGAGATAGTCGAAAATGGCTATGTGTAACCAACAGATCAGGTAGCGTACAATTCCTTCACACAAGCTGAGAAGTATGCATTGAAAGATCAAAGGAAGAAGAATGGAAAAGTTATGTTTTACATACATCAAGGCATGTATGAGAGCATACTCCCAAGAGTTTCATAAAAAAAATAGGCCAAGGAAGCATGGGACATATTAAAAAACTCCTATCAAGGTATGGATAAATTCAAGACTTCAAAACTACAAATTCTTAGAAGATATTTTGAAACTTTGTTAATGAAAGACACAAATTCAGTAGATTCATTTTACACCCATGTTATTGGCCTAATAAATGATATTAAGTCTCATGGAGAAACCATAGAGGATAGAAAGGTTGTTGAGAAGGTACTTAGGAGTCTTCCTCCTAAATTTGATACCCTAATTGTGACTCTGGAAGAAAACAAAGATCTGAGTTAATTTAGTCTAGATGAACTGCAAGATTCCCTCATTAATAATGAACACATATTAAATAGGTCAAACATATCATTAGAGAATGAATTTTTTGTGAAGTCATCTATAAGTCGTGGAAGAGGAAGGGGGAGAGCTAAATCTAGAGGAAGAGGAAGAAGTTCTGCTAGAGGTGGATGCAGTAGTAGTCCTAGAAATGCTGGTGGAAGAGGTCAAAACCCAAATACCAGTCAGCCAAGAAATTAGAGAACTGAAAAATCAAAGATTCAATGCCATTACTATAAAAAGTATGGGCATTATGCATATGAGTGTAGGAAGAGACAATATAATTAGAACAATCAAGGAAAATATTAGTCACACAACACAAATAGTCCCTCCAGTCCTATGTTTATGGCACATGCTGAAACAATGCTTAGTTTCCCTAGTTGAATGCAATGTTGCTCAAGAAATTCCATGTGACACATGATATCTAGATTCAGGCTGTAGTAATCACATGACATGAAACTTATAGTTTCTTTCTAGTTTGGATAAGTCAGTCCAAACTAAAGTTACACTTGGAACAAATATCCAAGTCACTATCTTAGGCAAAGGAAGTATACACATTCTAACTAAACAAGGAGAACAAAAAAAGTTATTCCTAATGTATATTATGTTTCTGGTCTGAAACATAATCTAATGAGCACATGACAATTGTTACAGAAATGATACAAAATCTATATAGAAGATAATCACTATGTTATTATGGACAGATATCCAAGCAACCAACTTATTGCAAGAATCTAGATGACAAGAAATATAATGTTTCCATTGACATTGAAGCCAACCAAGAAGAAAATTACAACGCAAGTTGGCTATAACACAAAAGATGCACATTCTGACACTACATTTACAGCAGGTAGTGCATGCAGTACCAAGAAAGAAGGAGAGAGTGGCGTAGAGATGCAGGCAACATCTAATCTGAAATGAAGGATGTATCCTGGCTATGGAATTTCATATTTGGACATTTGAACTTTGTAGGTTTGAAGCTGCTACATACAAAGGATATGGTAAACAATTTTCCATTGATTGAAAAACCAGAAAGAATATATGAAGACTGTATTTTTGGAAAACAACATAGAGAATAATTTCCAGTTGGAAAGTCATATAGAGAAAAATATCCACTATAAATTGTACACTTATACATCTATGGACCAATGAAAACACCATCTATAGGTGGAAACACTTATTTTCAGACATCCATTGATAATTTCTCAAGAAAAACATGGATTTATTTTGTAAAACACAAATATGATGCATTGGGATGTTTTCAGCAGTTTAAATCACTTGAGGAGATGCATAGTGGTTATTACATCAAGGCTGTAAGAACTAACAAAGGAGGAGAATATATTTCAAGAGAATTTTAGAACTTTTGTAAAGTTCATGGAATCTACAAGAAATTTACCGCGCGGTATACACCACAATAGGATGGTGTTGCAGAAACAAAGAACAAAACCATCATGGAAATGGCATGCAATATGTTGGAAGCCAAACATTTATCAAGTGAATATTGGGTTGAGGCAGTAGAAAATGCAGTATACATCATGAACAAATGTGACAACGAGTGTTAAAAACAAAGTTCCTCAAGAAGCATGGACAAGTATGAAGCATAATGTGATGTACTCAAAATATTTTGGTTGTGTCGCATATGCACATGTTCCAGATGAGCTGAGAAAGAATCTAGACAAGAAAGGACATAAATGCATATTTGTTGGGTTCTCTGAAGATACAAAGACATACAAGTTGTATGACCTTATGGCAAGGAAGTCCATAATTAGTCACGATGTTTAGTTTGTGGAGAATGAAGCATGGGATGGAAGCATAGAAAACACAGTCAAAATTATTGAGCATGATGACATAGAAGAAGAATAAGTGGTTCAAACACCATGTACAAGTCAGTGCGTAGTCCCTTCTACACCTGGAACTGCGACACAAATTATAGCGCATAATACTCCAGTAAGAACAACATGTGCACAATACACAACAAGAGCGCAACAAACTCCAGCAAGCAGTCCAAGTAATTCTAAATCTCTAGATCCAACATTAGCAAGTTTGTTACCAAGGAAGACAAGAAGTTTGCACGACATCTATAATGAGGACACAACAAATTCATTTTCAGTTTTTCCTATGTTTTCACAAATAGATGATCTATTAACTTTTGAAGAAGTCGTCAAGGATGATGTATGGGCTCAAGCCATGGATGAAGAAATCAAATGCATAGAGAACAATCAGACATGGAAATTGGTAGATGTACCTGAAGACAAGGATGCAATAAGTGTCAAGTGGATTTATAAAACAATGCAAGATGAAGAAGGAAATGTGCAGAAGCACAAGGCAAGGTTAGTTGTAAGAGGTTTTACACAACAACTTGAAATTGATTTCAATGAAACCTTTGCACCAATTGTGCGCATGGACAGAGTTAGAACTGTGTTAGCCATTTCCACGCAGAAACGATCACCAGTTTATCAAATGTATGGAAAGTCATCATTTTTTAATGGACATTTAGAAGAAGAAGTGTATGTGGAACAACCACAAGGCTATAAGATTTCAGGACAAGAAAACAAAGTATACATATTGAAGAAAGCATTGTATGGATTCAAGCAAGTTCCTAGAGCTTGGTACAGTCGCATAGATTCCTACCTCACATACAATGGATTTTAGAGAAGTGAATGTGAGCCAACACTGTACATCAAAGCAAATCAACAAGGTGATATGTTAATTGTTTGCTTATATGTAGATGATTTGATTTTTACATAGAAGAATTTAAGTCAATCATGAAGGATGAATTTGAAATGACTGATTTAGGGCTTATGAGATATTTTTTTGGTATTGAAGTTCATCAGTCCAAAACTAGTATATTTATCTCACAATCTAAGTATGCGCATGGAATTTTGAAAAGGCTCAACATGATAAATTCAAAAGCAACTCCAACACCTGTCATAATAGGATTGAAGTTAAGCAAAGAAGATGGAGGATCTAAGGTGGATCCCACACTGTTTAAAAGAATGGTAGGCAATCTTATGTTTCTAACAACAACAAGGCCTGATATTATGTATGGAGTGAGCCTGATTTCAAGGTTCATGGAAACTCCAAAAGAATCACATTGGAAAGAAGGAAAAATAATTTTGAGATATATGAATGGAACAAAAGATTTTGGCATTAAGTATTCTACTTCAGAATATTTCAGACTTATTGGATACATTGACAGTGATTGTGGAGGCAACATAGATGACAGGAAAAGTACCTCTAGTTACACAATTCATTTTGGAATAGGTATGGTATTGTGGACATCAAGAAAGAAGCCCATTGTGACTCTTTCTTTAGCAGAAGCAGAGTACACCGCAACTACAAGCATAGCTTGTCAAACAATTTGGATGAGAAGAATGTTAAAAGATTTGTTGTAGTAACAACAAAAACCAACTACAATATTTTGTGACAACAATTCATCCATAATGTTATCCAAGAATCATGTGTTTCAGAAGAAAACCAAACATATTGATACAAGGTATCATTTTATTAGAGAATTGGTGAATAACAAAGAAATCTGTTTAGAACTTTGTAGGTCAAAAGAACAAGTCACAGATATTTTCACAAAATCTTTAGCAAGAGATGCATTTCAACATCTGTGCAGTAGTCCGAGAGTCTGCGCAGTAACGGATGTGTGGCAATATATGGAAATTCAATTTTTGATGTAAATTTTTGTAATTCCACCTACTTATAATTAAGGGGGAGTGTTGGAAATAGTAATTAGAAGACGGTGAGCTTTAGGTCTTTGCCAATTTTTTAGTCAGCCAATAGTCGTCGGTATGGAAATACAAATTCACAATTTTACTCAAACTTAGTTTTGTCAGTTGCGTTGTAGAGGAGTTATTTAATGGAGCCGATCTTTATCTTTTTTGAGTCTAGAAGTCAATCAAATTTATTGTCATCTTTAATGTTTCAGTCGGTTTTACTTCTACAAGAAGTCTTATTTTTAACTATATATGTCTGAGTCTGTAAGTAATTGATATGTAGAGAGACAAAGATAATAGAGTCCATAGTTAGCAACAACAGCTGAAGGTAGTCAAGAAGTCTGAGAGCACAAGCTCTGTGTGTGTTTTGTAAGTTGCAGAAATAGTTTAGAAGTCATTGGAACAAAAGCTCGTCTTAGTTATTTTATTATGTAACCTTCATAATATACTTAGTTATCTGTGTGTAGATGTATTTCTGAGTTTTTCTCTGTTTATGAGTTTATATGCTTAGTATATGAGTTTATATGCTTAGTATAGCACTGTATTGTTTCTGTGTCAAGAAATTGTTTTATTAAGTGTTTTATCACAACGGACAGTAAATCATGTAGTCTGTGCACTGTGCCGTAAGTCCTGAGAGTTCAGTAACGTTGTTTTGTGGCGCGCAGTATTTGTAGACTGCGCTGCGTAGAGTCTGACTGTGCGTTGTTGATCTGAGACAGTATAGGAACTTTTCCAAGTATTATTTATAGAGCACGACTCATCAATGAGTATCACCATGACTAGACCTGTGTCTACGAATAGGTTCTATAGTCTCTTCTGTAGGATTTATAAGATCCAAAATCCTGTTTTCTTCGATCCCAATCCTTAAAATGGCTGTTATATGGGTGACGATATGTCCTCTGAATGTGAACCATTTGGAGAATTTTCATTGCAAATATTTTCCATGGAAAACTACTTTTACAATACCAGTCAACACCAAAAGGAATGGATTATTGTCACGCCCGAGGTTGTTACATCCTCAAAACGAGCTGTGTATCCAAATTCTATACCAACCTTTTACATCCATCTCCTCCACCACCCTTGAAAACGACTGACTGAATATTTATCCCGACCAGCCTCTTTGAGGTACTGCGGAATTTGAGTGGACTTACCACTTCCAATTTCTCCAACAATGATTGTAATCGCATAACTCTAAACCAGATAAAGAATTGCAGTCCGTTGCTTTTCCAGACTCATATAACCATAACCGAGACCGAAGAGTGATGAACCGTGAATGGTATGACTACTCCCTCCTCGTCGTTCATAACAAATGTTTGAGGCTTCTGACTACCTAATTTCCAAAAGAGACATAGAAATTTGGATGGATGATCAAATTCCTCCCACTCCTGCTCAGCTCTCGCCTTGAAAACTGGAGTATCCAAAGATAACTCGCCTATATTCATTGTGGAAGGAACGAGAATGACGACCTAGGTATTCATAGGTATTTTTTTATTATTGTTTTTGGGATTGGTTAGTTGTTTTATGAAATGGTTTTTTTAGCTTGAATGTGGTCGTATAAATTTATACGAATTTCAAGGAGTGTTCAATAAAGACCATAAGAGCATTTAAAACACGGGACAAAAGAGAGGTGGCATCTCCTTCTTCAATATAAAACTAACTTACATAAGCATAAGAGCATTAACCATAGCTTGTGTGCACGACATACAATGATAGTAACACCATATAGTGATTTCATAATGTGAATAAATCTAATAAAATGTAGTAGGCCAATACGTTTGTATAAGAGAAGGTTTGTATGAGAGAAGGTAAGGGCCAAAGTTTGAGTTTTAGATAAAGTATTCATGTGGAAAAGATCATGGCTAATACGATATAATAATATATCTTTGCTTTTGGTATGGAAAAAAAAGTTAAAAAGCATGGTATAAGGAATATCTTTGGAAAAGTGAGTAATGTCATAGTGAAGAGTAATATTAATATGTTGAGTAAGATATGGAATGATGACATAGTCATAATTAATTTTTCAATTTTTTATTTTATTTTCTTTATTAAAAGGTTATGTAGATAAGGTGAGATAGAGTGATATATGATGGTCCAAAATATATTGTGTAAATATGTCAATGATGAAAGTAAAATAGTATGCAAGAAGTGAGAAAATGGTTCATATTTAAGATGTGTCGAGAATTTCGACAACTTTGTCAAGTGTTTCGTCATTTTTTCTAGGTATCATGTTAACTCTGCCGAAAATGTGTATTAAACTTGTAACCTTAAAAAGTGCAGCAGAAACTCAACGAAAGTGCGTAAAAATATTGTGCAAACAACATGTGAAATGAGCGGGAGCCTAGAAATGCTTTGTCGGCTAAGAATTGTTGACCAGAAATGGTGATCAACAATCCCCATTCTAGTGGCCAACATAGATGGATCTTAACTACCACAGACTACTTCATGAAATGGGTAGAGGCCATTCCCATCAAGTAAGTCACTAACCAAGTTGTTATCATATTCGTCAAAGAAAATATATTAACCTAATTTGGTTTCCCCCAAAAAATTGTGATTGTCGATGCTAAATCATTTAGTTCATCGAGGTTGGTGGCCTTCTACCAACAATACAATATCATATGTTATGCATCAAACGACCAAAATAGCATAGAGAGAGAGAGAGAGAGAGAGAGAGAGAGACGTTGCTCCACGCCTTGATAAAGAGAGAAGAATGAATGTGAAACCTCTTCAAGGGGAAAACCTCCTTTTACAATACAATAAATGTAGAAGATGAGATGATCCTAAATTATGTCTCCTTGGTATATATGTAGGATACCAAAGGTCTAACTACAATTAAAAGGTCTAGCCAATAATTCTAATATAACAATATAAATAAAACAACTCAATATCTAGGGCTTTAAATGGGGCTTTACGCTTAACATGGGGATTTTTCTAGGAGCTTAACATGCCCCTCCCCTTCAAACAAGTGTTTCCATCAACACTTGATTAGATGCACATGCTTTTACATGAAGATTTCATCTTCCCACATCAATTTTTCTATTGGTAGGTTTTTCCACTTGATGAGGTACTTAGTAATTCCTTAATTTTGTAGCTTCTTAACCCTTGTTTCAAGGATTGTTTCTAGTTCTAGTATGAATTTTCCTTCTTCATTGATCTCTGGTAAAATAGTTTGAACTAGTATCTTGTCACCAATTACCTTCTTTAAGAAAGAAACATGGAAAATTGAATATACATGTGAATATGGAGGTAACTCCAATTTGTAAGTCATACTTCGAATCCTATGCATCACCTTATAGGGACCATAATACTTGGGTGTTAATTTATTGTCCTTATTTTGTTTCTTAAGGGACATTTGTTTGTATGGTTATAGCCTCATAAATACCCAATCCCCCACTTCAAATTATCTTTCACTACGATGTTGATCTACTTGTTGTTTCATACTATTTTGTGTTGTAACCAAGTTATCCTTCAATAGTTTGAGAACCTCTTGTTGGTGCTCTATGTGGTCCTCCACTGCTTGAACCTCCACTTTCCCTTTCAAGGGTGAGATGAATGGAGGATGATATCCATAAAGTGCCATAAATGGGGACATTTTTTTATGAAGTATGGAATTATGTGTTGTACCACCATTCTATCAAGGGAAACCGCTTGACTCATTGTGTCTATTTATCATATGCAAAGCAAAAAAAATATCCTTCTAGAAATTTATTCACAATATCAATTTTCCCATCAGATTGAGGATAGTAAGAGGACATGTGAGCTAATTGAGTACCCAAACAAGAAAATAATCCAGTCTAAAAATTTCCAGTGAAAATTGGATCTTTGTCACTTGCAATGATCTTAGGGATTCCATGTAGCTTATGACTTATTTCCATGAATGTTGTAACTATTGTACTTGCTTTAAAATGATGAGAAAGGGAGAAAAAATGGGCATACTTTTTGAGTCGATCCACTACTACCATGATGACATTGTTTCTTTCGGACTTGGGTAGATTTGTAATAAAATCCATTAAAACCTCTTCCCAATTTTGACTTGGTATAACTAATGGTTTTAGGAGATCTAGGCCTTGATTGTCTCTCCCTTATTCTATTGGTGGACCACATATTCAACCATAAAAATTTGACATCAATTTTAAGACCTTCCTATAAAAATTCCTTCTTGTTCCTACGATAAGTTTTCAAGAATCCTAAATGACCTGCTATAGGAGAAGTGTGCAATTCCAAAAGTACCTTCTGCTTGAGTTGGGAATTCTTACATAAATATAACTGATCTTGATGCCAAAATAAATCATTCTTCCACAAAAAATTATCGAATTCACTCGGGTCCTGTTTTAGTTGTTGAATGATCTTTCATACCTTTTGATCTTGCTTCCATATAATCATTTCTTCTTCCACCCAATTATATTGTAGAATGGAAATAACACATACTAAACCCTCTATTTCGTCTTATTTCCTTGAAAGTGCATCTCCAACCATATTTTGTTTTCCTTTTTTGTAGATAATTTCAAATTCATAACCTAGCATTTATGTAACCCATTTTTGTTGCTCTTTTGAAGACAGTGGTTTTTCCAAGAAGCACTTCAAACTATCATGATATGGTTTTACCTTGAAGTGTCTTTCTATTAGGTAAGAGTTTCATTTCTTAATTATGTGTAATATGGCCAACATTTCATTTTCATAAATGAGTTTGAGCAAGTTATTTACTTTAAGATGGATACTTTGAAAGGCAAGGGGCTTTCCTTCTTGCAATAAAACCGCACCAATTCCATGTCCCGAGGCATCACATTCTGTTAGGGTCCTATAATTATAGGTTATCTATTTATGCAGTTATCTATTTTGGAAGTGTGTTGGTAAAGTTTAGCCTATGAATTACTAGGTGTCATAGCCTAAAAGTTTGTTGATCCAAGCAGTCATTTAGTTTTGTAAATCTGATGACCAAAACATAGTTTGGATCTCTGGGATATTTTGCATGTAAATTGGTTTAGAGAAGATGTGCAAGTGTTTTTATGGAAAAGTGTTCAAAAACAGCTTTCCAACGATGTCTTTAGTGCTTCAAACTGACACATGGCTCTAAAGATTCGAAAGAAAAATATTTTTCTAAAGGTTTATGACGCACATATTGTTTTAAACTAAAGTAAAAAAGGTTGACATGACAATGCTTAATCCCCACACAAGTCTCCATCGGTGGCATCCACCTCTTTCCAGATCGACAGTCCACAGTACATTTCAAACCCCCCCAACGTTTCTACCTTTAACGATGGTGGGGGGTCCAAAAAGTGGTTTTCCCCACCACGGGTCCCACCTAATGTGGTGCCTCCTAGTTATTTCGGACCCCCCCTCCTAATACTACTTACCACCTACCCCCCTCTGAAATATTCCTAAACCACCACCCAATACCACTTACACCCCTGCTTACACCTATCCTCCACTCACCCTACCGCTCACCATTCCCGCATGTTCATACCCCTCACCTCCCATATCTACTCCTCCTTTCATCATATGCCACATGTTTTACACACTCTCGATACCTCTCTCCCCTCGCATCTACTTCCCTCCTCTCACTACATGTCACCTTCTCACCACTACTTCCTACACATGTCACCTCGTCATCCTATTCGTAACCAATCACACTTTCCCACATGATCGTTGACCATTGACTGTCCCACAATGAGCATGTGCTAAGATAAGTTATCAAATTACCAGCTCCATCTTCCACCTTCAACTACAAGATAATTACTAGTAAAGATATTCAAAGGTACAGATGGCAAAGAAACTGGTACGATAGAATAGTAACCAGATTTTGTGAATTAAAAACACATGGCATGAAGACACCTGGCAATAGAGGATCAATGAACAATCAATCATTTCCATATCTTAATGTATGATATTAGCAGAAATAAACACAATAATCAATAGAGACCAAAAATGCAACATAAATCACAGAGATAGATCATCAACGACTGACATCAAATTAGCATTAGAAGTTCGAGTAGATCTGAGATAGTTCTATATTGTTGTAATTAAGAGATACAGTTAATTTAGTTTTTTCTTAAAATAAATCCTGCTCATTTATGACAAGATCCTTTGTAAACAACTTATAAATACTTCCCATTTCGAAGTATTATGGGTTGGGATCTGTACGTAGGATAGGATCAATATTGTAAAGCAACTCATATAGCCTCGTTTGATCAATTTTCAGTAATATAGTTGTAATTACAGGATTCTCGTGTCACTTATGTTAGTGAAGTGCATCTGTATTTGTATATGTATTTTCATTGTTATTCAACTATTATCCATAACTTTTGAATTATTCAATAGAATATTAGGAGAATAATTTGTTTAAATGTACACTCTGCCTCTGGCTGTGAATAATTTCTATGTTTTCTACTAGAAGGTTAGTCCCGTAATTCTTAATTTCTTTGGTACAATCCTATCTTCTCAACTTTTCTTTCACATCACTCAACAATATTAAGAATACAACAAAGTTCCTATCCTTCCCCGTAAGGTTTCATGTAGAAAATTCCTTGATTGAACTAAGCCAGTGACTCCATTTCCCAATGGTCCATTTTACCTATTCCAACCAAATAATTAAAAAACCAAACCCTATACTATCATAACTAGCCTAAAATTACCATCAAACAAAGCTAAATATTACATAGAGATCCCTCTCTCAGTTTAGGAGGTCTAGATCCTAAAATCCAAAGTGGTTTTGTGGTTACCTCTGTCAACTTCTTCCTTAGCCTGAGAAATTACAGAGTGCTAGCACAATGGTGACCATATTGGGGAATGAACATTTCATGTTCCTCAGAAAAGCATATCAAGTCCCAGATCTGATTACTGATGGTGGACAATGAAAAGACACAAGAAGGCTGAAACATCTACTTGGTGACTCCAATCAACTCCAAATTAGTTGCAATTCAAAGACTCCACTGGAGGAAGAACCTGAAATATGATGAGACAATTTGAAAAGATGAGGTATTCAAGTTGGAATTTGATCCAATACATAATAGGCTTTATTTTTAATTACTTCTTCTCTTTTCTTGATCCTGGTCAAGACCATACTGTTGAAACCTATGATAATCATATTCAACCCGATGAGCCTCAAAAGAGTAAGCCTAATTTTACAGTTCCTTTACTTACTCCTACAACTGTTAAAATTCCAGATAAGCCTCTTGTATTACCTCCTATACTCCATGATTTCCCTACAAATTATTATGAATATCTTCCCAAGTTTGATGGAGAATATGGTAGCATGACTACTGAAAAACACATTCAAGGTTTTGAACATTTTCTTGACCTTTTTGAGGTTGAAGAAGATGATGTCTGTATTAGGAATTTTTTTCTATCTTTTCAAAGTAAAGCTAACGACTGGTTCAAAAACTTGCAACCATTTGGTGATGAGGTTTGTGAAAGTCTTCCTTGATAAATGGGTAATCAAGAGGAATCTTTTTATCATTTTAGAAGAATATGATCATTTGAAAAGACAGCTAGGAGAAACAATGCAACACTTTACAGCTAGGTTCAATCAAGTTTACCATTCAATGCCTATTGATATAAAACCTCATCCTAGTTTATCTCTCTTACACTACCCAGATGCCTTTGATCCATAAATGGCATTTCATTTAAGAGAAAGAAATAATACAACACTTGAATAAATTCATAACAATGCAATAGGTGTATAAGCTAATTTGTTGATCAAAAAGTCAAAGTTGAAGGCAAAAGAAAAGGAAAGCATGGATAAGGATCATCTGACATCTTCATAAGTGAAACTAAACATTCTGGCAAGCACAATGAAATAAATGATGCACAATATTATCAAGAGAGATGAACTTGTTGTTCAAAAACACCATGTTCCATTTTTTGCAGAAAAAGAAAGGGTCACTGCTCCTAATAATTTTGTTTCTTATCCTTGGTATCATAGATCAGAAAATGATTGTTTTATGTATTCACTTCATGCCATGGACAAAGATGAAACTCAAAATCATCTTGTGGAGGATAAATCAACTGATCTAATGTGTATGCTTGATGACATTTCTTATTTATGTTATAAGACTTTTGCGACCATTTTTATGATGAGGTAGTTCTTTCAGATTCATCGCATTGATTTTTTATATTTGACATTTCGGACCAAACAATTGTGGTCCATCACCAGGACATTTATTATATGGATGATATACCCAAGTATGATCAATACGATGATGACTACATCAAGGTTGAATCTTCAAAGCAATCAACAACATATTTTTGGGAGGAAGAAGTTGTTGGCCCTCGACCAAGTTTTGGAGAACCTTGGTCGTGTTTGACCATTTTTGGGACTTCAATAGGCTGGTCGAGGACGGAGCGCCCAGGAGAAGTGGAGATCGTGAGATATCTCCCTCTTTCATAGTATTTTTAGGTTTATGGCTTATGTAACATGTATGGGATGTTGGCCCATGGGTTTACCCATGCTTAGGCCTCTTTTGTAATGTATAAATAAGTAGCTAGGCGATGTAAGTAAGGGGGTGAAGTTCGATTAGATCTAATTTGGCTTTGTGCAAGATACGTAAAGGTTGCTAAGTGCAATTAGTTGTAAAGGCTCTGTGCATACTATGTGTTGAGAACTTGGAGAGTTAAGTGCAAGTGATTGTAAGAAGGCTTTATGCTATGCCGAACTCAGGGAAGGAGGATCTGGCGAAGTGCGTGTAGATCTCCTCTCCTATGCAGAGTGGGTCTTGAGGGTCTGTTCATGTAAGAAGATTGAAAGAAGATAATAAAGAATATGAAGAATTGGTGGGAGTAGCCCCATGCTGGGGGTGAACCACGTATATCCCGTGTTGTGATTGTTTTGTGTTATCGATGTGATTTATGCTTAGTGTTGAATCTTTATGTATGTTAGATGCATTTGATGTAGTATCTTAGTGCTTAATAACATGAATGAATGCTAGATCTATTTGATGCTATGCGCTAAATGATTAGATATTCTTAGATCTTGTTGAATATTGCGTTGTTATGTAATTAGGGTTTTTTCTTGTGATGTGAATAAGGGTCAAAGACTAATGAACGTTAATTGCTAAATGCTTTGTTAAGTATTTTGATCACAGATCTGTGTCCCAACTAGGTTGTAGACACTTGAGTCCTACAATCCCCCCTACCTCTACCTCGAGTGAGACTTCATCTGCTTCGCAGGTGTTACCGAAAGGGACGGTAGTTAGGGTTTTGTTGGTGCGTTGTTGAAGCGTTGAACCCTGGGTCTTCCCCTACATCAATAAATGGTTCCGTTGTCGGGACTTGAAACTATGATTGTTGGGAACTGAAGAAAAGAGAAAGCTTTGTGTGTAGATATGTTTCTCTAGTGCGCAGTACTTTACTTGACTTGTGAATCTATGTGCTAAGAAGAGAAGCCTGATCTGAAGAAAGAGGTAAGATATTAAAGCTTTGTGCTCTGATAAAGGTAAGATAAGTGGAAATTTTTGCTTCAAAAGTATGAATCTAGGTATGTTTGAGAGATTTTGTCCTAGTCTAAAAACTAGGGCACAACTAGAAGAAAGAAGATATGATATGAATAGATATGATAGAAATAGTGAAATATATGTTATTCCTATGCATAGAAAAAAAATTTGGACTAACAATTGGATGCAGGACCCTAGAAATAATTTTTTGCAGGTCCATCACTATGATCTCGTTGCAAAGTACAGGAAAGGTTGGGGATCATTTAAGAGAAAGAGAGGATTGAAATTATGTTATAACTACAGAAGACCGAGACATCTTTCTAAGGAATGCCCTGGTAGAAGTCCTATTTGCCTTTGTTGTAAATCTACTAGGCATGAAGTTTTAGATTTCCCTAGAATGATTGCTAAAGTTGAGAAGATGAACATGAAACAAGAAAACCATGAGGAAGGTCAAGAGACTAAGAATATGCCAAAGAACCAGAAAGAATATGAGGCTATATTATTGCAGATGAAAGAAACATTGAATGCTCACAGAGACATCATCTTATCATAGATCTTAAAAGAGAAAGAGTGCATAGAAACAAGAATATGAGACTTCGACATAAACTGTGTATTGGACGCAGAAACACAAGTTAATATCATGACAGAAAGTACTTGGGAAATTTTAGGAAATCCTGCTATGGTTCCTTCATTGGAAGGAATAGGATTGTTTAAAGGAAATATGATAACCCTATGTGGAAGACTTACTCATGTTCCTATGAGTGCTCATGGAACATTGACATAAGAAAAATTCCAGGTCATTAAGTTTGTTGAGAACAATGCTTCTTTTACACTTTTGTTAGGAAAGACTTGGATTGAGAGAGATCAGATCCGAAGGAAAGAAGAAGAGGAAGCTAGAGAACAGAAAAAACAAGAATTAAGAGATTTCATGGCAAGGAGAATAACGCGATTAATAGAAGAATAGGAGGACAAGTCAAAGCAACTGAGGGCCAGAGACCTAGCTGTCAAAGTTGAAAGAACACAAGAAGGCTCAAAGAACTTATCTATGCAGAAGAGAAAATCACCTACTCCAGAGTCAGTAAAATAAAAAGTATTACCCTCGAACCCTGTGAAAGAACCTGGATAGTGTGAAATTACTATGCTAAGTGAAGATAAGAACAATAATGGAAAGAGGAATCCAGAGATGCAGATCATAGGAAAGAAAGAAAGAAATCTCAGTAAGAAGAAAGCAAAGCTAGAAAAATTGGAGGTTCCAGAGAGGACTTCACAAAAGGAAGGCTTGCAGAACTTGAACCTTGCCAGAATAGAAGAACACCACAGACTAGCACTTCGCCATGGTGAAGCAATATGACCATTGGTGATCCGGATTATTTTCGGCACGAAATGAGAGCAGAGATATAATAAAGAAATGCACAGAGATATCACGTATATCCAATAATATAACAAAAATATATTAGAGATGCAACCATAAACATAGAGATACATTAATACATGATTTCTATTAATGAAAGAAATGTACAGATATTGTAAAATACAGAGTGAAAGACTCGCTAGAATGGTGGCAACTTATCTCTGAGAAGAGATGTGATGGCTACTCGCATTCACAAGAAGATGATTACAATGAGGCTCTGAAAGCCTTTTTACAATAAACAGGAATGCCAAAAACCCTAGACATCTAAAAACCTAACCCTAGGAGATGAAGCGTCAAAAGTCATGTGGGCCCCGTCTAGGTAAGTTGGTACATCAACTTCACGGGGTCGTAACTTTTGCATATGATCTATGTTTTAGGCGTATGATATCTCGTTGGAAAGGTATCATCGAGGAGATTCATTTTGGTGGCTCAATCATGCCTTAGGCTATCATTGAGAACCTCTATCTCGAAAAAACCTTCATTTAGTCCCTCAAAATGGCCTCGGAAGTTAAAACCTGCTAAAAATAGTAAATTGCCAAAATTGCCAGAAAATTGTTTTGAGCCAATCAGAAAAGGTGGGTGGCCACCGATATCCACCTGGATCAATTGGAGGCGTACTGACCATTAGAACGACGCTCTAGAAAGGATAGAAACACAATTATTTCTGGAAAGATCGCCATTGGACCATTGGGACCATGCCATAACAGATGGAATTGTATTGATTGAGGCATTCCTGCCCGTTGGAGGAGTCTGTTATGACATTATCTATTTAACCCATCGAATGTTGCACCGAGGACACTTTTGCGAATTGTGATTATCCGAGCCCACAGAGAACTAATTTATTTCACACAGTTCTTATTTAGATCTCGCCACCCATTATGCTTACCTTGCATGTTTGTCAAGAAGATGAAAAGGTCACAAGAACAATGTGCAGTTCAACAATAGGTCAATTCCATCCAGAGTAAAGTCATGGAAGTGACCTAGAGACTTCAGCCGATATAGGACAAAGCCTGCACACTCTTTGAGAAGATCGAAGGACAAGGCACACAACTAGAACAAGTGGTCACCATAGTGGAACAATGCTTGGAAGGCCTTGTCACTGAGAAAATCATTCAAGACTTTGTTGAGTAGGAGGCCCTAGTAAAACAACAAGTCGAGTCAACCTGAGCCAAGCTTGAGGCCTTCGAAGCAGAGTTTCCTAGGTCAGAGTGAATCGGGACGAGTCACAGGTGAGTGTTGGGGGTCTTTTGGCTCTCGACCAAGTTTTGGAGAACCTTGGTCATGTTTGACCATTTTTTGGACTTCGACACGCTGGTCGAAGATGGAGCGCCCAGGCGAAGTGGAGATTGTGGGATCTCACCCCCTTTCACGCGATTTTTGGGTTTAGGGATTATGTAACGGGTATGGGATGTCGGCCCATGGGTTTACCCATGCTTAGGCCTCTTTTGTAATTTATAAATAAGTAGCTAGGCGATGTAAGTAAGGGGGTGAAGTTAGATTAGATCTAAGTTGGCTTTTTGAAAGATACGTAAAGGTTTCTAAGTGTGATTAGTTGTAAAGGCTATGTCCAGACTATGTGTTGAGAACTTTCAGAGTTAAGTGTAAGTGATTGTAAGAAGGCTCTGTGCTGTGTTGAACTTAGGGAAGGAGGATCTGGTGAAGTGCACGCAGATCTCTTGTATTATGCAGAGTGGGTCTTGAGGCTCTGTGCATGTAAGAATATTGAAAGAATATAACAAAGGAGAAAAAGAGTTGGTGGACGTAGCCCCAAAATGGGGGTGAACCACATATATCTTGTGTTGTGATTGTTTTGTGTTATCGATGCGATTTATGCTTAGTGATGAATCTTTATGTATGTTAGATGCATCTTATGTAGTATCTTAGTTCTTAATAACATGAATGAATGCTATATCTATTTGATGCTATGTGATAAATGGCTATATATGCTTAGATCTTGTTGAATACTGCGTTGTTCTATAATTAGGGTTTTTACCTGTGATGTGAATAAGGGTAAAAGACTAATGAATGTTAATTTCTAAGTGCTTTGTTAAGTATTGTGATCAAAGATCTGTGTCCCAACTAGGTTGTAGACACTTGAGTCCTACAAACCCCCCTGCCTCTACCTCAAGTGAGATTTCATCTACTTCGTAGGTATTACCGAAAGGGCCAATAGTTAGGGTTTTGTTGGTGCGTTGTTGAAGCATTGAACCCCGTGTATGTCCCTATGCCAACATAAGCTTAGTTACAACAACTCAAATATGACAATCAGCATGGGCATATTAATTATGAAAGCAAAGAGGAAAACGTATAAAATTCTCAAGTAAGTGAAAGATCTTTGCCTTTATGTCTTGCCTCATTCCAATTTTCGAGAGAAATTTATAAGCAAGAAGACCAGCAAGTTGTAAGCATTATTATGGGGAAACTTTCTTATGAATTAGTTGAGTATGTCATTTGTGATATGGAATTTGTTTTATCTCTGGAATTACATCCCCTTAGTTAAATTGATTTTCAAACCATAGATGAATTGATGCAGCGTAATTTTGTACCATTGAGTTTTGGTTCATTTCAGTTTTTGAAGAAAAATGTTGCTAATATCTCTGAAGCAAGGATTGGTAAGCGTATATAAATTATGAGGTTTCATTGGAACCAATTCAACAATCTTCTTAGTTTCTACAGGATCCAATAGCTGATGTTTTGGATTATCTGTGTAGTCAAAGTCTTGTTTCATTAACTAGCTATGAGCTCAAAGACAATTATGATAAAAACTTGATCATGCAACTAGCTTCTTGGTCTTGTTCTACAGGAGCCTCATTACAAAGATCTTCTGAAAATTTGTAGTTAAATAATAAGTTGTATGATGATATAGATAGAATATGTGCAATACCCAATTATGACCTTGAATTTTCTTAATACTTTGAACACCAAGAAATAGGTCATGTTTATCATGATCCCATAGCTATCTATATGGAGGAGTTTTTCACTTCAGAATTCCAATCGATTTCCAGTGCCTCTTTTGTTTTTTATGGTTCCAAAGCTCTCCGTTGTGAAGATCAAACTGACAATCAGTTTCTAGTGCCCTTACAAGCTCTAGTTCTGAGTTTTGTTAAAAACAGTGAAAGAGCAGAGCTGTTGGATCAACTATTAGATTGGCTTCATTGGCATTTTTCCATTACCTAATTGAGCAGTAATTTCAACAGATTAGGGTAGGAGTGTGTTAATAAGCTTGGCTTGGTGAGAATTCCTTTCAGTAATTTTTCAATTTGATTTCTAGTTTGGTTTCAGTTTTCAGTTTTAGAATATAGTTCATATTTTAGAGTGAATTTGATTCAATTAAGGTTTGGAGAAGATTATCGATTGATTTTCAGTTACAGAGGTTTCATGACAGAGAAAGTTGCAGGTTTTGGGATCAGCCCAATGAACAAGGCTACTTAGTCTACGGTGTTTTTCGCATCTCACAGCGAGGATGCCATCCCCAATTGGAGCCACTATTAGGGTCCTATAATTATAGGTTATTTTTTTATGCAATTATCTATTTTGGAAGTTTGCTGGTAAAGTTTAGCCTATGAATTACTAGGTGTCATAGCCTAAAAGTTTTTTGATCCAATCAGTCATTTAGTTTTGTAAATCTTATGACCAAAACACAGTTTGGATCTCTCGTAGATTTTTCATGTAAATTTGGTTTAGAGAATATGTGCGGGTGTTTCTATGGGAAAGTGTTTAGAAGAAGATTTCCAACAGTGTCTTTAGTGCTTCAAACTGACACCTGGCTCTAAAGATTCGAAAGAAAATTATTTTGCTAAAGGTTTATGATGCACATATTTTTTTAAACTAAAGTAAAAAAGGTTGACATGATAGCACTTAATCCCCACACAAGTATCCATCGACGACATTCACCTCTTTCTAGATCGATAGTCCATAGTACATTTCCAACCCCCCCAACCTTTCTACCTTTAATGGTGGGGGGTGTCTGAAAAGTGGTTTTCCTCATGGCGAGTCCCACCTAACATGGAACCTCCTCGTTATTTCATACCCCCCTCCTAATACTACTTACCACCTACCCCCACCTCTGAAAACTTTCTAAACCACCACCCGATACCACTTACACCCCCGCTTACACCTATCCTCCACTCACCCTACCGCTCACCATTCTCACCTGTTCATACCCCTCACCTCCCGTATCTACTCCTCCTTTCACCATATGCCACCTGTTTTCCACACTCCCAATACATATCTCCCCTCACATCTACTTCCCCCCTCTCACTACGCGTCACCTTATCGCCGCTACTTCCTACACCTGTCACTGCATCATCCTATTTGTAACCAATTACACTTTTCCACATGACCGTTGACCGTCGATTGTCCCATAATGAGCCCACACTAAGCTAAGCTGTAAAATTACCAGCACCATCATCCAACTTCAACTACATTATAATTCCCAGTAAAGATATTCAAAGGTACAGATGGCAAAGAAACTAGTACGAGAGAATAGTAAGAAGATTCTGTGGATTAAAAACACATGGCATGAAGACACCTGGAAACATATAATCAATGAACAATCAATCATTTACATATATTAATGCATGATATTAGTATAAATAAGCACATTCATCAGTGGAGACCAACAATGTAGCAAAAATCACAGAGACAGATCATCAACGACTGACATCAAATCAACATTAGAAGTTCGAGCATATCTGAGACAATTCTATATTGTTTTAATTAAGAGATATGGTTAGTTTAGATTTTTATTAAAATAAATCATTCTCATTTATGACAAGATCCTTTGTAAATGACTTATAAATACTTCCCATTTCGAAGTATTATGGGTTGGGACATGTACGTAGGATATGATCAATATTGTAAAGCATCTCACAATGCCTCCTTTGATCAATTTTCAGTAATATAGTTGTAATTACAGGATTCTCATGTCACTTATGTTGGTGAAGTGAATTTGTATTTGTATATGTGTTTTCAATGTCATTCAACTATTATCCATAACTTTTGAATTATTCAATAGAAGATTAGGATAAGAATTTGTTTAAATGTACACTCTTCCTCTGGCTATGAATAATTTCTATGTTTTCTACTAGAAGGTTAGTCCCATAATTCTTAATTTCTCTAGTATAATCCTATCTTCTCAACTTTTCTTTCACATCACTCAACAATATTGTTGGCATAGGGGTAGACCCAGGTTTCAACTCCAAGAGTGCACCAACAATCCCTAACTACTAGCCCTTTCGGCTACACTTGTGAAGCAGATGCAGTCTCACCTAAAGAAGATATGGGGAGGTTGTGGGACAAAGATGTCTACAACCAAGGGCAATATCAAGTGGATCTAATACTAGAACAGTAAAAAATGCATATATCACTTATCAGCTTAGATCTATTCCACACATCTTATCATATCTACCACAGTAATGCAATAACATTGTATCAAATGACAAGAACAGAGCATCAATCACACATAACAAAAAATATTCGTGGTTCACCCTCTCTCTAGGGCTACTTCCATAGAACTGTGATTTATGATATATTAAGATGAAATCATACAGTTATGATCTACGCTCTTAGCCAATAGATATTCTCTCTTCTTCTCTCTATCTCTCCCCTCCCTGTGCACCTAGCTGAATATCTTACAATATCAGAAGGCTCTCATACTCAACTCTTCTCTCTCTCACAACAATAATCACTCACGTCAAAACAATACAACTAGATCCAATGAAATCGAACCAACCCTCTTCCCTCATATAGGTTCTTATTTATACATTACAATCACTCACTGACATCCTTAGGCCAAAACCTAGGTGTCAAAACCCTAGATACCAAAACTCTAGTTGTCTAAAACCCTAGGTCAACTTGACCCGCGTTTTAAGGGATTTGCTAGCCTATCTTTCCTTCTTTCTCACGCGGTGCTCCAAAGCATCCAACGATGGATTGTTCCTATTGTTGATTTGTCCACCATCCTTATTCATTTCTGATTTGTCATCCTCAATCTCCTCTTCCAACGAATTTCTTTCTCAGACTTCGCTCCGTCTTTTCTGCTATTTTGCTCACTTCGACCCATCTTCCACAAAGTTTCCATTCTGCCTTTTCTTCCTTATTCTTCACTTACTTCCATAAACAAGGGCCAATAGGTCACCTGTGACTCATCCCAAGGCACTTCATATCTGACCTTTCTATTTTACTTTGACTTCAGGCTGCGCAGTGCAACTTTTTCTTTCTACTCAATGCCTCGTCTCCTTCCCTATGCAGACTGTATTTTATGTGTATGGTGTTGATTAAGGTTGGTGGTCATTGATGTCAACCCTTGAAGAAAGACCCATAGCACAAAGGTTTGGGTAATGGACCCAATAGTGTTTGATGTAAATATGACTCATTATTGTTTTGTCATGGTTGATAAGAAGTAAAT
>ML783388.1:510049-522793 GCA_009831015.1 Picea engelmannii | reverse complement strand
ATTCTGTGGTTTTCTCCCGATTTGGGTTTCCACATAAAACACTGGTGTACTGTGCATGTGTGTGATTGTTTATTTATTACTGCTCATTATTGGATAATAATTCTATATTGATATAACATTTGAAGAAAAAGGATTATAATTGCGTTATTACTGATTCACCCCCCCTCTCAGTAATCCAACATATGGTACCCATTTTCAACTGCACCTAGTATCTATACCCTTTTCCTTATGCTTTTACTTAGAGCTGCGAGGCAGCTAGTTGTCATAGTACAACTTCAACCGACTCCCATTCACTAATACTACCTTCCATTCTCCCTTCAAAGTCTTCAATTGCGTAGCTCCTCCTTTTGTAACATAGGCGATCTCATATGGCCCAATCCAATGCGTTCTGAACTTCCCAGGATGTTTGATGAACTTACTGTCATATATCAGTACTATATCACCTTGTCTAAATGCCTTCTTCTTGATGTGCCTGTCATGGTAGGCCTTCTCTCTTTCCTTCTGTACCTGCTGATGAAATCCTGCAACAAATTTGTCTTCCTCCAGTTCGACCAATTGTGCAAGCCTTTCTTGAACAGCGCCAGTGTCAATCATATCTATAAAGGAAATAATTCTTAAGCTTGGTACTAGTTATTCCATTTGGAAAACGAATTCGAGACCATATACCAACTTAAAAGGGGTCTGCATTGTTATATACCAATTCTTTACTTTTTCCTTATATTTAGGGTTCAATCTGTAGGGTCTCTGTTTGAATGGTATTGCATCTGGTTTCAAAGGGATAATCATCTCTCCCATAGGCTCTTTAATTCCCTTCATATCAATGAACTTGGTTGGAAACAAGTCATGGTATTCATGTAGTAATTCTGTAATCTTGTCAATGGTGGCAACATCCCAATAATCTCCAACATTTGCAAGATTTGGTGTCTGTTCTGTTCCAATATTGACCTTCTTAATCTTGATTGGTTTTTCAATGAATGGTAACTCAACTCCTAGGCCTTCCACATCTCTTTGGCCTTCTGTTTCTGCAATGTTCACCTTTCTTGGATCATTGTCTTCATCAACATTGATGTTGTAACAGCCTTGTAGTTTCTAGAGAGGCGCAGTCCATTCATCCTCTTCTTGCTCCAAAGGGATGTTAGAGGCATCCTCAAATACTTTTTGTCTTACAATCTGCAATGCTTGATCTACTGAAGGATACTGACTTCCAAATAAGAAGGTGGTTACAAAATTTCAAGTCATACCTTCCCATCTGTAGTGATGAGGTGCAGCTCTGCTTGAAGGTACCTTTTGATAGGTGTCTTGTCCAACGTGTTAATGAATTTTTTCACCCACTACTCTTGAGGAATGTTGCTCCAGGATGCTTCGAAACTTCGCACATGGTCCTTTGGGAAGCTTCGACCTGTGTACCAAACTTCGCAGCCTTCTACTTGTGCTGAGAACTATGTTGTCATCAAGGTACGACATTGTACCCATTCTATAATGTTGGTTTTTTGTGTCCGCCACCATCTTGCTAGTGCGGCCTTCAGGGCCTCATCCATTGCCAACAGTCTTTGTTGCTTTGGTACACTTTCTTCAAAGTCCGACAAGAATGTTTCTAAATGATTTAGACCATCAAAGGTGGGTAAGATACTTACTATTGTGTCGATCCAACGAACTTATCTGGTTAATATAGCACATATTCTTGTAGATACTTCATACATTTTATTCTTCCAGTTTTCCAGTGCTTCTTTTGAGTCTCATGAACATGCGTTGTCACTTCGCCAGCTTAGGTTTCCATCAACTGTAGGATTAATGAAATCCTCTTGTCTTGCTGTTAATTTGTATATGTTTTCTAGTTCATATGCACGGTATTCTTCTCTGATGGGTTCTGTGTATCGCTAACCTTCATTTGGATCTAAGGGTGAAATGACCCTAAGGCCATCTCTTTCAAACATCATACATATTTTCTTTAATTCAACCATAGTGGAGTTATTTAAATCCCAATCAATTCCTAACAACGCAGGGTAAGGACAACTATCATCAACTATCTCAATTACCTCAAAATATGCAAATGTTCTTACTCCGTTGATGTCCACAGGGACATGTTCCAATCATCCAAAGGGGCTGGCAGCTTGGTGATTAGCCATCCTAGCCTGATAGGGGAGTAGATCAACCTCAATTTTCCCATCAATGCCCAAGTTTTCTTTGTCATGGAATTTCCCTCCTACCCTAAGTCGAGGACCACATAGTGTAATTCCTTATTTGTCCTTCTCTTCTTAGCGATTTGGTGTACTGCCCTATTCAATAGGGGGTCTATATTTCCTATCTCATACTGTCAGATTAAATTTTGTAGTTCTTGTACAATTCTCTCATCCTTAATCAACTTAATACAAGTATATAGAAATTCCATGATCTTGCTTACCTCTTTTCCTTCTCTTGGCGAAGCAGACTAATCAAATGCCTAAGGCATTCCAAATTCCCTTACTTATGGCCGTGTATTTGTTGAAGAGCCTTGGTCTCATTTGAACTCTTTTATTTCCTCCTAAAATACTTGTCTTTCTTTCTTTGCATCAAAGGTTTAGGTCTTCTCTGCAACTTTCTTGATTCCTGAGTCTTTTGTAGTCTTTCCTTGGATCATTTTGTCTTCTCCTATAACAACGCCTCCTCTAGTAATAACAACGACTCTAGGGTCTTCTCCGCAAGGTTCAACATATATCAGTTTCACTTGTGGGTTTTGCTGAGGTCTTCTTCTCTCTTGAATCTTATCTAGCAATGCTGGATATTCCTTAATAACATGCTCGAAGGAGTTGAAATAGTTGTAAGTAGTGCAAGGGTTCTGACAATCGCTTGCGCGGTGTCCTGGCTACATGCAGTTGTAACAGATGATATTTCCTCGGCCTCAACCCATACCTCCTCCTCATCCTCATACTTTGAATCCATCGTAAGGGTTTAAGTTTCTTCTCCTAGGGGAGTTATATTGCATAGTGTTTCCTTCTTGCTGTACTTCGCCTTGAATCTTGTATATGTCTCTTGATCTTTCATGCATGAGATCATAAGCCCTACAATCCCTATCATCATGTCCCATGGACTTACAGAACGTGCAATACAAGTTTGTAGGAGTTTGAAAGTAATTTTTCATGAAATAACACTCACCAGGGCGATGTCTATTTTTGCATACCTCGCACCAAGGTAAGGTGACTTGCTTCAAAGGGCTCGATGCTCCAGAGGCCATGTATTCATGGAATAGGGGCCAATTATCCTTGTCATGGCCTTCTGATATGTATATGACACACTATATGTCTTCTCTTTTATATTTTCCTTTGTCTTTCTTCATATCTTCGACCTGCAGAGACAAAATAGTTAGCTGACTCAAGATTTGACTCATACCTGAGATGGATTCTCCCATAGGGGATGATTCTAGCTTCATGGCGATCTCCTGCGCTTCAGCCCACGAACCACTCTTCTGTTGCATCATAGGAACTCTGATGTGTGCTAAGAGGGGAGCAATGAACCACTCTTTGTTCTGCTCATGTGGGATCTGAAAAGTCAGTCAACCTGTTAAGGTCTTGAATCTTTGATCGAATTCCCTAACAGGTTCAACTAACTTCTGCTTGATCTCTTTTAGCTCTGTAATACATTGTGACTCCGACTTGGGTTTCTTGAACTCTGTAATCAATGCATTCTTGATCTCATTCAACGACTTAGGCTATGCAAGTCCTTGGACAAGCTTCATGTACTAAATCAGTGTGTGGTCCCTTAGGGTAGTACTAAAATGGGTTCTTTTAACAGCCTCATCGGTGACATTTTTAATATTCCATACGCCTTCACATAGGAACCAGTTTTGATCAGGGTCTTCAGACCCATCTCCCCTAAATATATGGTGTCTCATCTCATCTTCCATAGGTCTTCCTAGGTTTCCTGTCTAAGTATATGATGAACTGCTAATAATAGTACTCTGAGGACTCTGGTGACTCTGACTATTCTGACCGCTTAGTGTTATTGAAACAACAAAGGGATTAATAGTACTTACTTCAACAATCTTCATAGTTCCTAAATTTTATGGCTCGTCCCGACGAGGTTCTTCAACTTTCTCTTCCTCTGCCCTGGCGGGTTTTGAATGCTCTTTGTCTGTCAGGTCTGCCTCTTCTCCACTATAGAATCCCTCATCCCTGTAGTTCTTATTGAATAAGTTCGCAAGATGAGATTCTCTGAATTATATTCCACTGCGCGTATGTCCATCCTCTACATCGTTGTCGCTGTCTGAATTCCTGAACATTATCTTTTTCAAATCCGACCAATCTACTGTATCTTCAAGATGTTCTTCTCATGAAATAGCATCTTGATTTTCAACTTCAGAAAATGTAAAAATTTTCCTCTGGGTCCCTTGAAGAAATATCTCTCAGCTTGGATATATGAATCTACTCTGTCAACAAAAAACTCTGTGATGTACCCTCCAATGGTGCTATCGAACCAATTATCTACTTCTCTTGACATGGCATTGCCAACTCTCTTAACCTTCTTGATCAGTGTCAACATCCAAACTACAGGAGGTCTAGATTTGATCTAAAACTGGTAATCTGCTAACCTAGCTAACCACTCATATAGCTCCTGATGGATTCCTCCAAAAAAAATCTCATGTATATTAGTAAAGATATATCTTTCCAAACAATCCTCTATACTAATATTAGGGTTCTTATTCTAGGCTTTAGCAAAGTCCTTCTCTTTATCCTCTATCCACTTATGAATCTGTGTATTTGATGGGAACCACCTTGACATTTCCTCGGGAAGATTCATGTCCTGGCAACGGAACCATTTGTTGGCACAGGGGCAGACCCAGGGTTTAGCTCCAAGAGCGTACCAACAAGCCCTAACTACTGGCCCTTTCATCTACACCAGTGAAGCAGATGCAGTCTCACCTGAAGCAAATATGTGGGGGTTGTAGGACAGAGATGTCTACAACCAAGGGGAATATCAAGTGGATATAATACTAGAACAATACAACATGCATATATCACTTATCATCTTATATTTATTCCACACATCTTATTATATCTACCACAGTAATGAAATAACAGTGTATCAAATGACAAGAACAGAGCATCAATCACACATAACACAAAATATATGTGGTTCACCCTCTCTCTAGAGATACGTCCATAGAACTTTGCTTTATGATATATTAAGATGAAAGAATACAGTTCTTATCTACGCTCTTAGAAAACAAATCTTCTCTCTTCTTCTCTCTGTCTCTCCTCTCCCTGCGCACCCAGCTGCAGGGTTGATCTTCGCACCCAACTGAATAGGGATGATTTTAAGGATGGAGATTTATTTTAAAATGTAGAAACCTTGGAGAATCTTACTAATCCTTCATATGCCAACTATAAATGATTGACGATATTTTTGTAAAAATATTCAAATTTCTAAGGATTTTGTATAGTTTTTATAAAATTTTGGCGATGTTTAAGGTAAAATAATTTTATCATGTAGAATTTGGGCGAATCATTTTTGAAACAGTGAATATCGGTTTTGGAAAAAACATGGAAAATTAGCCCATGAGCGAAATTTAGCCCCTAAAATCATCCCTGCAGCTAAAGATCTTACAATACCAGAAGGATCTTGTACTCAACTCTTCTCTCTCTCACAACAATAATCACTCATGTCAAAACAATACAACTAGATCCAACGAACTCGAACCAACCCTCTTCCCCCATATAGGTTCTTATTTATACATTACAACCACTCACCGACATCCTTAGGACGAAACCTAGGTTTCAAAACCCTAGATACCAAAACCCTAGGTGTCTAAAACCCTAGGTCAACTTGACCCATGTTTTTAGGGCTTCTCCAACCTGTCTTTCCTTCTTTCTCGCGTGGTGCTCCAAATCATCCAACGGTGGCTTTTTCCTCTTGCTGAGTTTTCCACAATCCTTCTTCCTTGCTAATTTGTCATCCTCAATCTCCTCATCCAACGACTTTCTTTCTAGGAATTCGCTCCATCTTTTCTTCTCTTTTGCTCACTTCGACCCATTAACAGTCACTGTGTCTTCCGCAAAGTTCGCAATCTACCTTTTCTTCCTTGTTCTTCGCTTGCTTCCATAAACAAGGGCCAACAAATCTTAAGAATCCAACAAAGTGCCTATGCTTCCCTGTAAGGTTTCCTGTAGAAAATTCCTTGATTGAACTAAGCCAGTGACTCCATTGTCCAATGGCCCATTTTACCTGTTCCAACCAAATAATTTAAAAACCAAATCCTATACTATCATAACTAGCCCAAAATTCTCATCAAACAAAGCTAAATATTACAGAGAGATTCCTCTCTGATTCTAGGAGAGCTAGATCATAAAATCCAAAGTGGTTTTGTGGTTACCTTTGTCAACTTCTTCCTCATCCTGAGAAATTACAGAGTGCTAACACATTCCATAATAAAGGTTTTTTTGAAGTCAAGCATGTCCAGGATAGGAGTCATACACATAGACTCTTTAATATTTTAAAAATATTTGGTTGCTTCTTGAGTCCTATAAAATGCCTCCTTTTTTAATAACGTTGTCAGATGTGATTCTATTTGATCACAATTTTCGACAAACTTGTAGTAATATCCTGTTAATCCAAATAATCCTCTAATATTCTTCAAGTGTTTTAGAATCAAGCATTCCTCATAGCTTTAATTTTGTTAGGGTCTAATTTGACACCTTTATGAGATACAATATGACCTAGATATTCCACTTCTTGAACCTCAATGGAACACTTGAAATACTTTTCATATAGTCGTTTCTCTTCCAATAGTTTTAACACCATGTCAACATGATGTTCATGTTCTTCTCATGATTTGCAGTAGATTAGTATCTCATAAAAAATACTAACACTAATTTTTTGAGCAAGGGTTTGAAAATATAATTCATCAATCTTTGAAATGTTAAAGGTGAATTAGTAAGGCCAAATGACATCACCAAAAATTCACAATGACCTTCATGTGATGTAAATTTTATTTTGGGAATGTCTTCTTGTCTCATTCTTATTTGATGATATATGGAATGGAGATCCAAATTAGTAAATAATTGCTCATTTCAATTCATCAATGATAGGAATAGGAAATTTATAATTAATGGTCAGTTTGTTGATATGTCTATAATAAGGACAAATATGCCATGAACCATCATTTTTTGTAACCACCGCTAGTGAAGAGAAATCACTTTGGCCAGGTTGAATGATGTTGGCCTCTAACATTTCTTGAATCATATGCTCAATCTTGCTCTTTTGTGCATATGGGTACCTATAAGACATAATGTTAGGTGGTAAACCCCCTAGTTTCAAATTAATAACATGGTCATGATCTTAATAAGGTGGAAGAACCTTAAGAATCTCTTCAAATAACTTGGAATTATTGCCGATAAATGTTTGGAATTCCACTAGGACAAAAGATCTATATTTTTGAACATCTAGTGAGCACAATTGTGCAACTATACCATGGTGTCTCTTTTTGAGTAATTTTGTTGTGATTTTAGTGATTATCACTTTATAGGGATTCCATTAGATATATCTGAGTTCAATTACCTTTCCTTTTGAGGAGAATCTCATGAAAATTTCTTGAAAATTAAGATCCATTGTTCACAATGATTTTAACCATTGGACTCTTAATATAACATCAATACCACCCATTTGGATTGCAATCATGGGACTATACAACAAATACTCCCTCATATTGAGATTAATACGATGGAACTTTCCTGAACAATTTATGGTACCTCTATCTACAATCATTACTTGAAACTTTGGTGCTGGAAATACAAAGCAATTGAGAAGTTTCACTAATATGCAATTAATGAAGTTATGGGTACTACCAGAATCAATCCACATTGTTACCTTTTTATTTTTAATATATCCTTATATCTTGAGGGTTTTTGGAGTGCTTGATATATAAATTAATATGGATATTCCACTAGAATATCTCATCACAACAAATCTTATAATATTATTAAATCTTAAACTATGAAAACAAATTTTCCTTAGATCACAATATTAATTAATTACTAGCTTTGCTTGAATTTGTGAAAATAACTAAATATAAAAATGAAAGAATGGGAAAAAGTATACACACAATCCACACAATTGAACACAAGATTTATCTTGGGAAACCCACTATGGGATAGAACCTAGCTAGAAGGTGAGGCCTATGCTCTGCTCTCTTTTCTTCAATTATGGAAAGAAAGTATAAAGAAAGAGACAATCACTATGGAGTTGTCTTTGACATTGTAGCTTGAACGAATGCTACACAATCTCCTACCTCCTTTGTTATTCTCTCAAAATACCACTTCTTCGATGCTTTGCTAAACCATGGAACAAGTACAATATAAAATAATAGAACCCTTTCTCCTCCTAGCGCCTTGGTATTTAACATATCCTGATAGTCATCTAGGGTTAGGGTTTTGACTTCCTCAACTCTCAATTAGCAATCAAGTTTGCACCTTCTAGAATGTTATTGAAATTACACACGTGTCTAGCCCCATATATGTGATTAATGGGGGTTGATGTGGCATCCACTAGTACAATGGTGGTCAACAAGGTAGGTCAACTTGCAGGAATCATAACTTTTGCATGTGAGCTCTGATTGAGGTGCTTTACACACCATTGAAAAGGTATTAGAGTATAGAATACCATTGAGGGTGTGTACATAATTTCCATATCCTTTAACCCCAATAAATTCCATTTAATTCCTCAAAATGGATTTGTAAGGTTTTAGACCCCAATTTTCCAAAATGAGACCTGCCACTAAAATTGCCTTGCACATTGATTCCTCCAATTTTTTCCACCCAAAAGGCACCAAGATAAATGATAAATTTTATGATGATCCAATCTGGATTAATATTGATGCTAGCCAATGCATGACAAGATATGGTTGGAGTAGTCTCTTCTAGTTTTATATCCTATGAAGGTTCCAATTCTTGATCTTCTTCTTCACAATATATGTAGAATTATTTCTTCTCACCACATTTATGCCATTTATTGTACTTGTTATCACAATTGAAACATAGTCTATTGATCATCTTTCATCCATTTGATGAGGTTTCAACCTTGTAAGTTGAGTGATTCTAGGAGAGGGAGCATGGTGATCTCTATAGTTGTTAGTGATCACTCTTCACTCTTCTAGTAGCCATATTTTTACTTCAACTTTCCTTGCCATACTGAAAGAATGCTCTAGGGACTTAGGTTTGAAGAGACATGCCTCATGTTGAATGTTATTATTTAAAGTTCCCATAAATACATCTAACAAATTGTCCTATAAAATGTTATTTACCTCAGAACTTAGTTTTTGGAATTGTTGAATGAACTCTATAATTGGACCTCTTTGTCAAATATTTATCCACTGAATAAAGAATGTATTTATCTTAATATATCCATAGTCTAGTATCAATTCATCCATAAAAATGGACCAAGAGATAATATAATCTTTTTTTCTCTCACAAATCCATTGATACCAAACAAGTCGATCATTTTCTAAGTACAATGATGAAAAACTTACCTTTTTTAAAGTTGTAACTTGGTGTAGATAAAAGAATTGCTTCATCTGGAGTATCTATGTTATAGGATATTTAGCATCAAACTTAATCATGTCAATCTTGAGAATTAAGTAGTTCCTTGGTATTGAGTGGAACCCTCGATGATGCCTATCTAGAGGTGATAAATAATCTTGATTTTGGGCTCAATCTTTATTCCTCCACATTTACTTGATTTCCTTGTGTCCTAATATCTCCTCAAGGGAATATTTCATCTAGGCTATGTAATAAGATGGTTGACATGGAATTTTTCAATGCTTACATCTTCTTTTCCATTTATTCCTTATTTCCATCCATCCTCTTTTCCATTTGTTCGCTATTTTCATCCATATTATTTTTCACATATTCCATATTATCATTAATATTTCATTCTATTTGTATTTGTAAATTTATCAAACCATACATTTTCACTAACCTATCATTTGATTCATTAAGTTGATTATCCAAATTGGATAGCTAGTTTTGTATCTCTTCCTTTTCTTCATGAGTCACAATTGAGGTTTTTTGGAGGTTTAATGGGAGAATTATTTTTTGGAGAAACCTTTTCCAAGTGGGAAAAAATGATAATACTCTTGTTTTTTCTCTTTATCACAAATTTTGGATCACCAAAAAAAAATCTTTCAATCAAAAGCTAAGCCAATTTTATGTTGTCTACCTTTAAAACCCTAATTTTGATATCGTCTTGTTGGCTAATATTTGTCCTAATGTATCCATGAAATTTTGGCTCTTTTGAGCCTAAAATTTATTCCTATAGTAATCTAATACATATTCTCTACAATGCCATAGGTCTAGCCAAAATTGGATGTGTCAAGTGATAGTTTAAAACACAGGACAAAAGAGAGGCGGCATCTCCTTCTTCAGTATAAAACTAACTTACATAAGTGCACCTGGAGTAAGAGGATTAACCATATATTGTGTGCACGAAATGAAATGATAGGGAACACCATATAGGGATTTCATAATGTGAAGAAATATAATAAAATGTAGTAGGATAATACGTTTGTATAAGAGAAGGTAAGGGCCAAACTTTGATATTTAGATAAAGTATTCATGTGGAAAAAATAATGGCTAACATGATATAATAATATATCTTTTCTTCTATCATGGAAAAAAGTTAAAGGCATGGTATGAGGAATATCTTGGAAAAATGAGTAATTCCATAATAATGAGTAATATGTTGGGTACGATACAGAATGATGACATGGTGGTAACTAATCTTTCAAAAATTCATTGACTCTCTTCATTAAAAGGTTATGTAGATAAGGTGAGCTAGAGTGATATATGAGGGTCCAAAATATACCATGTCAATATGCAAATGATGAATGTAAAATAGTATGCGAGAAGTGAAAAAAAGGGTTCATATTTAAGATGGGTCAAGAGCTTAGATAAATTCTAGTATGGAAAATCCCCCTATGGACTACACTAGGGTTCAGAATGTAGGAAAATCACAACTATCTAAAAGTATCCTACTTTTATAACTACCCCGAACATATCCCAGACTTATGCATGAAAGACAAAGTGAGAGGAATCAGGTAACTGTACCTTTTACTCTATGTCTGGTGTCAATCCTCTCTTGCTTGATAGATCTGGTGACTGCAAGCCTCCTCCCAAGGCTGACCTGCATTCCAAAACAGATAAACATGAAACTACAAACATGCATCTCATATATAAATCATGGATTAGATGTTAGAATACAACATAAATCAAATAAAACATTTGACACATCATATTTCGAGACAGGAAAAGTATTTATTTTATTGATATCACAATGTTTACTTACAACAAGGTCGGTGACTACTCCACGAACCTGGTCTGGGCTCCTCTTCACCAAACTCCAACTGTGCCTCTGCGTATCTTTCTCCTCTCAAAATTATTCTAGGGAAATGGAATAGGCTTATAATGAAGGAAAAAGGGAAAAATGGGAAATTCTGAGGCAAATCTCACAAGGTGGCTGCAATTTCTTGGGGCAAGGAGGGGATGTGAAACGGGCATAGTTTCAATGTTCTTATGCTTAGATTAGGAATGAGACCCCAACACCTCATTTTATATGACAAAAGGATGGTTATTCGGTTGGGCGACGGGATATAGCCGGTGGATCAGTTGGGAAACTACCCAATAGCCCGTAATCTCAACGAATTCCTTGCAACTTTTTAATTTTTGCAACTTTTGCGAGTATACACGGGATGTATTGGTGTAGCTAGAGTACATTTGTGGGTTGTAGTGGTGTGGAAGGCATACATACGTGGGAAATAATGGTGTAGGATGTGTACATATTCAAAAATAACGTTTTTAAGAAGAGAAACTCAGTGATGGCTTGGAAAAAATAACAAGTAAGAGGGCATGATGCCAGGTATGCATGTGTAGAGAAATTTAGGGTTATAAAAGATGCCCCCTAATGTGTGAGGTCAGAAGGGCATCTGATGGATGAAATACATCACAAAATATTCACCAATGTACGAAGAGAGTGAGCTCGGGACAAGAGTTTGGGAGGTGTCATCCGCAAAAATAACAATTGTCTCTCTGAGGCGGGCATACCCATGCTCAGGATGAAATAAATCATGGATTCCAATCAAATACATTGCAGATTCATGTCATATAACTATATAAAGTGTATCCATGAGCAATACACAACGAATCTACATCTCAAAATCAAATATATACAAGTATAGTATCCATTTTTCAAGAAGCCAACAACGCATGATGGTTTGAGATGAGGCCTTAAGAGCTCGAGAAACAAATTCAAGATAATAAAAACTTAGGTTGGAGTGTAATGTGAGTGTATGAATTCACTACCCAGAGGTCTTTGAAGACTCGTTGGGAAAAGACAAGAGGATCTCGATGATCATGCAGAGAACTTCATTGATTTTGAACAAGGACTTTATTGGACTTTTGGGATGGTCGGGCATGAGGTCAAGAGACAAAATGCAGAAAGGTTGACTCAGGTTGGGTGAAACTTCCCTTGGAAAATAGAATGATATATGATCAGACTCCGACAGCATGACATTGACAGAAGTCTACGTTGCAGGAGGCAACGCAAACTCTCCATGTGTTCGGAATATTAACCAAACAGATGAGGACACAACTCTATGTAGCGAGAACAAATTCCTAAGGTCATATTAGATCCCAAAGCTTGAAAAAAAAACATAAGGATGTGCTTTGTCCAAGGGTGACTCATTGTGCTTCCATAAAATGAAAATATATTTCCCGTCCTCTT
>ML783388.1:464035-510037 GCA_009831015.1 Picea engelmannii | reverse complement strand
AGAGCTTGAAAAAGAATAAAATAATGATACGTTACAAAGGAGGAACGAGTGTCGCAAGCATACTAGTTCCAAGTGAAAGGAACACACTAATGCTTAGAGAAAGGAGACATGTGCAGGAAAAGGACACTCGGGAAAATTCCTCCATGGGTCAAGGTGTCAAGACACAGAGGCAAAGTGCTACAAGGCTTGCGTATAAGGCATGCTTCAAAGGTTCAGTTGAGAGAAACATGGAGCTGAAATTAGGCCAAAGACATAGGGATGCAAATGCGATTAATAAGACATAATGAAAAACCCCTTCAATGTAATTTTAACGAGCCCAAAGAAGGTAAGCTTGGTAGTTTTTTCACGTTTAGATAGTCTAAAAAAATGTAAAAGAAGACTCTGCTGGGGTACCTTTTTCGAAGGTAGTCTAGTCGGTTCGAAAAAGGGGTAAACTAGCACCGAAAATACATCTATTCAGAACCATTTTAATGAGTGTGAAATAGACAATATCACTCGAAAAACTTTTCAATTTTAAGGAGTCTGAAAAAAGATTAATTATGGACTCATAGCCTTTTTCTAGATTTAGTCTCCTTAGCCCGAAAAAGTATAAAATTTACTTAGGAGAACTCTCCCAGTGAGACGAATCTCCCGAGGTGTATCGTTTTCCTCCTTAATATACAAGCCGAAAAAAGGGGTAAACTCATGCCAGTAGATATTTTTCTAGACCAATTTAATGAGTGTGAAAGAACAAGGTCACTCGATGATATTTTCAATTTTAAGGAGTCTAAAAAGATCTTAACTATGGACTCCGTAGGGGATGTTCTTCTGGACTAGTTTAATGAGTGTGAAAGAACAAGGTCACTCGACGATATTTTCAATTTTAGGGAGTCTGAAAAGAGCTTAACTATGGACTCTGTGGGGGTTCCTTTTTTATAAATTTAGTCCCTCGGCCCCCAAAAAGGGTTAAATTTATACTTGAGAATACTCTTCTAGCAAACCGAAGTTCCTAGAGTATACCTCTGTTCGTAAAATTGACTATCCAGACCAAAAAAGGGGTAAACTACCATCTGACAGACATGCCTTCAAGTTTTAGTTTGGTGAGCGTGAAGGAAAACAAGATCGTTCAACAATATTTTCATGTTTAGAGAGTCTGAAAAGGGCTTAAAGAAGACTCCAAGAGGTTACTTTTCTTAGTTAATCTTGACAATATTGAAAAGAATAAATATAGTCTCGTTGGATGTTGATTTCAACGCGAGTTTGAAAGTAAACAAAGTATGCTCATTTTTGGGAGTCCCGAGGGTGAGGCCAAGAGTGATGACACATCAGACGTATGAGGCTCAATATCGTAATCAGGACAGGACTAAGAAGGAATCTCGAGCCTAAAGTCATTAATGATGGTGTGGTCGCCAAAATTCATTAAGGATCTAACTAGGGCATCCATGTAGAGGCAGGATCTACCACTAAATTATGACACTTCTAGAGAAACAATGATGGTTCTGTGTTGCATTTTAGTGGGATCAATCCTATGGAAAAGCGGAAAATATAGCAAGATGCAAAAAGTGGAGGTGGAGTCCTAACTTATATGCAAAAGGTTTGAAAAATGATTTTTACCAAAGAACCTTTAAAAGTGACCCATCTCTCAAAACGTTACCAAACCTAAAATCAAAGTGCATCGTAACATCCAATAAGAAACTCAACAACCATGCTAAAATATTTTCAAGCCAGAGAAAATGATAAAAGGGTTCAAAAAAGTGGGAAAAGGCCAAAAAATTCTATAAATAGAAGTTGACAGCTCATTTTCACCATTGCAAATTGAGAACTAACCAAAAAGCGAAAAGACCCCTTTTCTAAAAGAGTTGATTCCGGGAGCTTAAGAGGACTAAAAGAAATTTTGCTCAATGATCTAGGTGGATATTGGTGGCCACCCGCCTATTCCACTTGGACCCACACCATTGTTTCTTTTAGTTTTTTAGTTTCCTTAATTGTAGCACAATTTACTATTTTTAGCAGTTCTTCGGGTCCTGAACTTTCGGAGCTGTTTTGAGGCCCTAAATGATGTTTTTTGTGCATGAATGCTCCGACAAATATGAGTCCATTTTGGACTCAATATTCACTATCAGCAGTGTAGTCCTCGGATAGATCTTTCTAATGATGTGTCATGTGCATCAAACGGAGATAGTATGCCAAAGTTACGACCCCAGGAAATTGATGTACCAATTTACCCCAACGGGGCCCATATTCTAGCGTTTCATCTCCTAGGGTTAGGTTTTTTGGATGTTTAGGGTTTTCCATTGTTTCCCAGTAATATATAGGCCTTCGAGCCTCATTGTAACAAGCAGTTCAGAGGCCAGTAGCTGCCACATCTCTTCTCAAAGATAAGCTACCATCACCCTAGCTAGTTTATTTCCATTCTGTCTGTAAGCATTTTTCAGACATTTGTTATTAATGAAATGAAGTCTTATTTCCGTTGCATCTCTGCATTTATGTGTATTTATGTATTTCATTGTGTTCCTACATAAATCCAGATCAGTGGTATAAGAGCAGTTTGTTCGTTCTCGATCTTTCTTTGCATGTCCCCAACAAGGTCGGGGTATAAGCAGTTGGGGCTCGATCTGGTTGAACCTTTGCAAGATCAGTCTCGCAAACCCCGATGACTGCCCATGGGGGAAGAAAATAAATATGAGGGATCAGGATATCCTATCAAAAATTTTCTCGAGGAGGCCCTCGAGAAACAAAGGAACACGATGATGGACAACTTTGCCCAGATTCTTTAACGGATTCCCATTAGTGGCGCATCGACATCCAAGAGCCACTCTGGAGGCGCCACTCCTTTTAAGGTACAAGTAAACTTTGACATTCCCATATTTGAGGGCCAAATAGATGCATATGTCATAGATAGATGGTTGAATCTGTTAGAAGGATATTTCTCGGTTCATGAATTTTCCAACCGAAAAAGGATTATTTTCGCACTCCTCAAAGCTTCCCCCCATGTCAAGGACTAGTGGGAAACCTACTCGGAGCAAAAGGGCGAGGGGGAACCCTCTCTGTTCTTGGACACACCCACTTGTAATTATTTCTGAGATGCCATCAAGGAACAATATTATCCCGTGGGGAGCTATGAGGAAAAATACATACAATGGACTATGCTGCGGCAGCAAAGGGACCAAGATATGCATGAGATGACGAATCTATTTCATACCCTACGCACAAAGTTGGGTATCAAAGATTCAGAGAAAAATTTGGTGTTAAAGTACCGCAGTTGTCTGCACATATACATTCAGGAGGAAATGGAGTTCCTCGACATCTCCTCGCTTGGTGTGGCGTACCGATATGCTGCCAAGATTGAGCAGAAGTTCAAATAGAAAAAGTGAGACTTTGGGTCTATGAATTAGAAGAAAGGGAAAGGTACCCCCAAACCATAAAAAAAAGGACCAAGCCAAGGCGAAGCGGCCCAGGATAACCCACCAAATCCACAAGCAAAGAACAACACCACGAAGCCAAAAAGGGACACGGGGAAGTGGTGTGAGTTCCATAAGAGCTCCACTCACAACAAAAGTGAGTGTCAGGCCAAGTAGTCACTGGTAGCCAAGTTGAAGGCTTCTGAATTGGATGCATGCTCCGACTCTAAATCGGAACCCGAAAAGGGGAATAATAGGGGGAAGCATATTATCGATGCAGAGCCTAATGCCACTGTTGCCACCACGAAGATCCAGAAGGAGGAATCAGAAGATCCAAAGGAGGTAGAGTGTCTCTTCCATTCCAAGATGTGGGTAAAGGGTTCCCCGTTGCAGTTCATTGTCGACAGTGGGAGCCAAAAGAACCTCATCTCGGTAGAGTTCAGGAAGCAGTTGGGCTTGCCGACCATAGCACACCCACAACCATACACCATCAGGTGGTTGCACCAAGGACGGGACCTCTGCGTCAGCCAACAATGTCACCTTCCCTACAACATCAAGCCCTTCACAAATGAGGTATTATGTGACATTTCTCCTCTTGATGTTTCTGATGTATTATTAGGCCAACCGTACTTGTGGAAGCGACATGCTGTGTATGAATCCAGGCCTCATGCTGTTATTATTACCTTGGGCAATAAGCAATACAGGATATCGGAGATAGCACTGCCTACCACCATCTCTTTGGTTACTGCAAAACAATGCAATAAGCTCATTTCCAAAACAAGGAATTTTTTTTTCATGATGATCTTCCCTCGGGGAAAGAGTAAGACTATGGCCATGACCTCCAGACACGGTCCCGATGCACGAAAAAAATAGATGGATAAGGTTGTGGAGGAGTACGAGGACATCTTCACCTCCCTTGCAGGGGTGCCTCTACATTGCCAGGTCAAGCACCCCATCGATCTGACCCCAGGTGCATCACTACCCAATGGACCCATCTATCGGTGCTCTGTTATGGAGAATGACGAAATCAAGAGGCAGATTTAGGAACTGTTGCAGAAAGGTCACATCCGGCTGAGTTCATCACCCTGTGGGCTCCCGGTCGTGTTGGTGCAGAAGAAGGATGGGACTTGGAGACTTTGCATTGACTATCGGGCACTGAACAAGATCACTGTTCGTAATAGGTACCCGATCCCACAGATTGATGACCTTCTGGACCAATTCAAGGGGACGCAATATTTCAGCAAGATTGACTTGAAGTTGGGGTATCACCAAGTACCAATCGAACCCTCTGATGTGTGGAAGACTACCTTCAAATCAAAGGAGGGCCTTTTCGAATGGTTGGTCATGCCATTCGGGTTGACGAATGCCCCTGCAACCTTCATGAGGCTAATGGAAGACATTCTACGACCATTCACCAACTCATTTGTAGTGGTGTACTTGGATGACATTCTGATCTTCAACTAGACTTGGAAAGAGCACCTCCACCACATCCGACAGGTCCTCCAAACACTGCGACAACACAAGTTGTGTGCCAATTTGGAGAAATGCACTTTTGGCATGACCCAGGTTCAGTATCTGGGATACATTATTGATGAGTGGGGGTGCATGTGGATCTAGCAAAGATCCAAGTCATTCGGGATTGGCCAGCCCCAACCACCCTAATAGAGCTCCACATCTTTTTAGGTCTTTCCAATTTCTACCGTAGGTTTGTGTTGGGATTCTCTCATATCACTTGGCCCTTGAGTCAAGTCACCAAGGGAGCAGCTAAAAAAAAATTCTTTTGGTCTGAATCTCAACAGAAGGCATTCAGGGAGTTGAAGCATTGCCTCTTCTCTACACCAGTGCTCACATTACCAGACTTGCAACAACCATTTGAGATCAAGATAGATTCCTCTAACTATGCCATTGGGGCAGTCCTTACTCAACATGGGCATCCAGTGGCATATCACAGTGAGACACTTTCCGACACAGTCCCGAAGTATCCCACTTATGACAAAGAAATGTATTCCATTGTGCAGGCTTGTCAAAAATGGAAGCATTACATTTTGGGAAAGGAAACGGTCATCAACACAGACCACCGACCCCTATAGTTCATACAGACACAAGGGAAGTTGCAGAATTATTGCCATCATAAGTGGTCCACATACCTGCAATAGTTTCATTTGAACATTAAGTACAAGAAAGGCAACACCAATAATGTTGCATACTACCTCAGTCGACCACCCATCATGGCGCTAACCACTGTGCTCAACTCTTGTGGGCATGATACTTCTGATTGGCTGCTTCTCTACACACGTGATCCAGAATTTGGCCACACATACAATACACTCTTGGAGGGTAAGAAAGTTCCCAGTTTTCACCTCCAGGATGCCCTACTTTGTCACCTGGGGCACCTTTGTGTTCCTTCAAGTGAGCATGCCAAGATTATTTGGGAGGTGCACTACAGTCGATTCACTGGGCATTTCGGGGTTGAGAAAACCATGGCAGTACTGCAAAAGTATTTCTATTGGCTGAACCTTCGATAGGATGTCAGGAAGTACATCAAGTCCTGCATTACTTGCGCCATTTCCAAACCGACCATCAAGAAGCAAGGCCTCTATACTCCGCTTCCTACCCCCAGTCGACCTTGGGAATCCATCTCTATGGATTACATGTCGAGCCTTCCTTATACTAAGCATGGCAATGACTTTGTTTTTGTGGTTGTCGATCGATTCTCGAAGATGTCCATTATGATGGCCTGCAAGAAGAATATCACTACAGAAGCCACTGCTAAACTCTTCTTTGAACGAGTGTGGGTACAATTTGGGATCCCACAGTCTATCATCTCAAATCAAGACAACAGATTCCTCAATACATTTTGGTCTAGCCTCTGGTCGATGTTGGACACCAAGCTCACCAAGTCCACATCTTTCCATCCACAAACTGATGGCCAGACAAAGGTCTTCAACTGGATGATTGTACACATTCTGCGCATGTACAACTCAAAGAATCCATGTACATGGGATGAGAGCCTCCCCTATGTACAACACAACTACAACTGGGCTATCCATAGCTCAACTAGCCACAACCCCTTTCAAGTGGGATTGGGATTCCAACCACTATGTCCCATTGACATAGCCATGTCATTCGCAGCTACTCGGGCAGATTCAGCCCATGTCCAGTCTGAGGCTAACAAGGCAAAAAGATTCATTGAGCGCATTTAGCACATCTGCTAACAAGTTCATGACATCTTGGGCAGAGCCAATGCTAAGTACAAGCAATGACATGATCAACATCGGGTGCCACACAACTTCCAGGTGGGCGACAAAGTGTGGCTACATGCTCCAAAGGAGCACCTGACTGGACCCTACCACAAGATTCACCTGCTTTGATATGGGCCATACACCATCACCAAGTCTATAGGGGACAATGCCTTTGAGCTCGTTATTCCACCATTCCTTGGTCTGCACCCAGTGTTCAATGTGGACCGCCTTTGGCCCTGCTTTCCACCTCTACTAGACACATCTGACATGGCATAACAACTCACACCAACAGAGTTAAACCAAGATTGCATGGAACAAGCCACAACTGATCGAATTATGGACACATGGATCAAGAACACCCACCAATAGAGGATCCAACTATATCGAGTTGTCAAAGCAGGCCAACTCCTTCACCAGGGCAAGTGGCTCACCAGGGACCAAGTTCAACAAAAGTTTCCTCATCTCATGGAGGAACTCAACGGAATGGGGACCATTTCTTCCTAAGGGGGGAGGACCGATCCAGGTGGATATTGGTGGCCACCCACCTATTCCACTTGGACCCACACCATTGTTTCTTTCAGTTTTTTAGTTTCCTTAATTGTAGCACAATTTACTATTTTTAGCAGTTCTTCGGGTCCTGAACTTCCAAAGTTGTTTTGAGGCCCTAAACTATGTTTTTTGGGCATGAATGCTTCGAAAAATATGAGTCCATTCAAGACTTGATACTCATTGTCCACATTGTATTCCTTGGATAGATATTTCTAATGATGTATCATGTGTGTCAAATGGAGATAGTATGCCAAAGTTACGACCCCGGGAAATTGATGTACCAATTTACCCCAACGGGGCCCATATTCTAGCGTTTCATCTCGTAGGGTTAGGTTTTTTGGATGCTTAGGGTTTTCGATTATTTCTTAGTAATATATAGGCCTTCAAGCCCCATTGTAACAAGCAGTTCAAAGGCCAGTAGCTGCCACATCTATTCTCATAGATAAGCTACCAGTGCCCTAGCTAGTTTATTTCCATTCTGTCTGTAAGCATTTTTCAGTCATTTGTTATTAATGAAATGAAGTCTTATTTCCATTGCATCTCTGCGTTTGTGTGTATTTTTTTATTTCATTGTGTTCCTACATAAATCCAGATCACTCAGACCAAGTAAGTACAAACTCATCCCTCTTGCATTTCCATTCATCATTTATGCATTTCTTTTAGTTTTTTTGGGGGGGAACCTTCCTAAAAAATGGCGGCCCTACGTGTACGTGGGCTATCTAAGGACAAACCGCGTATGCCCATGGGTAGAAAACAATATGCTTGCATGCATACGTGACTGTGTCCAAGACATCCTGCGTACACCCTCAATAATATAGAAAAATGAATATGCCAGAGCTAACTCCCCCCTTGATCTTGTCATGTAACAGGATGTATGTCCACTAGAGAGATAACGAGAATGAGGATATCGATGTCTTGGTCGATGAGGACCCTTCTGCTATCATTGTATTGAAATAATGTGAGTTATGGAATTTCTACTGGTGTCCACTCATGAGGGCACAACCCAAGCTGCTTAATGCCTTGGTGGATTATTGACACCCTGATGCAGAGGCGTTTATGCTCGAGGGGAATTATTTGACTCCAACGACTAAGGACATTTAATTCTTGACTGGCCTCTCGAGGAGAGGGGAACCAATCAACTTGCGTGCATTTCCCCCTGGTTCTTACAACATCGTTGAACTGATCAGAATGCATTGTGAGGTCGACATTGAGAAAGTAGGGTCTCAGGTGTTGATTCACAAGATCACCTACCTATCACTAAAGGTGATAGTTTTTCTTATTGGGAATATCGGTGGATCCACAACCTTACATCAAGCCTCCCAGGAACACATGTATTGTGCAATTTAGTGCCTAAATGCACAAGTATTTGACTGGAGCACAAACATGATTGACTGCATGAAGAGACCACTCACAGAGTGTCGAGGGAGGAGTAACAAAAACTTTGGGTTTGGTACCATTTTATGCTCATTCTTCTTTGAGAGGGTACCCATCCTTAGTCCACGATAGATAGTGTGGGGGCATGTGGCCTCCTTGCCAACAATGTGTAGATGGGAAGCATTGTTGCCGCGACAGGGGGGAGGAAGGACCATGGAGGCCTTCGATGATAAATGTTTTGACTGGTGGGCACGACAGATTCCAATAATAGAGGACTACCCCTACATTGGAATCAAATTTTCCAGGGATTCAGACATGCTCTTACCACCTGGAGAGGAGAGAGGAGAGATAGGTATGTTTTTTTTTAGATTTATTTAATTTTTTAGTTTCTTTTTAATATATATCATTTTTATGTGAATCAGAGTATCTGAAAAGTATGTATCTGTTATGTATATATGTGGGAACAGTGCGTCTGATAGACTTCTCAAGGACCAGGCAATGTTCTTGACCAGAGGCAATACCAACAACAACCATCGGATTAGCAGTAGCAGCAGGGGGACCTCCAGTCGGAGAGGCTGAGAGAGTTTTGAGACAGGTGGAGCAGAAACTCACCGGACTCACTTGTGCAGTTCCCATGGCCGAGATCGAGGATCTCTCGCCATCGATGCAACCTCAAGTAGTTGGGGTGCCACAGACCTGTGCCCAACTCTTCCTATGTTTGGCGAATGTCATTTTTCACTATGGCAGGGCCAACAAGCCCCATGCTTAGCTAGGATGGACGACGTATGTACCGAGGGAATTCTTTTGTATATTTTTGAGGGAATAAGCCTCGTGATGTATACCAGATATGTATTTTTGAGGTGTTCCCTCCACTGATGTACTCTAACACTTTTTGATGTATAATATATATATATATATTTACATCTTTATGTCTTATGGATCACATGTTTTACAAATGTATGTACATGTGTATGTGTGTGATTTTTTTATGTGTGTGCAATATGCCAATCTAATACTTTATTAGCTAGAGTATCTTTCATTTGATTTAATCTTCTAGGAACATGGATATACATAATGTAATCAAAGAAATGTTCTAAGAGACGTACCCTAAGGAATCATCGGTGTAGATTAGGATCATAAACGTGGTAAACCCCATTTAACTGGGACACAACCAGTTCAGAATATAAGTAGACCTGAAGGTGAGAGATACCATGCGACAAAGCGCCATGAAGAAAATCTATCACTACGTTGTACTCGGTGACATTATTTGTGGCATCACCTAAACATATACCTTTAGTAGATAGCAACTGACCTTGAGGCGTGAAAATCACCCAAGCTACGAAAGAAATCCTCTGAGTGTGTCAGCTAGTGCCATCTGCGAACCCAACAAACACCTCTAATTCACTTGACATCTACCACAGTGAAAAATATGACATAAATAATGACACGTCCATAAAACAAAAATACTAAAAACTAACTATATAATAACTATACATATGTACAAGAATTCACCCAAGCGACCAACCTACAAGTAATACTTCTTTAGGTAGAACCCATTTATAGGCTCCGCCAAAGCATTTCCCTCAAAGTCAACCAAACGATAAGCACCCTTGTTTAAGACCTCCTTCACTATGCTAGGTCTGAACCACATGAGTTTGAACTTTCATACTTCCATGGGATCCTTATCTTGGTCATAGACCAGGACAAGGTTGCCTTCGGAGAAAATCCAACGACAAACGAACCGATCATATTGACACTTGACCCGTTTCTTTTGAGCCTCATTATCCAAGGTTGCATCACGATGTTGCTCATCGAGTTGCTCGAGATATAATAAGAGTTCCTCAAGTGGTGAAGTGCTTGGAAATAACTCTACTGCCAACTTTAGAGATGGGATCTGGCTATCTATTGGCAAGACTTCTTCCAGCCCGTAAAAATTTGAAAAGGTGAGAAACCAATGGAATTATTTACAAACGTTCGGTTGGCTCATAATGCCGAGTACAACATCAAATGCCAATTTGACTTGGCCGAATTGATCGTTCATTGTATAATATTATTGAGGGACGTATTAACAACCTCCACTTGACCATTCACTTATGGGTAGTAGGGTGATGAATGTTCTTGCGTCAACCCAAGATTTGATGTTAACTCGGACATCATTTTGTTCTGAAAGTGACTACCATGGTCAGTGACAATCTCCTTCGGGATGTTGAACCTTGCTACTATCTGGTTAAAAATAAAGAGAGTTGATGTTTCACCATCATTGTTAAATGTTGGCATAGCCTCGACCCACTTTGTGAAGTAGTCTACCGCTACGATGATATAACGATCCCCCCTATCTAAATCCATGTGGCATGTAGTATAATCAATCCCCCACTTGGTGAAGGGACCAAAAACAATGACGGGAAACATGGGAGCAGGATGTGCCCTCATCTTCCGAGAGAATATCTTACACGGGTGGCACTTCTTAATCGACTCAACACAATCCTTGATTAACATAGGCCAAAAGTAACCAACTCATATAATATGTTGGGCTATTTCCAACCCAAACAAATGATCGCCACATGCTCTAGTGTGGAATTCATTAATAACGAGTTCATATTCTTCATGAATGAGGCACTGGCGAAGGATGTAGTCTACACCTTGATGATACAAAGTGTCATTGAGTATGAGATAATTTCATGCCTATTGGAGTATATGTCGACGCTCATCATGAGAAGAAGAGGCGAGGCACTTCAAAGTCTGGAGATAAACTAGTATATCTCCATACCAGGGGTCTGAAGATGAAATTATAAAAATATCTCCTTTAATCGGCGATTCTTCAGGCGTAACATCACCTGATTCGACCAAAAGTTTTGAGATAAGTTCCGCAAAGACCGGTGACTTTTTGGATTTCGCAGAAATAAAATCCAAGTCAAATTCCTGGAGGATAACAATCCATTTACTGATCTTTACGCCAATTACACATCGTGTAAACACATATTGGAACGGATTCAAAAAGGAAATGACAATGGTCTTGCGAAGCAAGATATAATGATGGAACCGTTGGACAACATGAACTGCTTCAAATGCGATTTTCTCAACATGGGAGTAGTTGAGTTTCGACCCAACTAGGCCTCAGCTTAGGTAATAAATCACATGATCTTCAAGCAGATAATCCTCTTGAACCAAGACCATACCGATGGTCGACTCTGCAACGGCCATGTACAATAAGAAATATTTATTATAATTGGGAGGTCGGAGCAAAGGGGCAGACGTGAGGGCGCGTTTCAACGCTTCATAAGAGCATTGAGTGGATTTGTCCCAATAGAAAGTGACTCCCTTTTTCAGTAAACACATGAACCCTTTAGTGATCACAACATAATTTGTGATAATACATCGAAGTAAGTTCTCTTTTCCCTCTAAGATTTGAAGTTGAGGGACTGTGCACGGGGGAGGCAACTGAACTATCACCTCAACCTTTAGAGGATCAACCATGATCCCTGTTGTCGAAACTATGGAACCTAAAATACAACCCAACACCATGCAAAAACTACACTTGTTGGGATTCAAGTGAATCTGATAGTAGCGACATCATTCAAAGATTAGTCGGAGGTGTGTGGGATGATCAGATCTCTTGCGAGAGCGTGATGCTAGATCATTGAGATAAGCCTCGACTATACGTTTGAGATAGTGGAAAGCAAAAGACATGGCTCACTGAAAAGTGGCTCCAACATTATTCAGGCCAAAAGGCATCTTACGATAAGCAAATGTGCCCCATGGAAAAATAAAATTTGTTTTATGCTGGTCCTCGGGTTTGATCTGAATCTAGTTATATCCCAAGAAACCATCCATGAATGAAAAGACCTCACAACTTGTGCATTCATCGACAATCTGATCAATGAATGGGGTGGGGAAATTATCCTTTGGAAAAGCATTGTTCAAGTCACAAAATTCCATGCACACTTGAATCGTACCCTATGTTTTGTTAACAGGAATGGGATTTGACACCCATGGCGTCAAATGAAACCGACTTTGAGCAGTTTCTCTACTTCAGCCTTAATAGCTTTTTCTTTCTGAGGATTCACCGAATGAAACTTTTGTCAAACCGACTTGGCATCAGGGTAAGTCGTTATCTCATGTTCGATGATTCTTGGATCAATGCCTAGAATTTCCTCGTAAGACCAGTAAAAAATGTCATGGAATTCCTTAAATAGATCTATATAGATCTGAATCTCTTTGGGGGAGAAATATGCTCTGAAGAAGACATTCTCCACGATGCCAGGGGTTCTGGAGATGCCAATAGGTATCATTTCAGCGATAGTTTCCATATTACCCTTGACATACACTGCGTGCATAGCCAGAGGATTAATAGGACAAGATCTATCTCTAGTCATAGTCAACATGAATTCACCTGCCTCTATTATTCTTAACTCTAGGAGAAAATAAGATCTGTGATGGAGATCATCCTAGGGTTTGTCTGGACCGGTCAATGCCTCTATAATCGCCTCATCATAGGGAAAGACCAATTCTAAAGAATTGGTAGTGGTGAGGGAACCTTGAGCCCAAAAAGGCTCGAGAAATAGATCTAACTTCTGTGCATAAGTCAGATCAGGGTCGGCTGAATATTGCTGGAAAATAGAGTACACAAATTTTTCTGTGGACAAGGGCATGGACATGCCAAAATTCCCTGTCCCTTCCATCGTGGCCAATGGGGAAGGAATATTCCACAAGTTGTGAAATTAAGTCGTTCGGAACAATGACACTTGAAACATTTTGGCCCTAGGTTGGTTGGGGACAATCGATATGTTCTTGACATCACCAGAAGGAGGTGGGTAATCAATGGATACAATCCGACCCTTGTGTGGAAACAAAAAGACCCAGAAAACTGTGGCAACCACTGCATGCATAACATAGTTCATACTCCTTCCTAGTAGAAGGTTGTAGTCGAAAGGCGCATCAACCACTTCAACTTCAATGCAGACGGTCTTCCCTCCTAACTGCACGGGGAAAGAAGGGATGATTCCATGTGGTCTGAAAGAACGTCTATCGAAAGAAGTAAGTAGAGTAGGTGACAGAGATAAAATGGGTTGGCCAACGACCTTCCAACACACCAACAACATCATGCATGTCGAGGCACCCTCATCAACCACCGTATGGAAAATGTTCCGGGTAAAATATTTCATGGGGCAAGCCACTACTATTTGAAATGCGACGTGGTAAGGGAGACGAGGTTTTAAGTTGATTGTATCGAGACTGATCATTCCTGGATTACAAGTCTCTGTATAACCCAAAGCGGATAACAAATCCTTTATCTGGGAAGGGCCGCTTTGGAGGACCTCTAAAGAAAACATCACGCAAGGGGTTTGTGACAAATCCTCCACCACAGAGTAATTCTAGGTGGCCCTCACATTTGGATTGTGAGAATCTTTCTTGAACGCCCTTTTCGGGATGCATGTCATTGTTTCACCCACTTTCTTCTCAATATGGAGAGGAACTGATGGGTTTACGTCTTCATTACCCTTTTCAACAGATTTTAGCATTATGTAATCGTGTGCCCTAGTCGCTATGTAAGAATCACCTTTCATCATGTAAACGTTCACGACCGAGGAATTATTAGAAGACGAATGAGGTCCCTGACTACCCCCATATGCACTCAAAGAGGCTTGAGTCAAATGTTTCCCATGAGGAAATGGGTTCATTCACTTAACAGGTTACTGTTGTGCCAATAAATTTTGGGTCTCTGCAAGCCGAGGGCACAGGTGAGTCAGGTGGTCCTCCATGCAAAGGTTACACAGATACTTCTACTTTATCTTCTCTATGTTTCCCTACCAGTACTATTGTTGGGTTTCTTATCCCCCTTACTCTTCTTGTTTCATGATTTTTTCTTTTCATCGGGCTGTTGGTTGGCCTTTGAGTTCATCAACTGCACACTGTGTATGTCTAACATTTGGGTAGGGGGAGTAGCTGAACCAGAGGTCTAGTTGGTCATTGTTTATTGTATCGACAATTGTTGCAATTGATTTGACAACTGACCAGTGGGATTTTCTTGTGCTAAACCAACTATATCATTGACATGTTGTCCATACTTGTGTCTGGCCTTATCAAGGATGGAGCGTGGAGCATCTAGAAAAATCTCATAGAGTAAACCAGACTGAGAGTATATCAGTTAGAATTGTTGTGCTCTCATTATCGCCTCCTCTTACGAAAACACTCCCGACGTTGCAATGTCCTTGGATAACTGAGGTACCAAAGACTTAAGGAACCATTCCAGTAGGAAAACTAGTGGGACCTGTATTTTTATCAAACTCTTTCGATGCCACAATTCTCGGATGTGATCTGAGATATGAACGACCTTTGTTTCCTCAAAGTTGGCCAACAATTTGGTTTCAGCATCGTATCTCACAGGTAGTTGGAAATGGTTTAGAAAAACCATCTCCAAATCGCTAAAGTAAGAGTATCTTGAGCGGTTAAGCGCGATGTACCATTTTGTGGCACCCTCAAGAAGAGTGCGTTGAAACAGGTGCAACTGTACGGAGTCATCTTGGAGTGAGTTTGGCGAGCACCATAGGTGGAAATTCGTCACGTGATCACCTAGATATTCGACAGTCTTACCTTCAAACTTTGAAATGTCCGATGGAAACTTAGTCGACATAGGAGTCCAATTCAGATCATGACAAATTGGGTCATTTAAAAACCTTGACAAGTCTGGAAAATGTAACGTCGTCAGAAACGGTAGTTTGGGCTATTGACTATGTACAGGAAAAAAGGATACTGGAGTTTGACTGGCACCAGGCTGCCAGGAAAAGTTGGGCTTTTGACCAGGGTTATGGTAAATACCATGTCCTTTTCTAGCATACAGATACTATTTTTGTTGGCACGTCATCGCCTGATTCCCTTAATTATACGTTGAGGGCTAGGTGGGTATTGCTCCCATGCGTTGTGCTCCAAAGATTCTGGAAAGGTTTTCCCCCTATCGATCCGACGAGAATAGATACTGAGCCTTGACCGAGGTTTCATTGACCATGGAAGGGGTTGCCCCTGGTCGAAATCCTTGAAGAGGGAACCGATCCCCGCCATGTATTCTAGAGTCCTTGTAAGGAGAATAATATTGTGTTTTCCCCCTGTGTAGGAATAGTACCCTGCATAGGATTCTTTTTTCCAAAACCATGGTTTCCACCGGCTGAGACAACAGCTGATGAGAAAGAATTATTTCCAAACGCATCGAACAAAGAGAATGGAATTGATCCCACCGACGTGGTGTAGGACGAAATTCCTATACTTCTTGCTCCAAACAAGTTGTAGTTCATCTCGATGGGTTACCCTTGGAGGGGAAACTTGTATCAAAAGTGACGCCGACAAGTCGGTGATCGGAAGATTAAACGGCCTGAGATATTTTTCTCCAAGGTAAAAAATAGTCATATCCTCTGGATTCGAATGTTCTCCTCTCAGAGCTAGCTCGGGCACAGTTTCTTGTGGCCCGATCGACTCAAATGACCCTTGCTGGTCAAGTCTTCACCGTAATGGTGGTGGTGGTGGCTCCAATGTAACCGACAGTAGGCCCTAAAGCCTTCACGACAGATGAAGCTCCTGATCTTCCACTTTGTGAAAATATCAATGACACGGTAATGATTTTACTAACATTTGAAAACAAGAACACACTGGAAAAGTTCCTATGAGATCAACCAGGCAAAGCACTATCTAGTTGGAAGAATAGTTACGCTAGCCAACACTAGAGCAACTTATCGGTGCAAGTGAAACTCGAACAGGGAAGCACCCTCTGGGTATACTCTACAAAGCGTGGCCCGATGACTGCCCTAGGTACCACGGTATACCCCCTGTAGTCACCTGTGTAAGTCTCTATAATAAAGACAACTAGGTTGCCAGCTCGCGAACAGTCACTAGGAGGGTACAATCGACAGTTGGGTGGACTGCAATGAGTAGGGTATCAAGCCCAAAATCTATCAAGGGTATCGAAAGCAAGTGGTCCAGAAGACAACTGAGGACCTCGAATGGATTCGAGATCCACGCAACGCCATAGGCAAATGAAACCAATGGTATCCTATGACAAGTCCTCTATATGCGTTCCCCACTACACTTGGTCCGGATTTGGAGGGGTTATCTCCACTAGCTTTCCGCACATGACCTCAAGTTTATCCCTTGTGTTAGAGGGGGGTCCTGGATAAATTTCACGTATACTAGAAGTCTTACACTCCATAGCTCTGACTCCAATGTTTTTTTATAAGCCTTGAAGAGTTTCCTCTCCAACCTAATTCAAGGCTCTAGCCTAGACTAGTTGATTGACCCTACAAACATAAAGTCTAGTTGATTTTAAATTAGTGCTAATTTTAAATACCTTGTTTTAAGTCAAGGAAATGGCAATGAAACTTGTGGTGTGGTTTTAGAGACAAAGAAGGAGAAATAAATGAAAAAGAAAGAAAAATTACTTCTAGTTAACAATAAAGATTTGCAACTAACTCTTTAACCAACTTTTCATAACTACTTGTTTTTCTAATATCTTTTAAAGGAAAATCTGAAACAAAATTTCGCTCGATTAAGAGCTACTTAATGTTCTAAGAAATAAGTAAAGAAATTAAGAAAATAACTCTTTTTCCTAACAAAAAAAATAATTAACCCAACTACTTAACCAAACTAAAGAAATGAAATATTTTTCTATATATTTTTTTTTTATGCTTCAAACAAGAAACTTGAAATAACTTATTTTTCTCTTTCTTTAAAGCAGGCGAAAGGGGAAAAAGTAAAAAACAAGACAAGACTGAAAAATGACCTCTGGCCCACTGCGGATCGTAGGGAGTCACTAAAGACACCAAACAGGCTGATCAACAACTCAAAGACTTGCCCAAAACCATTTCAAAATTAAACACAAGAAATATTTTAAGAAGATAAGAAAACTAACATCAAAACCAGGCTATGACTATAAAAACAGATACACTGGACTCTATCAAGAAACCCTGAGAAGTGGAACTTCAATCAGGGAAGAGGTTGATTGCCTCTTCTTAAAGAAATCATTTCTTGACGCATGCACACAATTGATGCTTAAGCAGCCTGTGTATGTACGCGGGTTGTCTATAAATAAGGGCACATATGTATGCGTACTGAACCACAACATGCAACGTACATCTATGTAAGTTCTCAAAAAAAGAAAACAAACATGAAGACTAACAGGGTAGGGAGAATGGGTATGGCACCAACAGGTGACCAAAATCCCTTAAAGACTCAACAGACTCACAGAAACTCAAAAAGGTAATAAAACCAATCAAACACCCAAAAAATCCCATAAAACCCTAGAGGCTTCCCCAGTATGGTTGCCAATTTTGCTAGTAGGGAAAACCACCCTATGGACTACACTAGGGTTCAAAATGTAGGTAGATCACAACCGTCTAAAAGTCTCCTACTTTTATAACTACCCCGAACATATCCCAGACTTATGCATGAAATACAAAGTGAGAGGAATCAGGTAACTGTACCTTTTACTCCATGTTCATTGTCGATCCTCTCACGCTTGATAGCTCCACTGACTGCAAGCCTCCTCCCAAGGCTGAAATGCATTCACAAACATATAAATAGGAAACTACAAACATGCATCTCATATGTAAATCATGGGTTAGATGTTAGAATAAAACATAAATCAAATACAACCAATTGACACATCATATTTCAGGACAGGAAAAGTATTTCTATTATTGATATCACAATGTTTACTTAAAACAAGGTCGACGACTTCTCCACAAACCTGGTCTGGGATCCTCTTCACCAAGCTCCAACTGTGCCTCCGCGTATCTTTCTCCTCTCAAACTTCTTCTAGGGAAATGAAATAGGCTTATGATGGAGGAAAAATGGAAAAATGGGAAATTCTGAGGCAAATCTCACAAGGTGGCTGAAATTTCTTGGGGCAAGGAGGGGATGTGAAATGGGCAGAGTTTCACTATTATTATGCTTAGATTAGGAATGAGACCGCTGTTAGTGACCTATAACGATAGGATATCTAATGATTCAGAATTTATTTGTGAGTTTCATGATGAAATTCTTGGTTTGTCGGCCTATTATCTCCTCAAATAAATTAATCAATTTCATTTGATTAGGTGTTAGGTTGTTATTAGAAAGAACATTTCTAAATTTTTTAAGGCTCATTTTAAAGATCTTTAAACTTGTAATAAACTTTGGAAAACATTTGACTTAGTTTTTATTTCAAAAAACTCAAAATACAGGTTTCAGTATCTAAGTGCCTTTTCAAAAGGACTTCTAAGCCACCGAAATCCCTAGATTTCGGTGGATTAAATGCGAAACTCGAGGCTCTCCTAGCCATAGAAATCACAGGGAGATTTGAAATGGTCAACTCGTCTTAGTGAGATGTTATGATTGTAGTTAGCTGTCGAGTATAACTTGGTAAGAGGTGTTTTACGAGTTATTATGATTATGATTTAATCTATCTAACCCTAAACCCTTTGGATATTACACCTATCCTAGGAATTAGGATATGATCTCGGTGTATCCTGACTTGATCATTTCAACTCTAAGTTTCACGAAATCTCTTGGTCTTTGTACTTCCTATCCTTCAAGGTTTATCAAATAATCATTATCATTTCAAATCCTAATTACCCTCTCACATCCCTCAAAATCAAGGCTCACCTCAATAACATTTCCCCATTTCTCACCTCTGTCATAGCTGAGCACAAACCTCCATGATTTTGTGTTGTGTCTATCTCCTCCCAAGACCGAATTTTTCAATTTGCAGGTACAGGAGCATTCCAGCAAATGAAGAGAGGAGGACCAGCGTTGAGGAAGGAGCTTGATGATATTGGTTACCTAGAATCACACCCAGAGGTGTGTCAACTTCAAGGACGCAGGTTGTTACAAATTTTGTAAAAAAGTGCAGAGCTCTCATCAACAAGTGGCATAATCTTTTTCTCTCACATTTGATGGAAAAAAGGCATTCATTGACAAAGATGAGTTCCTGGTGGATGAAACTCTCATAGCATAGGTGACAAAGCTGCCAAGGACTGGAGAAAACTTGTTCAAGACCACTGTTACAAATGAGGTTGAATTTAGGTCTTATTTGAAACCAGAGCACAAGTGTTTGATATGGAAGAAAGACATTCCTATGTCTTTTCTGGAGGAGAAATGGCAGCACCTGCTGAAGTCAATTCTTGTTTACATAACCTTTTAGGGTAGATATAATAGGGTAATGATTTATCATTTCAAATTGACGAATCACTTTACTGGTAGGAGCCCCTTGAACCTGCCTTATTACCTCCACAAAAGCTTGACTAAGATGGCTCATCATGTCAAGGCTAAACCAAGCAAGGTTGAAGGAAGATTATCTCATCATGGTTTGATTAAGCTCTTGATTTGTGAGCTATTGCAGAGAAGGAACAAGGATTGGGGCCACTTCTTATTTTGGAATGAGTTTTAGACTGATTTACAGCCGGAGGATAAAAATGGGTCTTCTTCAAGGAAGTCTTCCACTCCTAGAAGTGGAAAGAGAAAGAGGAGAGCCATCTCTCCAGTCACAGTTGATCAGTCCTCTCCATATTCTAAGACTAAAAAAGATAATAAGAAACTGGATTTTATAAAGGATGCAGAGAAGGCAGAAGAACCTCTAGTGGACAAGAAGATCCTCAATCTCCGCTATACAGACTCTGAGGATGAAGAATACCAGGTTGTAGCAGAGCAAGAAGTATCCCTAGCAGAAGATCCAGTTACAGTAGGGTATGAAGATCTTCCCTCACCTACACCAAATGAGGATCAAGGCTAACAAATTGCAAAGGCTTCATATAGCAAGTCAAAGCAATCCAAGTCTTAGAAGATTAAGAAACTTAAAGAAAAAATAACACAACGGGAAGTATTAGAGAAGGTGATAAATACCCAATATGAGACTCTATCAAAGAATTTCACAGAAACCAATGCAGCATTGGAAAGCTTGGCGCTTGAAAGTGTTAAAGAAAAGAAAAAGAAGAAGAAGATCGTAAAGGAATATATCAATCTATGGAGAGTAGTTGTGCATTTGAAGAAAAAGGTCAGGTTATTGAGGTTGCAAGCCATGCCTTCAAGACCTCAGCCTCAAGCACCTGTTGATATTGAAACTGCAACAAATGTAGCCATCCATTTGAATGATCCAAATATAACTAACAATCCTGCAGCCATTCCAGAACCTGCTCAATATGCAGAGGCTTCAGAAGATCAGACCTAAGGTGTTTTAAAGCTAAGAAAAAAGGTATTTCACAATTTTGTTAATTTTCACTAAGACAAAACTTCTGGTGGCTTAGGAGAACATTTCAGCTGTTCATTAGCCACCGAAAGTGGAGCTTTTGATGGCTAACAGGCATGGATTTTGCCTCTCTTAGCCATCGAAAGCACAGACAGGGAAGAGAGACACTATTTGTGCAGAGACCCAAGTTTTTCTCACCCAGACGCCTTGAGGATGGTTTGTATTGATGGATAATAAAAAAGGGCATCGGTTTTAGGTTTCTATTCCATGTTTCAAGGTGCTAGCAAGAAGGAGAAGATAAAATTGGTTTTCTATTTTTGGGAAAAAAATTGTCTTTTGCTAAAGATGGCAATTTTGCCTTATCCATCATCCTTGGAAGGTTTTCTGTAGCTGTCAAAGATCATAAGGATATGAAGAGCATCAAAGATAAGGATTTTACCTATTTTATAGGATCCTTTCCTATTTTCTTGTGTTAGTTGTTGACTTTCTATTTTAAGTAAATTTGATCTAGTATTCTAAGATCTGGATATATGATGTAAGGGCTATAAAGCCACAAACTTTTGATGAACCACGGGTTGGACTTGGGATGACCAAAAAATGTAAAAATTCTCGCAGGCTTTAATTGACTGTAATGAATGAATACAAAGACTTTATTTTCTAGATTCTTTTGTCATTTTCTGTGGTGAAGGTTTCTCTGATGTAAACTGTAATTTCTTATTTTTTCATTTTGGTTTTCTGTTCTCATTTCTTATAAGAAGAGTATGCTCAGTATTTGTCAAGGACACCCTGATCTGTCTTAAATACAATGTCTATGTTTTCTTCTGAAGATTGAATGTAGAATTCAAATAAGCTATGCTCTACATTTGAAATGACCTCTGATATTTTTCTCTCTCCATCTTACAAATTATAAGAATCCATTGATATGACTATCTTGCCTGGCTACATATGTATTTGTTATTTATTCATTTAATCATCTTTCATCCTTGACTCCATTTTCATAATGGTCCTTTTGATGTCTCAACCAAAACAATTTAAAAATCCATAAATAAACCCATGTTCTGCATAACTAGCCTAATATCTATTCAAACAAATCCATATCAAACAGAGAGATCCCTCTCTGAGTCTTGGAGGGATAGATCCAAGACTCGAAGTGGTTTTTATGTTTCCTCTGTGACTGCCTCCACAACCTTGGGAAAATTACAGAGTGATAACAGAATGGCGACTCCACTGGGGAACTTTCCCCAGTAGTACACTTCAAAGTTCTAGATCTGATCATTGATGGTGGACAATGACGAGACACAAGAAGGCTGAGATCATTCACCTAGCGAATCCAATCAGTTCCAGATAGTTCCAAATCAAAGACTCTACTGGAGGAAGAACCTGAAGCATGACCAAGCAGCCTAGAAAGATCAAGTACTCAAGCCCAAATTGCATTCAATACATCTTTGGTTTTATCTGCAATTATGTTCTATCCTATTCTAAAACTGATCAAAAGTAAATTGCTGAAGATTATATTGACCACCTGCTGATTGATGAGCCTCAAGAGATCAGATCCCCAATTTTGGATCATGTACATACTCATACACTTGTGCACATCCCAGATGCACCTGTAGAAATCCTAGTGAGACATAAGCCTCCTTCTTTATCTCCTACTCTTGCTAAACCTCCAGATGGTTTTAAACCTCTTGCTTCACCTCCTGTACCTGCCAAAATCCTAGACATATATAAGCCCCTAGATTTTCCACCTATCCTCCATGACCTCCCTACCAATTATAACAATAATCTGCCTAGATTTGATGGAGTCGATGTCAATATCACTGCTGAAAAACACATCCAGAAGTTTGAAGATTTCCTTGATCTGTTTGAGGTGGAAGAAGACGATGTTTGTATCAGGATGTTTTCCCTATCATTGCTAGGTAAAGTTAAAGATTTTTTTAATAACCTTCCAGCTGCAAGCATCAACAATTTTCATCAGTTCATGTAAGTTTTCTTAGATAGGTGGGTGATCGTGAGAAATGTTTTCCTCATCCTAGAAGAGTATGACCACTTCAAAAGAAATCCAGGAGAGACTATACAACAGTTCTCAACCAGGTTCAACAAGGTGTATCATTCTATACCTATGGATCTGAGGCCACCTCCTGGTTTAGATAAATTGCATTACCCAGATGCCTTTGATCCAAAAATGACATTCCGGTTAAGAGAAAGAGATACAAAAACCCTAGAAGAAATGAAAAATGTTGCAGTCGATGTGGAAGTTAACCTGTTGAACAAGAAGGAAAAGATAGAATCATTGAGAAAGAACAAAGAAAAGGATCAACTGAAATCTTCAGAAGATAAACTGGACAGTCTGGCCAGCACCATGGATGAAATATTGCATAAGATCAGTAAGAAAGAGGAAATTGTTTTTCAAAGGCCTCATGTACCTTTGACTTTGGAAAGAACAAGAATAAATGTCCCCAAGAACTTAGCATCCCAGCCTCAGTATCCTAAACCACCGAAGGATTTCTTCATGTACTCAATTCACAATACAGTCAATGAGGAAGTTCAAAATCAGGTGGTGGTGGGAAAATATCCGGAGATGATGTGCATGTTTGATGACCTCCCCTACATAGAAAATATACTCATATATGATATTTATAATGGTGACTATATGGTTGATATCGAATATGATTTTTCAAAACAACCAGTATTATCTTCATGGGAAGAAGAAGCCCATTTATCACACTGCTCAGATGACAATCAGATTCTACATACCCAACAAGATTGCAAGGAGGGGGATGCAGACAATTTCCCAGGAGATGCATAATGTTTGCCCCTATGTTTTGCCTCACTTCTAAGGGAACATTACAAAAAGGTCGTGAATAGAAATAATGAGGAATGTTCTAATGTATTGGTTGAGGAAAACAGGGGAGATACAAAATTTGATCCAGAGGTGCATCCCTTGATCCTTTTTGAAGGTCAAACCTCAAATAAAATCATGAAGCCTGAAATAGGTAATGAGATGATCCATTGTGATTCACTGCCTTTGTGCTTTAATTCATTTCAAATTTTGAGAGGGAATCTTGGTCAGTTTCTAGTTGAAATTCACAGTGTAAACCATGAAGTACCAGTAGGACCAATGCCACCATTATCTGAAGCATTTTATGACCCTATAGCTAATATTCTAGATGGTGTGTGTTTTCAAAATCTAGTTTCATTTACTCCTAATGAATTAAAAAATTGTTATAATATGGATATGATCAGACAGTTTACCCCACTGCCTGGTTCAACAGAAATATCGGTGCAAAACCCATCAGACGAAATACAAACACATCTTGAAATGTTTGAAGACTTGGAGACCTCACAAGCGACACAAGGTCAGGAGATGGAATGGACTGATTCCAAATGCCAAGGAACAACTCAGGTCTATTTGGACCCTATAGATATCTATATGGAGAAATTTTTCATGGAAAGACCACAATAAATTTTCAGCAGTTTAATGGTTTTTCAGATTGATCAAGTTTCATGTAAAGGATATCAGGATAGAAATCCTTATCACATATCATTACCAGATATACATCTAAGTTTGGTGAAAATCAGTGAAAGAGCCCAGTTTTCAGATCCAATTTGTTGACTGGTTATACTAGATATTTCATATTGATTAAGATCAAGCATCCTCAGGTTAGAATAGGATGTATGTATATAAATAAGATCATTAGATCAACATTTTTTATCAGATTTACCATATGCAAATAAATTTGTTGGGCAAGTATATGGTTTATTTTGTTTTATGTTTAACTTCAAAGACTCAATCAAGGTCAGACTGGATAATCAACCAATTTCCAGTCACCAAGGTGTAGGATAAATCGAGGTATAGGTTGAGGGATCATCCCATGGATAAGGCACTGATTTATGAAATCCAGAGATCTGAGATTCTTGACACCTCCTCAGGATATTTCATCCCCAATTGGAGCCTATGTTAGTGACCTATAACGATAGGAGATCTAATGATTCAGAATTTATTTGTGGGTTTCGTGATGAAATTCCCGGTTCGCTGGCCTATTTTCTCCTCAAATAAATTAATCAATTTCATTTGATTAGGTGTTAGGTTGTTATTAGAAAGAACATTTCTAAAATTTTTAACGCTCATTTTAAAGAGATTTAAGTTTGTAATAAAATTTGGAAAACATTTGATTTAGTTTTTATTTCACAAAACTCAAAATACAGGTTTCGGTGGATAAGTGCCTTTTCAAAAGGACTTCTAAGCCACCAAAAGCCCTAGCTTTTAGAGGCTTAAATTCGAAACTTAGGGCTCTCCTAGCCACCGAAATCACAGGGAGATTTGAAACGGTCAACTCGTCTTAGTGAGATGTTATGATTGTAGTTAGCCGTCTAGAAGACAGAGAAGATGTCGAGTATGACTTAGTAAGAGGTGTTTTATGAGTTATTATGATTATGATTTGATCTATATAACCATAAACCCTTTGGATCTTACATCTGTCCTAGGAATTAGGATCTAATCTCAGCATATCCTGACTTGATCATTTCAACTCTAAGTTTCACGAAATCACGTGGTCTTTGTACTTCCTATCCTTCAAGGTTTATTGAATAATCATTATCATTTCAAATCCTATTACCCTCTCACATCCATAAAATTCAGGGCTCTCCTCAATCACATTTCCCCATTTCTCGCCTCTGTCATAGCTGAGCACAAACCTCCCTGATTATGCACTATGTCTATCTCCTCCCAAGCCCGAATTTTTAAATTTGCAAGTACAGGAGAATTCCAACAAATGAAGAGAGGAGGACCAGCATTGAGGAAGGAGCTTGATGATATTGGTTACCTAGAATCACACCTAGAGGTGTGTCAACTCTTCAAGGACGCAGTTGTTACGAATTTTGTAAAAAAGTGTAGATCTCTCATCATTAGGTGGAAGAATCTTTTTCTCTCACATTTGATGGCAGAAAGGCAGTCATTGGAAAAGATGAGTTCCTGGTGGATGAAACTCTCATAGCAGAGGTGACACCGCTGCCAAGGACTGGAGAAAAATGGTTGAAGACCACTGTTACAAAGGAGGTTAAATTTAGGTCTTATTTGAAACTAGAGCACAAGTGTTTGATATGGAAGAAAGACATTCCTATGTCTTTTCTAGAGGAGAAATGGAAGCACCAACTGAAGTCAATTATTGTTTACATAACCTATGAGGGTAGATATAATAGGGTAATGATTTATCATTTCAAATTGATGAATCTCTTTACTGGAAGGAGCCCCTTGAACCTGCCTTATTACCTCCACATAAGATTGACTAAGATGGCTCATCAGGTCAAAAATAAACCAAGAAAGGTTGCAGGTATATTATCTCATCATGGTTTGATTAAGATCTTGATTTGTGAGCTATTATAGAGAAGGAACAAGGATTGGGGCCACTTGTTATTTTGAAATGAGTTTCAAACTGATTTACAACCAAAGGATAAAAAGGGGTCTTCTTCAAGGAATTATTCCACTCCCAGAAGTGGAAAGAGAAAGAGGAGATCCATCTCTCCAGTCGCAGTTGATCAGTCCTCTCCATCTTTTAAGCCTAAAAAAGCTAAGAAGAATCTGGATTTTAGCAAGGATGCAGAGAAGGAAGAAGAACCTCCAGTGGAAAAGAAGATCCTCAATCTCCCCTGTACAGACTCCGAGGATGAAGAAGACCAGGTTGCAACAGATAAAGAAGTAGCCCTAGAAGAAGATCGAGTTACAATAGGGTATGAAGATCTTCTCTCACCTACACCAAAGGAGGATCAAGGCCAACAAATTGCAAAGGCCTCATCTAGCAAGTCAAATCAATCCAAATCTCAAAAGATTAATAAATTTAATAAGAAAATAGCACAACAGGAAGTATTAGAGAAGGTGATAAAGATCCAATACGAGACTATCAAAGAATTTCACAGAAAACAATGCAATCTTGGGAAGATTGGCACTTGAAAGTGTTAAAGAAAAGAAAAATAAGAAGAAGATCATAAATGACTATAACAATCTACGAAGAGTAGCTATGCATTTGAAGAAAAAGGTTAGGTTATTGAGGTTGCAAGCCATGCCTTCAAGACCTCAGCCTCAAGCACTTGTTGATCTTGAAACCCTAGCAAATACAACCATCCATTTGAATGATCCAGAGACAACTAACAATCCTACAACCATTCCAGAACCTGCTCAAGATGCAGAGGCTTCAAAAGATTAGCCCTAAGGTGTTTTAAAGATAAGACAAAAGGTATTTCACAATTTTGTTAATTTTCACTAAGACAAAACTTTTGGTGGCTTAGGTGAACATTTCAACTGTTCATTAGCCACCGAAAGTGAAGCTTTTGGTGGCTTACAGGCTCAGATTTTTCCTGTCTTGGCCATCGAAAGCACAAACAGGGTAGAGAGACACTATTTTTTCACAAATCCAAGTTTTTCTCACCCAGACGCCTCAAGGATGGTTTGTAATGATGGATAATAAAAAATGGCATCAGTTTTAGGTTTTTGTTCCAGCTTTCAAGGTGCTAGCAAGAAGGATAAGATAAAATTGGTTTTCTATTTTTGGAAAAAAAAACTATGTTTTTCTAAAGATGTAAATTTCTCCTTATCCATCATCCTTGGAAGGTTTCCTATAGTTGTCGAAGATCATAAATATATGAAGACCATCAAAGATAAGGATTTTACCTATTTTATAGGATCCTTTCCTTTTTTCTTGTGTTAGTTGTTGACTTTATATTTTAAGTAAATTTGATCCAGTATTCTAGGATCTGGATATCTGATGTAAGGGCTATAAAGCCACAAAATTTTGATGAACCAAGGGTTGGACTTGGGATGAAAAAAAAATGTAAAAATGCTCATAGGCTTTAATTGACTGTAATGAATGAATACAAAGACTTTATTTTCCAGATTCTTGTGTCATTTTTTGTGGTGAAGTTTTCTCTTATGTAAACTGTAATTTCTTAGTTTTTCATTTTGTTTTTCTGTTCTCATTGCTTATAAGAAGAGTATGCTCAGGATTTGTCAAGGACACCCTGATCTGTCTTAAAGACAATGTCTATGTTTTCTTCTGAAGATTGAATGTAGAATTTGGATAAGATCTACTCTGCATTTGAAATGACATTTGATCTTTTCCTCTCTCCATCTTACAAATTATAAGAATCCACTTATATGACTATCTTTCCTGGCTACATATGTCTTTGTTATTTATTCATTTAATCATCTTTCATCATTGAATCCATTTTTCCCAATGGTCCTTTTGATGTCTCAACCAAAACAATTCAAAAATCCATTAATAAACCCATGTTGTGCATAACTAGCCTAATATCTATTCAAACAAATCCATATCAAACATAGAGATCCCTCTCTGAGTATTGGAGGGCTAGATCCAAGACTCAAAGTGGTTTTGATGTTGCCTCTGTGACTGCCTCCACAGCCTTGGGAAAATTACAGAGTGATAAAAACCCCAACACCTCCTTTTATATGAAAAAAGTATGGTTATTCGGTTGGGTGATGGTCTATAGGTGGTGGATCAGTTGGGAAACTACCCAATAGCCTGTAATATCAATGAATTCCTTGCAAATTTTAATTTTTGCAACTTTTGCGAGTATACGCGGGTTTTAGTGGTGCAACTAGCATACATACGCAAGATGTAGTGGTGCAACAAGCATACATACATGGGAAGTAATGGTGCAAGATGCGTACATATTCAAAAATATTATTTTTAAGAAGAGCAACTCAGTGATGGCTTGGAAAAAATAACAAGTAAGAGGGTCTAATGCCAAGTATGCATGTGTAGAGAAATTTAGGGTTATAGCAATAAAATTTTCAAGTGTTTCATCATTTTTTCTAGGTATCATGTTAACTCTACTAAAAAATTGTATTAAACCTATAACCTTAAAAGGTGCAACAAAAACTCAATGAAAGTGCATAAAAATATTTCACAAACAATATGTGAAATGAGGGGGATCCTGACAATGCTTTGTCAACTAAGAACTGTTGACAAAAATGGTGATCAAAATATGTCAACTAACAGATGCACATTGCTTACAGTGGCATGCAATCTTGAGTAACTTCGGTTTCATAAAAATGGTGTACTAAAGTGTATGGGGATTAAGGATCAAAATGACTTAGGGTTGATATTATACAATAGGGGGGGAAATGGAAATTTGAGTGATGTATGGTTTGGGACTTCATGGAATAATGTATGGAAAGTGAGAAGATGAGGATATTTGGTCTTGTGTATAAAATAAAACAAACAAAATATCTTTTAATTTTTGACAAAATTATTAGAAAGATGAATGACTTGTCATGGATGTGCGTTAAGGGAAAACCCAAATGTAACACTGAGCATTCATGACATGTATGCAGGAGTTGTCTCAAGATGATGGGGATGGAGAAAGGGAAATAAAGAAGGTTTGGGAAGGACTAAATGACTACTTTAATAAATGATGTTCTCTTAGTAAGCATGTGATAGACAAAGTAAGGAACTATGATGCATAAATAAGGAAACTTGGTGTTACACATCAAAATGTCACACTTAAGTGTCGCAAAGTGACGTATGCACCTTGTTAAGTGTCACATGCATTGTCCCAAGTGTCATATGGACCTTACCAAGAGTCACATTAACTTTTCTAAATTTTTCAACACGTTGACGCCATATAAACATTTGTCACAATCCCTAAGTCATGTTGTAAGAAGAAGCCTTATCATCTGACAGTCAAAACACACCTTTTTCTTGGCAATTTCAACCATTTCTGGGAATTTTAGAAGGGTGGCGCTCTCCTACCCATGCTTAGGGAGCACAGATTCTCCCCCTTCCATGTTAAGGGGGCACTAATAGTGCTATGTCTCTCACTAGAGGAGGCCCATTGGTTTGGTTAGAGGAAAATATGGGATCTTCCATCTTTTCCTAAGGGCCAACTCTTAAATGATGAGGTTGTTGTTCGTTGAATCCTATAATACGGATCTATCCTAGGATATAATCCCAACTTAAGGATCCATATCCTCCACCATTTCCCTCATTTTATCATGGTGGTTAAGCCTCTCAAGCCTCTATATTGGAGGTATTTCCAAGGTGAAGGGTGGAAGAATTCATATGTCAAACCTTTGATCTTGGGACAAGCATAAAAAATTTGATTTCACGGGTTTCATGCAAGGGATATACGAGGAGATATTGGAGAAGTTATTGCATCATCAAACATGCTTTGTAAGTGTCTTCTTTTGTCTTTCCAATTAATATAAACTTGACCTATTCCCTTCAAGTTCAAGTGTTCTATTTCTACATTTTCTTGTCTATTGTCGTTTCACTCTTCGTAGATAGATATTATTTGTCTAATAATATAGATTAGGAGTATGATTTCCTTTTCTATTCTTTGTAGGAATTCATTCACATTGAGGAGCTTGGAGATCAAGCCCATGGATTGGAGCAGTGAGGACGAACATTGCAATAAGGTATGTCACATTGTTCTTATCTCTTGCTTGATTGATTGTGTTATATTTAAAGGGAAAGTAGAAACCTCTTGTTCTCTTTTGTCTTTGGACCAAAGAAGGGTTCTTGGTCCAAAGGGGATATTATCCTGTCCGCAGGGTAATATTTCTCACAACAGAAAAATGGTGACTCCATTGGGGAGAGAATTTTGACTAGTCTTTCCTTTGTTTAGTATTCCATCCTTTCTTGTGATTAGATATTTATTTTTTGATGCATAATTATTATCTATTTCCCCTTGCCTCATCTTTTTTGAAGAGTTTATAAATCCATTGACTAAGTCTCTACTGCATTTTAGCTGTTGGAAGCCATTTTTTATCTTTTTCAAAATCAACACTCCCTTGTAGTTCACACCAGATTTCCCCTGGCTAAATGGTTCTCCCCCTAAGCCTCCTAGGGGGATCCATATTCCCTTGTCTCTTTGGTAACATGGGTTTCAATCGCCTCTTTTAGGTGGTTTTGTGAGTTTTTTCTTGGTTCCTCTTAGTCTTGTTTTGAGAGGCTTCTAGCCCAAAATCGCCTAGTTTGTCTTTGACTTTGTTTGCTTGAGAAGTTGACATTTATTACTCATTTCATTTCCTTCTCCGAGTTTTCAAATATATTCTAGTTGTGGTCCCCTTGGGTTAACTAGATCCCTTGTTTCATCCTACCTTTCAGTTGTTTGATCTTCATCCTGCAAAGATTTCATATTGCTTGAGTGTTTATGAGTTTTCATCAACTAGAGTTTGCAAAGGTTGTTTTGTTTTGATCCCTTTTGTCTTTGTTTGAAACATCTCTCTTTTTGAATGATTAAGAAACTCTTGTTTACCACAACCCAACCTTGAATATTGTTTCTTGCTTCTCATTTTCTGAGGATTTTCATGAGTGTTTGTCTTCTTTCTCCTTTGCATCTTCGAGTCCTTGATTGAACAAGTTATCTCACACTTTGTTTCTTTCAGTTCTCATCATTCTAGAATGTTCTTTGTTTGGTTTCTTTTTTTCCTCGTATTTCTTTGTGAAAAACGTTGATCTCTTTCACCTGAAAGTTAAGAAGAAAAAAATCTTGCATATCTCATTACATATAAAATCAAACAAAGAATTTTTTTTTCATTATTTAGGAAATTGTTTTTGGTACATGTTTGGAAAAAGAGCTAGTTTTGCATGTGCATTTCAGTTTTCGGAAGCTTTTTCTTGGAATTTTGGCATCATCTTGATCCCAGAAATTGAAAAGTTGCATAGTTTTTGAGTGTTTGCTTGTGTTAAGAAGAAAATAAATCTTCTCCTTCCCATACATAGTATTCATCAAAACGAACGAATTGCATCTCATTCTTTTGCATTCTATTGGAGTCGAGTCTCTCACATCATCAGTTTCATCTCCGTGAACCCTTTGAGTAAAATACATTAAAATCAACCGTGCATTAATAAAATAAACTAGAACATTTTTTGGTTTTAGCACACAAATAGTAGCACAAAATTAGGGTCTTTGGACTAGGCAAAGTGAGTAAATCGTCCAAGACTACTAAACAGACTATAGAGCACTAAAGAGTGAACAAATCCGAATTTCATATAAGCATAGCCGAGAACCCCCTCTCACACAGGAGCTAAACACGGGGTCATGTGTAGAATAGCAACGAAGGTTACCCCTCCAAATCTTGACCAATCATAGAAGAAAGAGCATATACTAGGGTTTTTTTTTTAAGTGTCACTGAATCATTTTGTCTCGGTACTTCATGAACTTTGAATCCATTCAAGGTCCTCTGGACTCTATTGGTCCACTTGTCCTCAGTCCTCTAGAATAATTTCATACTTTGATATCATTCCCATATGTTCATTCATGACTGTATATTGTACCCTCTGATAGGATGATTGTGTTTTGGTAATATTAGTGGCCTTTCCTAGGTATCTACAGAGGTGACTGTGGAGGGGATTCCCACGGTACCTAGGGAAAACATCGTATCACACTTTCAGTACCCTTGGAGGGTGATCCTGTAAAAGAAAGGGTTACTTTCACCAATAATGGATGTTATGTGGAGGTCGAGGTAACTACTTATCATTTCTTCATTGGCATCTTGATATCTCATCTTTGGAATATCCTTGAGCCTATTTTTTCTTGGTTGATTGATTTTATTTTTCTTAGGAGTGTGTTTCTTTGAATTTTGTAGTCATCCTTAGGATTGAATACTTCACAGTATAAAAGGTATGGATCCTGATGTTCAGGAACCTCAACACAATGTCTCTTATGAAGGAATGATCGAAGATCAAACTTATGAGATCGAGAGCATAGCTCTTGGAAGTGGCCATCAAATAGAAGAATCGATCACAACCTTCGTAGAAAGTCGTGCATCTTACGAGAATCCTCTTTTTACTAATGCACTCATCCTACCAATCACTGATCCACCATCCATGAAATATTTTGATGCATATTCTTCTTACAATTTACTACCGAGTTCAACCACTACACAATCGTTTGGCATGAACCCATCATTTTTTGTTTTTTCTAAAGGACTTGGGAATTTTTCTTTATCAAAAAATCCTGTAGTTGATATTGTTGATGCTTCTTATTTAGTGGAAACATCAGTGACCCAAGTAATCCCGACTCAACCACTTGTGCATACATCTCCCTTCACACATGGGTCAAGTAATATTCTCGCTTCACTATTTCCACACATGCACACACCAAGTGATTTACTTGGTCGCTCCATTGGTCATATGGTCGGTAGTCAAGTCATTCGCACAACCACAATTAAGCAAGGTAATCATCCTCCATATCAACCTTTGTAGATGATTACACCCTACATTGGAGGTCAATCTTCAATGGGAGGCCAACCTTCAGCTGGGGGGCAACCTTCAGTTGCGGGGAAAATTTTACTAGGGGGAAACCTACATGGTTGCAACATCAAAACTCCAGGGGTAAATATGATATTTCAAGTCCTTATATCCCTACTACCACTGGAATGTATCCTGGATATTCATTTCCAAGAGTTTCTAATTATTCGTGGAGTCAACCCAATCCGACGGGCATTCCTCAACAAGGAAATTTTCCCTATCAATCCATAAACCCCATAATTCCAACAAAAAAATCCCTTCAATCACCATACATGGAGGGACCATCAGGAAAATATCAGTACATAGGAGGTCCATATGTTCAATCCCAATACATGGGTGGAAAACTAGGACAAACACCTTACATGGGTGGACAACTAGGGAAGTCACCATACATTGGAGGATCATCTAGTTTTTCCATCTCACTGCAACCTAGATTTGGTCCTACTAGTGTTTCCATGTCGTACGGTTATCATCATTATCCACACAATAATTGATAACTTCCATTCTTGTCTATGCTAGATCTGCCATATCCGTCACATTTTACAAATGATCCCATTCAGCATGCCTCATTTTTCCCCACCATCCTTGCCAAATTATTGTCCAACATCCTGAAAATCAACGGAAAACCTAGGGAAGATCCTAACAATCATGTTATGAATTTCCATTTATGGTTTTCTTCAAATTGTTTGATGGATGATTACATTCTTCTAATGTTTTTTCAAAGAACACTTGTGGGTGTAGTAGCCAAATAGTAGATTGAGTTGTCTTGTAACTCCTTTGTTGACTTTAATTCTCTTCCCATGGATTTTCTGGCATATTTCCAGTTTCCTATATCGTATGAGACTAGAACAAATATTTTCACCTCACTCTGGAAATCCTCTTCCACCCACATCTCTGATCATATTCATGAGTGGAGATGATGGATATATTTGATTAAAGCTCCAATATCAGACCAACTCCTTGCATATTGGTTTACAAATTCACTCTTGCCACCCATTGCATGTGATGTTTCTATGGGAAAAGTTGTTACTGAGGAACATGCTATCATTCATCCTCAATATTTGGACTTGGTATATTCCTATTCCGACACACTTTACAATAGTATCCCTCATTCTCATCATTCGTTGAACGATCCAACAAGACCTGCTTTGGAACCAGGTTTTGTTTCAAACACAACAACTACTTCCACTCCTACTCAAACCTCCAAGGTGAATGCGGTCCAATCCACTTCATCTCAGCAACCAGGAGGTAAGAATAAAAACAAGGGTAAATCCAATAAATCTTCTAACCAACATGAAACTAACAAGACTATTTATACTCAATAGAATAAGAAGGATACTTTTCCTTGCATGATTTGTGAGGAAGACCACTACATGAAATATTTCCCTCATCATGAGGTAGTCGCTAAATTTATGAAGGAAAACTACCAATTGGTTCAACAACAACATCTGGTTGCACAAAATCATTCCCATCCGTAAGGGGGAAACGTAGGTCATTCTCACCATGAATATGCTTCCTTGAGCACCTTTGAGGTGTATATGTTTAAGGCAGTTAATGTAATGACTCGAGAAAATACTTATGGCACTCCTCTAGGTGATCATGCTAATGGAAAGGCTATTGATCAGCCCTCCACATCCAATCCTCCTCCATATTCCACTCCTCTTCAAATTGAGAATCCAATTTCTGACACAGTGTTGTTCCTGCCCAAGAGCACGATTCAAAAATTGACATTTAATCAAAATGATCACGCTGACCAAAACTAAAATATCATTGAATATTTGGTGCAAGCACCTTTTGTTATGTCAACCCTCGAATTTCTACAGAAATGTCGAATTAAACATAGAACCTTGTTGTCAACCATTGGAGGTATGGATCCAAAGGAGTCAAAACTGATTATGTTTAATCTGGACTACTTTAAGAAGAGGCTCTCACACCACCTAGTGTTCCAAATTCAAATTTTGGTTGGTGGTAAGAACATCCATCACATTGTTTTGGATGAGGGATCCTCCACCTATGTCATTTATTTACCTTGTTAGAGATCCATTGGTTCTCCTAAACTTACCCCATCTCCTACCACCTTGAAAGTGTTTGATGGACTTGGTTTCCAACCTCATTGACTCTTGCAATTTTTTGCTGTGACATTGAAGGGTAAAACCATTTCGATCGATATCAATGTGGTTGACATGCCCTTGGATCATAATTTGTTACTTAGTTGTAGCTAGTTCTATGTGATGATTGTCATCGCATATTTAGTGTTTCATATTTTGCGTATTCCCCATCAAGGAAAAATTATCACTATTGACCAACTTGACTATATAACTCCAGATCTCCTCAATGTTGCAATGAATAATGTCCCCTTTCTAGGAAATTCTAGTCTTGAGAGTGTAGGTGCAGGTATTCTTAAGGATTCCTTGCTCATGGGGGTTTTTCCTTTTCCTGCTCCTACCACCCCATAGGTTTCCATGTTAAATATGATTTCGACTCAAGTGCAACAATCCCTAGAATCACTTGATCCTTTGGTAGTACCTGGTCCCGATGAGCATAGTTATTTTCCTGTGTTAAGCTCATTAAAAAATGAAACAGATACTTACGAGAAAAGTTCATTGTATCTGTCAAGCTTGTTAAAAAATGAAATAGACCCCCCTCCATTCAAATCAATTCTCACTTTGGATTGCATACTTGAACCTTCTTTTCCTTCACCTAGTGAAAATGTTCCTATTAGTATCCATATGCCTAAACAAGAAAATAAGAAGAGACGATGGAGGAAACGACGCTTCGGCGGCAAGTCTCCAGCCTCTGGACATCATGTTGGAGTGAAGACACTAGCTTCTATCATGCAAGATCGGGGAAAAACACCTCTAGAGAGATACACTTCTGGGAGTGATCCTCGTTTGGGGGTCATTCCCATCGTAACGTAGTAATATTTTCTAGAATAAGCTTAGTCTTTGTTCTTTCTCATGCTCATAAATACATAAGAATAAGTTATCGAGATCAGTATTTGTTCTTTCTCATTCTCGTTAATACATTAGAATAGGTTACTGAGTATATTTTTATCTCTTTTTCGGACTCATAAAAGCTATACAAAAAATGAACTCTTTGGAGTCTCCTTTAAGCTCTTTTTAGACTCCCTAAACATGAAAAGATTTTCGAGTGAAATTGCTTCCTTTCACACTCATTAAAATTTTTGAAAGAGCGTATTTTGAGTGGTAGATTATCTCTTTTTCAGCCTCACGAGATTAATTATGAAAAATGAATACTCTAGTCAATCATAATTATAAGAGTTCTCCCCTGTATTATTTTACACTTTTTTCAGACTTGGGAGACTAAATTTATGAAAACGTCACCCATGGAGTTGTCTTAAGTTATTTTCAGACTCTCTAAACGTGAAAAAACATTGATTTTACCTTCTTTGGGCTCGTAAAATTATGCATTGAAGGACCTGTTATCACCCCATAAATTATGGGAATCAATTGATGACTTGGATATGATCTATATCTAGTGATTTTGTTGACAAATAATATTTCATTCTTCAAATAATTTGTAAAAAAGGAAAAAGAAAGAAAAGAGGGCATAAAAGAATTAAAGGAAAATCCCCATGCAATAACAATGACTTGGCCATACCTTTCAAGCATGGCCAAGTTCTTTTAAATTTAATGTTGTTAGGTTAGTGAATAAATCTGACCAGACTGTCCAATCCTGGTCAGATAGCCCTTAGGTTAGATTAGTGAATAAATCTGACCAGACCGTCTAATCCTGGTTAGATAGCCCTTAGGAAGAGTAATTTCTTAACCCAACAGTTTAATCTGGGTTAATTGTCCTTGAAAGATAGGTTAGCATGTAGGTCAGTTGCTTCATTGTTCAAAGACCATTAAAACCATTTTGAAATCAAGAGTACACCATGTTCCAAATGCTTAGAAAGTAGTCATTCTAAGCCCATGGTGGTGTTCCTTTGTAAAATGAAGAAAAACCCATAAAATGGCTCTTATCCTAAGTTTTCCACAAGTGTATGCGACATTCGCTCCTGATCTATGTTTCTTGCACTTATCAACGGCCCAGATCACGACGCTAAGATCTACGGCTCACAGCGCATTCCGGACCCCCCCGACCATTCTGCTTTTAACCGGGGGGGGGGTCCGGAATCGATAATAACACGAGGGCTCATCTGGACGGCTCTGGAATGAGCACTTAAATCAACGGTCTACAATGGATTCTGGACCCCCCCCCTCCGTTCTGCTTTTAACCCGGGGGGGGTCTGGAATGAGTATCAAGGAGCGTGCTAAGATCTGCAGCCAGGAAATAAGCGCACAGATATATGGCTCACAATGAATTTCGGACCCCCCTAGTGTTATGCTTTTAACCAAAGGGGGGGGGTTTGGAACGAATATTCCTTTTGGCGGGCCCTTTGTTACATGTGGCATGGCCCTATTGGTCCAGAAGTCCTATCCCCCACATGATTTCTGACAGCCCGCCACTCCTAGACGTCATCCTCCACTGAGTCCACTTGTTCCACTTGCTCCCACGGTCGTGTCCCATCTCATAACTGTTGTCAGTCCTGTTGTCATTCCTTTACCCTTTCCACTCATGACCAGCCCCTTATGGCGACTTTCACTTCCCATCGCCTCCAATCCGTAGCAGACACGTCAACCATCTGTATGTTTTGGCCACCGTCACCTGCCATATCACCCCCAAGTGGCCTGTTGTCCATTAATAACTGGATAATATACCCGTTATCATGCTGACCATTTTCCCGCGTCCAACCGACCCCATTTTTAAATAAAAATACCGTTTACCCTCTTCATTCACTATTCGTCCATCGCACCATAAATTTTTACTCTTCCGCCACCTTCATCCACAATCACCACCTTCATCCATAGTTCAGTCTACCCCACTAACATCGTGTTTATTGCAGGTACTGTTGCTGAAATGGTGTCAAATCCAAGACAAGCGGAAGAAGAAGAGAATCATTTTCTTCCTCCTCCTGTTGACCTGGACAAAATTCCCTTGGTTGATAAAGATCGATTGATCGCAGATACCCTTTGCAACTTCAATTTTTCTGACCTTCAGTCATGGCTCCGAGAAGTTTTCCTGGACCAGAGTGACAAAATTGGACTCTGGGAGTCCAATTTTCCCCTGTATCTCTTTCCCCAAATTCATCATTTCCCCGAATTCACCCTCAAATTCCAAGCCCATTATATCCCCGACCAGAAGGCCATCGTCTCTTCATCTGGAGACGTCCTCTTCTTCATCACTCCCGAAGATATTGACCAGATGATGCAAATTCCCCGTGTTGAATCCATTCAATTTAGAAATCCTGACTGAATTATATCAGAAAATGACTTTCCCACAAAGAGCTCAGATATTTGAGCTTTTCCTCCCCACTTCCGCTCAACTCCCTTCCACCAATACCCCTTACCCTTCTTCCCTGTTCTCCACCAAAGGAAATCAAATCATTTCTGCCCTTTGTGCCCTGCTTGGTTACTATTCTGACCAATGGGTATATGAGCCCATCCTGGGTTTTCTTTCCATCTTCTCAAACGATGAAAAGCCCACAACGCAATTCGACTACAGCACCTTCTTGGCCAAGAATATTCATGAACAATTCGTGAAGTTTGGCACAGAGGGTATGTTCAGATATTCTTCCATACTGGCGTACATGTTCGTTTACTTCCAAGCTGACAAATTCAGTTTCTCCATGCAGAAGATGGATGCAGACGGTCGGCCCCAGCCAATCACAGCATGGACTTCTCTTCTGAAGCGTAACTCTGCTGAATACGACTTCAAAGATTTCATTGATCAGTTTTACCACCCAGTGGTAAGCATGTTGAGTGGTAGGCCTGAGCCACGAATAAATGATGAGGTCCAGAGAATTCTGCATCTCTCGGACAACACGAAGACAGGAGATTGGTAATTATATCAGAACCACACTGAAATCATAGTTTTCGGGTGCGAATTGGCGCCTTACAAACTTCCTCAATATGTGCCGGTAAGGATTTTTGCATTAGAATATATTAGGCAGATAATGAATTAAGATGACATTCATTTTGTTTCCCTAAAGAAGAAGAAACAATTGAGAATCAAGGGGCATATTGGTTCTTTCATCTGCAATAGTCGAGGCGCAGGGGAAGAAGCAGATAGAATGTTGAAGGAGATGAAATTATTTACGAGTTTCACCTGGCACTATGATCCATGCGAGATCATTTCGGAGATGAGGGCGAAAAATAAGAGTGTCCCGTACGCTCATGAGTCTAAGCCAGAGATCGAGAAATTTGCAAATCAGACAGTATGGGTGCCCGACACTCTGATGGACGTTGAACAACAAGTTGAAGGGGAAGCTCAGATGCCCTCGATGAGTGTACCACCCACTACCACACCTCAGGTCCCCAAGGTGAAGAGGCCCCGACAGGAGTCATCTCCTCCTGTAACAGAGGTGTCATCAGAGGAGTTCGAAATGCACACCAAGAGGCCAAAGACTGTTTCAACGCATGGCGCGACAGTAGAACAAGAGGTCCCACATACCACAGTAGCTACCATAGGGGTGAAGCCAGTCATTCTGCCTTTCGGTTTGAGCCAGCATAAAGCAATCACAACAGCACTACCGAAAAAATCCACAGATTCTCCCCTGGATACTCAGCCAAGCAAAAATGGGCCCAAGTTGGGCATTTTCGAAAAATATGAATTAATCAAGAAGAAGAACCAGACTCTCACTGGCAGCACTTATGCCCAGTTTCAGAATCAGTCGTCCATGGCTCATCATAGGCTTCTTTCAGCATTTGACACAGAAAAGGGTAGGATGCACATGGCCTACCTCCAAGCACAGGTGCCAGATCCCAAGGTGATCTCAAATTACAAAACAACCACGTTTGAATTCCAGGCGAAGGAAGTGCATCCAGCAGATCAGATGGACCTGCATAAACAAACAGAGGAGATGGTTTTTCACACATTGGCCCACGCTTCAGCTTCTGCAGCAAAGTTTCAGGTGTCTTTGAACAATGCTCAGACACAACTCAAGCTGGAGAAAATATCATCTTTCACGAAAGATAATAGAATCAAGACGTTGGAGGAGCTGGTCCTTAAGATCGGTTATGACCCTGCTAATGTCAAGGCTGCAGAAGAGATGATAAAAAATAAAAATGATGACATCGCATCCTTAAGAAAATAGCTAAAACTCCCGCCCACAGAGGATTCACAGGCGAAGGAGATAGCAGAAAAGGAAGGTGAGAAGGATGAGATGCTAAAGTTACTTATGGAGAAGAATGCTCAGATAAAGGAGATGGAGGCTGAGATGGAGAGACTCCTAAAGGAGAAAGAGAAGATGAAGCCAATGGAAGGCATTCCATTGAGTTCTATCCCAATTGCAGGATTGAGCACAGCAACAGTGACAACCATTCCATCAGCTACACCAGTGTCACTACCCGAAGGAACAACAGACCTTACCAAGTCCATGGAGAAGATGAACCTGCAAGAGACAGAAATCAGCAGGCTTAAGAAAGAAGTGGAGAACCTCCAAGAGCTCAAGACTTCTTTCCAAATAAGTCTATCCAAAGAAAAGCAGGTAAATGAGCATATCAGGAAGGAGTTATAGAAGCTCCAAAAGCAGACAATGGAAAGGAAGACTTTGGATGAGGTCAAAGAGATTGTATGGACATATATCACCAAGTCTATCAATGAAGTGTGGCCAATGATTCAAATCATGTTTGAACAAAATGAGTTGCTCCAGAGAAGAAAACAGGTCGTGGAGAAAATCAGAGTGGAGCTGGGAGACATGCCAACACAAGCAAATGAGATCATCAGGTTCTTAAATTCCAAGACCAGAGAGGAACTTGAAGAACTCAAAATCGAGGATAGAACGAAGACTATACTTGAAGTAAAAAGGGTCTTAACCAAGAGAATTCTAATGCTTCAGCTTAAGGAAAAGGTTCAAATCATGGATCAAGGAGTGCAGAAGTTCTTCAACAAGATTGATGCTCTCCAAAAGAAAGGCCTACCTGGTCTGAAAGTCATTAATGACAAACTGATGACACTCCCTGACTACAAGAAGAGATTGGCTGAAGTGTCTAAGGACAATTCCAAGTTTGCAGGGATACAAGGGAGCATCACAGGCAAAGCATTCATGGATGCCCTGCAGTTGGATATTAGTATCCAACATGAGATTAAACACATATTCATCATCAAGCCTACATTTGCTAAGTATACATACATGGATGAAGTGTATCGAAGATTACTTAAAGTCACAGTGTCAAATCATCTCAGATGGGAAGAACTTTGTGATCTCTTAGATTAGAAGATGAGCTGTTGCCATCCAGTCATCCGTCCAGTCAGAAGAGGTTGCGAAGGCACCTCGCCAACGACCTACCCCAGAAGTTTCCGCATGCAGTTGTACTGAGTCATCAAACAGTTTTTGTTTAGTTAAAGTAGTTAGACTAAAAATAGAATGAGCACGTCCTGATCAGTTATGACAAGAACGTTTGTAATTTGAATTATAAATACTTCATCTTTCGAAGTATTGAGGGTTGTTGATTCGCACACCCTATCACTATCAAATTGTACTATTTTTGTGGAGATCTTCCATTAATAAAGAGGAGGCACTTTTACAGGATTCTTGCGTATGTTCACTAGTGATGTTGATCTTCTAAGTTGAATGTTTTCCTTTCTATGTTACCATTTTGTTTTATGGAACTAATATTTAAGAGTAGCGTAATGTTGCAGGATTTATCTATGATACCCTATTTCCGATTATAAAGATTTTAATGTTTATCCTCTGATATATTTGATTAAGAAATTCTTAACTGCTTGTTAGTTGGAGTTATCTTTCTTGTCTTTTCTTCTGTCCATCATTTAATTTACTAAACAATCCAGTGAGTATATTATCTCGCCTTGTGAAAGTCTTCTTTGGTGTTTCTGGTTGTTTCTCATATTTAATGAAATACAGACCCCATATCCCAACAGATGTGCAGACTGTCTCAACCAACTTATAAACCCTTTTACAACAAAACATAATTGTTCCTTTACCTAACCTAATATCTAGATTAAAAACAAAGCTAAATCATATAGAGAGATCCCTCTCTGAAGCTGGGAGGGCTAGATCCCAGCTTTAAAAGCAGTTGGATAAAGTTACCTTTGTGGATTCCTTCTTTGTCAACCTCCTGGAAATTTACAGAGTGCTAACATAATGGCGACCATACTGGGGATAACTAAAAATTGACAATTTCACGTTTTCTTTCCCCTAAAAGAACGATAAAACTTTGAGAAGAAAGTAATGTTTAGAGGTTGACTAGACTTTGTGCATATTATTTTCAGACTCGCAAAATTAAAAAAAAAAAAAAAGTATATATTATAAAAACCCAAAAATAGTTATGGCTTCCAAGAAAGTTCATACTCGATCTCATCCAAACCCGGAACACGCGATAGTGTTAGATAACCCTGAGCAGTTTCTCAGGCAAATAACCTTAGCAGTTGATTCAGTGAGTCATACCTCCCTGCATAAGTTCCCTTCTTTTTCCGAAGAACCATATATCTCTCAAAACCCTGATCTTGATACTTTTCCACCCTGAAGCCTGGTTAGAACACGGTCTGAAACTTTTGTGACTGGACTTGTTTTTGACCCAACTGTTTTGCAACCCCGAACCCCCGAAGCCTTATCTCCCACGATTAAACTACAAAGCACTACCTCGGTACCGCTCAGTCCATCCTCTTCCTCGTCTTCAGTCACTACCTCTCCGACCATCTAGGTTGTCATTCCAACTCCTCCACCTATCATGGCAGCTCGATATGCTCCATTGGTGTTGGTTGCACCACTACATGCCATGCCCCAAGATTACCAGATAATACTTCCACAGTTCGATGCAACCGGAATGCTAAGCGCCCAACAACATGTGGACAAAATGAATGATTACTTTGACTTACAAGAAGTTGATGAAGCGGACGTGAAAATGCGATTGTTTTCCCAAAGTATGACAGGCGACGCCAAGAAATGGTTCAAAGATTTACCTACAGCCTCAGTCCCCGAACTTGTCGTGTTCCAAAGAAGTTTTCTTGACAGATGGGAGGTAAAGAAAAACCCTCTCTAGATACTGTCAGAATATGAGAATATAAAGAGAAACCAAGGTGAGACGGTCCAAGATTATTGCACCCATTTTAACAACCTGTATAATGCAATCCCAACCGAAATCAAACCTCCCCAAGGTCTGGCATTGATTAAATTCCCTGATGGATTTGATGTTGACATGTCTTACCAATTAAGAGAAAGAAATGTTGCCACCCTAGAAGACATGCAGAAAAGTGCTATTAGTGTAGAGGCCAATTTATTATCCAAAAGAGCATGACAGAGGTCAGAAAAGAGAGTCACGATCAAGGAAGAACCATCCACATCGAACGATGATTCCAAATGGGATTCTATGCTCAGAACATTAGAAGTAATGTTGGAAAGAGTGAGTGTGTCAGACATGAACCCTCCAAGAGATAACACACCTTCTCCTCAGATTCGAAACCCCAATTTTAGAAGAAACCCTCCTCAAATCAGATAGAGAGATCCAAGGGATCAAAGAGATCCAAGGGATCAAAGAGATCAAAGAGATCAAAGGGATCAGAGAGGTCCTGATCAACCAATCAGACCCCCTCTACAAGAAAACTACGCTGATGAAGGGGGTGAAATGATTGAAGAGTTGGAAGACACACACATTAACCTCATGGGAATTCATGACAATGAGGCTATTTTCCTCACCCGGGAAGAGCAAGAACTCTTTTTTCTAAATCAAACAAAGGTGAGTGAAGAAGCCGAAGATACAGGACAATGGGCCTTTGAGAATGTTATTATGGAAATACACCGGTAGTACAATCTACGTAGCAAGAAGGCAGAAGGGAGTTCGAAGACGGAAGGGACTTCTGCCAAGAAGACGACCGAAACTAAGAAGGTAGTTGAAACCAAGGAGACCCCTGAGCCATCTGCCGAAAAGACTTCTGAGAAAACCGCTACTGAGAATATTTCTAAGAAGAGTAAAAATGACGCTCCTTTGAAGAAGAACATCACCATTTTGAAAAGACCATCACAACCTGATGCTTCACATGTTAACCTGCCGAGTACTTCTGAGCCAAAGAACATGATGGACAAATCAGAACCGATGAGCCAAGGCAGAACTTTTACAACCTTTAGTCTTGAAGGGGAATTGGCCAAAATAAAAATTCCCATCCCACTTACAGAGTTGATGACCATAGACGGGTATCGTTCACAGGTAATAAAAGCACTGGCCATTGAACCTGACATAGGCACCAAGGCCTTGACTATTGGATCAGTGACTCATTCAGACACTGTGAACCTTATGGATGATCATCCCGAACTTCTCTTCGGACCTGAAGTAGACGGTCGAGACGATACTGGTGATGTAGCTCCCTTTTACATCAGTTTAAACATACACGACTTGATACTGCATAACACTATGCTGGATTCAGGTGCCTCACATAACCTGATGCCTAAAGCAGTAATGGAAAAACTGGGACTGGAGGTCACCGGACCATACAAGGATTTACACTCATTTGATTCCAGCAAAGTCAAACGTATTGGTTTAATCAAAGACCTATGCATCACCCTGGTTCAGATCCCTTCAAAAATCATGGTAATGGACATAGTGGTTGCAGAAATCCCGCCTAAGTATGGAATGTTTCTCTCTAGGTCTTGGGGAGCTAAGTTGAAAGGAACCCTGCAGCTGGATATGTCTTACACCACTATCCCAGTTTTTGGGCAGCAGAGGAGGTTATATAGAGAAACGTTGATGAAGTACATGGTCAGTAGTCAAGAAAAGCCTCACAATTACCCCCTTTACTCTGCACATTCTGATTTAGATTCGTTCATCTTTTACAATGATGGTGATATGGAAGAACAAGATACTCAGTTGATGGAAGATGTATCTAGTCAAGATGAAGGTCCAGAGAACGGTGAGGTAGATGTATCTAGAGAATGAAAAATGTGATCACTGAAGAATTCCCCGTCAATTTCTGGAGTATGGATTTTGATGGAGATGTGAGTAAAGAAGGAACAGGAGCTGGGGTCTGGCTGCATAATCATCGAAACAGGTATTCAGAAAATCATTCCTACAAGTTAAATTTCCAGTGTACCAACAATGTTGCTGAGTATGAAGCTTTAATGCTCGGCCTGAAACTGTTGAAAAGGGTTGGTGCTAAGAAGATAATGGTGAGGGGTGATTCTGAATTAATAATCAAGACAATCAAAGGTGAGTACTCTGCCAAACATCCACGCCTTAGAGCCTACAGGAATGTGGTTCTTGATGCCTTGAGGTGTTTTTCCGAAGTTGACTTGCAGGTAATGCCGAGAGGGCAGAATATCCTGGCCGATGGATTAGCTACGTCAGCAGCCAATTGTAAGATCCCTTTCCGAATGAATCGCCCATATACTGTTGAAGTGAAATGCAGACCTACAGTCCCAAACAATATCAGGTACTGGAAAGTGTTTGGAAACGATGATCAAATTGATGACTTTCTGCAATGTAAAAATGATTTCGAATGTACTAATATAGATTTAGATAATGAAGACGAAAATGTAAATAATTTCGATTTTGAAGTAGTTAGTGTGAATACATTAGATTCAGGAGTAGATACAGTATATTCAGGAGAGTTAGGAGATGACGAAATGGATGTTGATGTATTACAGTTGAAAATAAATGTTTTTGTTACAGGTATGAAATAACTGAGAGGGGGGGGGGGTGAATCAGTTATTGTAAATTATTAACAATTTCTCTCAGTTCTCACTTCGAATCATTAATCTTAGTGGCAGTAAGTCTTTACTGTGAAAACCAGTGTTATAAACATAAAGCATATAGCATAAATAATAGCAATCACACACAGCATTCATTCACAAGTATGAGACACAGATTTTTCAAGAGGAAACCCAACCAGGGAAAAAACCTCGTCTTCTTAAGATGTTCAGCAAGCACCAACTTCGTTACAACTCATCTTTTATGAGCACCAACTCA
>ML783388.1:438315-463935 GCA_009831015.1 Picea engelmannii | reverse complement strand
TCAGCCTCTGTGATTCAGTATTTGTGTTTCAGCATCTACGTTTCAACATCTGTGATTCAGCGTTTGTGTTTCAGCATCTACGTTTCAACATCTGAGATTCAGCATTTGTGTTTCAGCATCTACGTTTCAGCATCTGTGATTCAACACTTGTGTTTCAGCAGTTCTTATTTGTGTTGCAGCTTCTGTGTTTCAGCTTCTATGTTTCTGCCTCTGTTCTCCATAAACAATCGATTGCCATCAATGACAACCTTGATCATCTGCATCATCTCTGCTGTAGCCATATTTCCAACAGTTTTACCTAGAGGGCTTGTTCCTTTAGAAGATTTGTTTGACAGTAACGATGTAGCTAAGAAACCAAAAATAGAAGCCCACAAACAAGAGGTAGAAGAATGTAATATAGAGACCGAAGAGAAACCTAGGATGGTCAAACTGTCCAAATCCTTACCCCTAGAACAAAATATTAAATACATTGAGCTATTCAAAGAATATTCCGACGTTTTTTCCTGGGGCTATGAAGATTTGAAAGCCTATGATACCAGCATCATACAACACAGAATTCCCATAAAGGAAGACCAAAAACCATTTAGACAGAAACTTAGGAGGATCAATCCCAAGTTGCTCCCTCTAATAGAAAAAGAAATCAAGAAGATGTATGATGCCAAGATCATAGTCCCGTTACGTTTCTCTAAGTGGGTTTCTAATTTAGTCCCTACTCGGAAGAAGACCGGGGAAATCAGGCTCTGTATTGATTTCTGAAATCTGAACAAAGTATCCATGAAAGATAATTACCCATTACCAAAAATGGACCACCTCCTGCAAAGGGTGGTCGGGTCCAGTAGGATATCCCTGTTAGATGGTTTCTCAGGTTACAACCAGGTCCTAGTTCACCCGGATGATCAGGATAAAACCGCTTTTACCACACCATGGGGCACTTTCATGTACGTGAAGATGCCTTTCGGTCTGATGAACGCGGGAGCCACGTTTCAAAGGGCAATGGATATCGCCTTCGTAGAAGAAGCAGGTAAGTTTATCATCATTTATTTAGATGATGTGACTGTGTTCTCCAAATCTGATGACGAACACCTGCGGCACCTCAGACAAGTCTTTGACAAGTGTAGGAGGTTTGGGATTTCTTTAAATCCTAAGAAATGTCTTTTGGGGCTAGAAGAAGGCAAACTGCTGGGACATATCATCTCTAAAGATGGAATCAAAATTGACCCCAGCAGAATAGAGGCCATACTAAAAGTAGAACACCCAAGAAACCTCAAGGAACTACAATCTTTTATCGGACAAATTAACTTTCTACGAAGATTCATTCCAAATCTGGCCGAACTCCTCAGAAACATAACAAACATGCTTAAAAAATACGTAAAAATTAAATGGGACTCTGAGTCCAGACAATCCTTTGAACAAGTCAAATGAGCACTCACAGAAGCCCCAGTGTTGATCAGTCCTGATTTCACTAAAGATTTCTATCTATTTTCTTTCGCCTCTGAACATACTATAGCAGCGGTATTACTACAGAAGAACAGCGAAAGGTACGAACAACCCATAGATTTCTTCAGCAAATCTTTAAGAGATGCTGCCCTGAACTACAATATCATGGAGAAGCAAGCTTTTGCTTTTGTAAAAGCCATAAAGGACTTCAGGGTCTACATTCTCCATTCACACACCATAGCTTATGTTCTGAACGCAGTAGTAAAGGATATCTTGACATAGGACAGCCCTGATGGAAGAAGGGGAAAATGGATTGCAGTCATTTTAGAATATGATATAGAGATCAAGCCTACAAAATTAATCAAAGGCCAAGGCCTTGCAAAATTAATGGCAGAATCTAACTTCCAGGCTCTTGACACTAATTTTCTAGATGTGGCAGATGAACAGGGCGAGATGGCGACTCCAAACATTAGAGATGTATTTCTCAACTCTCCATGGTATGCAGACCTTATATTTGTCTTACAAAATTTACAAGCTCCCCCTGGTTTAACTAAGACTAAAGCTAGATTTTTAAAGTTGAAGGCTTTGAAATTCTGTATTCTAGAAGGAAATTTGTATTGGAAAGACCCTGCAGGTATTATATTAAATTGTTTACTGAAAGATGAAGCTGATAAAGTGTTGCAAGAGTTTCATGCAGGAGAATGTGGCGGCCATTTGAACTGGAAGGTTACAGCCAACAAAATACTCAGAGTTGGTTTTTACTGGCCCACCCTGTTTGCAGATGTACATCAAAAAGTAACAGCATGTCACCAGTGTCAACTGTTTGAAGGCAAAAGGAAGCTCCTCCCTCTACCTTTGAAACCAATCTCAGTTGAGGCCCCTTTCCAACAATGGGGGCTCAACTTCATTGGAGAGATACACCCACATTCTTCAGGCCAACACTGGTGGATTCTTACTGCCACAGATTATTTCCCCAAGTGGATCGAGGCGATACCAAGCAGGCAAGCCACTGACTCAGTAATTATAAAATTTCTTGAAAAAAATATTTTATCTCGTTTTGGTTGTCCTCGAAAGATTATCACTAAAAATGCAGCTGCCTTTCGATCGAAGAAACTCATAGATTTCTGCAACTGATATCACATCAGTTTTGGACATTCCACAGCCTACTACCCTCAGGGCAATGGGTTGGCGGAGTCTTCAAACAAAACTTTGGTGAATATCATCAAGAAAACATTGCAGGAAAACAAAAAATCATGGCACGATAAGTTGGTATTTGCTTTATGGGCAGATAGATTGACCACCAAAAGGTCGATTGGTATGTCACCTTACCAGCTGGTCTATGGTACAGAGGCAATGTTCCCTACTTCTCTAGGAGTCCCAGTCATGAAATTACTTCAAGAGGTGTAAGCTGATCCAAATGACCCACAGAGAAGAATCAACCAGATGATTCATTTGCAACAGACCAGAGAAGAAGTTTTCAACAAAACACAGGTCGTCCAAGAAAACATCAAGAAGATATTTGACAAACGAACCAAGGAGGATGATTTTGAGTTGGGAGACTTGGTGTTGAGATGGGATGCCAGGAATGAAGACAAAGGGAAACATGGAAAATTTGATAATCTGTGGACAGGGCCATATAGGATCCAAGATTTCAGAGGAAACAATGTCTTTTTGTTAAACAATGTTGATGGGTCAGATCTGCCATGAGCACCAGTGAATGGCAGGATGCTGAAACATTATGTACCCCCTCAGTAGAAAATTTGAGTTTCCCACTCTCCACTGTACATACCATTTTAATTTTCAGTTATTACTTGCATTTTTCTGAGTGTGTAACATTAGTCAGTTGGTTGAAGCCCGAAGAGAAGGCCCTAAGCTGTTGATCACTGATTTTCCATTTTTTGAGAATAAAACCAATGAAGGCTACTAGACAGATTTGTTTAGAATGACTGGAACCATGATTCTTGGCACTTAACAGAGCAAGTACCATCCCCAGGTGGAGCCGCTGTTATCACCCCATAAATTATGGGAATCAATTGATGACTTGGATATGATCTGTATCTAGTGATTTTGTTGACAAATAATATTTCATTCTTCAAATAATTTGTAAAAAAGGAAAAAGAAACAAAAGAGGGCATAAAAGAATTAAAGGAAAAGCCCCATGCAATAAAAATGACTTGGCCATACCTTTCAAACATGGCCAAGTTCTTTTAAATTTAATGTTGTTAGGTTAGTGAATAAATCTGACCAGACTGTCCAATCCTGGTCAGATAGCCCTTAGGTTAGATTAGTGAATAAATATGACTAGGCCATCTAATCCTGGTCAGATAGCCCTTAGGAAGAGTAATTTATTAACCCAACAGTTTAATCTGGGTTAATTGTCCTTGGAATATAGGTTAGCATGTAGGTCAGTTGCTTCATTGTTCGAAGACCATTAAAACCAGTTTGAAATCAAGAGTACACCATGCTCCAAATGCTTAGAAAGTAGTCGTTCTAAGCCCATGGTGGTGTTCCTTTGTAAAATGAAGAAAAACCCATAAAATGACTCTTATCCTAAGTTTTCCACAAGTGTATGTGACATTCGCTCCTGATCTATATTTCTTGCACTTATCAACGACCCAGATCACGATGCTAAGATCTACGGCTCACAACGCATTCCAGACCCCCCCTGACCATTCTACTTTTAACCGGGGGGGGTCCGGAATTGATAATAACACGAGGGCTCATCTGGACGGCTCTGGAATGAGCGCTTAAATCAACGGTCTACAATGGATTCCGGACCTCCCCCTCCATTCTGCTTTTAACCGAGGGGGGGGGGTCTGGAATGAGTATTAAGGAGAGCGCTAAGATCTGCGGCCAGGAAATAAGCGCGCAGATCTATGGCTCACAATGAATTTTGGACCCCCCCTAGTGTTCTACTTTTAACCAAAGGGGGGGGGTCCGGAACGAATATTCCTTTCGGCGAGCCCTTTGTTACATGTGGCATGGCCCTATTGGTCCAGAAGTCCTATCCCCCACATTCTTTTTGACAACCCGCCACTCCTGGAAGTCATCCTCCACTGAGTCCACTTGTTCCACTTGCTCCCACGGTCGTGTCCCATCTCATAACTGCTGTCAGTCCCTGTTGTCAGTCCTTTACCCTTTCCACTCATGACCAGCCCCTTATGGCAACTTTCACTTCCCATCGCCTCCAATCCCTAGCAGACACGTCAACCATCCATATGTTTTGGCCACCGTCACCTGCCATATCACCCCCAAGTGGCCCGTTGTCCATTAATAACTGGATAATATACCCGTTGTCATGCTGACCATTTTCCCGCGTCTATCCGACCCCATTTTTAAATAAAACTACCGTTTACCCTCTTCATTCACTATTCGTCCATCGCGCCAGAAATTTTTACTCTTCCGCCACCTTCATCCACAGTTCATTCTACCCCACTAACATCATGTTTATTGTAGGTATTGTTGCTGAAATGGTGTCAAAGCCAAGACAAGCGGAAGAAGAAGATAATCCTTTTCTTCCTCCTCCTGTTGACCTGGACAAAATTCCCTTGGTTGATAAAGATCGATTGATCGCAGATACGCTTTGTGACTTCGATTTTTCTGACCTTCAGTCATGGCTCCGAGAAGTTTTCCTGGACCAGAGTGACGAAATTGGACTCTGGGAGTCCAATTTTCCCCTGTATCTCTTTCCCCAAATTCATCATTTCCCCGAATTCACCCTCAAATTCCAAGCCCATTATATCCCCGACCAGAAGGCCATCGTCTCTTCATCTGGAGACGTCCTCTTCTTCATCACTCCCGAAGATATTGACCAGATGATGCAAATTCCCCGTGTTGAATCCATTCAATTTAGAAATCCTGACTGAATTATATCAGAAAATGACTTTCCCACAAAGAGCTCAGATATTTGAGCTTTTCCTCCCCACTTCCGCTCAACTCCCTTCCACCAATACCCCTTACCCTTCTTCCCTGTTCTCCACCAAAGGAAATCAAATCATTTCTGCCCTTTGTGCCCTGCTTGGTTACTATTCTGACCAATGGGTATATGAGCCCATCCTGGGTTTTCTTTCCATCTTCTCAAACGATGAAAAGCCCACAACGCAATTCGACTACAGCACCTTCTTGGCCAAGAATATTCATGAACAATTCGTGAAGTTTGGCACAGAGGGTATGTTCAGATATTCTTCCATACTGGCGTACATGTTCGTTTACTTCCAAGCTGACAAATTCAGTTTCTCCATGCAGAAGATGGATGCAGACGGTCGGCCCCAGCCAATCACAGCATGGACTTCTCTTCTGAAGCGTAACTCTGCTGAATACGACTTCAAAGATTTCATTGATCAGTTTTACCACCCAGTGGTAAGCATGTTGAGTGGTAGGCCTGAGCCACGAATAAATGATGAGGTCCAGAGAATTCTGCATCTCTCGGACAACACGAAGACAGGAGATTGGTAATTATATCAGAACCACACTGAAATCATAGTTTTCGGGTGCGAATTGGCGCCTTACAAACTTCCTCAATATGTGCCGGTAAGGATTTTTGCATTAGAATATATTAGGCAGATAATGAATTAAGATGACATTCATTTTGTTTCCCTAAAGAAGAAGAAACAATTGAGAATCAAGGGGCATATTGGTTCTTTCATCTGCAATAGTCGAGGCGCAGGGGAAGAAGCAGATAGAATGTTGAAGGAGATGAAATTATTTACGAGTTTCACCTGGCACTATGATCCATGCGAGATCATTTCGGAGATGAGGGCGAAAAATAAGAGTGTCCCGTACGCTCATGAGTCTAAGCCAGAGATCGAGAAATTTGCAAATCAGACAGTATGGGTGCCCGACACTCTGATGGACGTTGAACAACAAGTTGAAGGGGAAGCTCAGATGCCCTCGATGAGTGTACCACCCACTACCACACCTCAGGTCCCCAAGGTGAAGAGGCCCCGACAGGAGTCATCTCCTCCTGTAACAGAGGTGTCATCAGAGGAGTTCGAAATGCACACCAAGAGGCCAAAGACTGTTTCAACGCATGGCGCGACAGTAGAACAAGAGGTCCCACATACCACAGTAGCTACCATAGGGGTGAAGCCAGTCATTCTGCCTTTCGGTTTGAGCCAGCATAAAGCAATCACAACAGCACTACCGAAAAAATCCACAGATTCTCCCCTGGATACTCAGCCAAGCAAAAATGGGCCCAAGTTGGGCATTTTCGAAAAATATGAATTAATCAAGAAGAAGAACCAGACTCTCACTGGCAGCACTTATGCCCAGTTTCAGAATCAGTCGTCCATGGCTCATCATAGGCTTCTTTCAGCATTTGACACAGAAAAGGGTAGGATGCACATGGCCTACCTCCAAGCACAGGTGCCAGATCCCAAGGTGATCTCAAATTACAAAACAACCACGTTTGAATTCCAGGCGAAGGAAGTGCATCCAGCAGATCAGATGGACCTGCATAAACAAACAGAGGAGATGGTTTTTCACACATTGGCCCACGCTTCAGCTTCTGCAGCAAAGTTTCAGGTGTCTTTGAACAATGCTCAGACACAACTCAAGCTGGAGAAAATATCATCTTTCACGAAAGATAATAGAATCAAGACGTTGGAGGAGCTGGTCCTTAAGATCGGTTATGACCCTGCTAATGTCAAGGCTGCAGAAGAGATGATAAAAAATAAAAATGATGACATCGCATCCTTAAGAAAATAGCTAAAACTCCCGCCCACAGAGGATTCACAGGCGAAGGAGATAGCAGAAAAGGAAGGTGAGAAGGATGAGATGCTAAAGTTACTTATGGAGAAGAATGCTCAGATAAAGGAGATGGAGGCTGAGATGGAGAGACTCCTAAAGGAGAAAGAGAAGATGAAGCCAATGGAAGGCATTCCATTGAGTTCTATCCCAATTGCAGGATTGAGCACAGCAACAGTGACAACCATTCCATCAGCTACACCAGTGTCACTACCCGAAGGAACAACAGACCTTACCAAGTCCATGGAGAAGATGAACCTGCAAGAGACAGAAATCAGCAGGCTTAAGAAAGAAGTGGAGAACCTCCAAGAGCTCAAGACTTCTTTCCAAATAAGTCTATCCAAAGAAAAGCAGGTAAATGAGCATATCAGGAAGGAGTTATAGAAGCTCCAAAAGCAGACAATGGAAAGGAAGACTTTGGATGAGGTCAAAGAGATTGTATGGACATATATCACCAAGTCTATCAATGAAGTGTGGCCAATGATTCAAATCATGTTTGAACAAAATGAGTTGCTCCAGAGAAGAAAACAGGTCGTGGAGAAAATCAGAGTGGAGCTGGGAGACATGCCAACACAAGCAAATGAGATCATCAGGTTCTTAAATTCCAAGACCAGAGAGGAACTTGAAGAACTCAAAATCGAGGATAGAACGAAGACTATACTTGAAGTAAAAAGGGTCTTAACCAAGAGAATTCTAATGCTTCAGCTTAAGGAAAAGGTTCAAATCATGGATCAAGGAGTGCAGAAGTTCTTCAACAAGATTGATGCTCTCCAAAAGAAAGGCCTACCTGGTCTGAAAGTCATTAATGACAAACTGATGACACTCCCTGACTACAAGAAGAGATTGGCTGAAGTGTCTAAGGACAATTCCAAGTTTGCAGGGATACAAGGGAGCATCACAGGCAAAGCATTCATGGATGCCCTGCAGTTGGATATTAGTATCCAAAACGAGATTAAACACATATTCATCATCAAGCCTACATTTTCTAAGTATACATACATGGATGAAGTGTATCGGAGATTACTTAAAGTCACAGTGCCAAATCATCTCAGATGGGAAGAACTTTGTGATCTCTTAGATTAGAAGATGAGCTGTCACCATCCAGTCATCCGTCCAATCAGAAGAGGTTGCGAAGGCACCTCGCCAATGGCCTACCCCAGAACTTTCCGCATGCAGTTGTACTGAGTCATCAAACAGTTTTTGATTAGTTAAAGTAGTTAGACTAAAAATAGAATGAGCATGTCCTGATCAGTTATGACAGGAACGTTTGTAATTTGAATTATAAATACTTCATCTTTCGAAGTATTGAGGGTTGTTGATTCGCACACCCTATCGCTATCAAATTGTACTATTTTTGTGGAGATTTGCCACTAATAATAAGGAGGCACTTTTACAGGATTCTTGCGTATGGTCACTGGTGACGTTGATCTTCTAAGTTGAATGTTTTCCTTTCTATGTTACCATTTTGTTTTATGGAACAAATCTTTAAGAGTAGCGTAATGTTGTAGGATTTATCTTTGATACCCTATTTCTGATTCTAAAGATTTTAATGTTTATCCTCTGATATATTCGATTAAGAAATTCTTAACTACTTGTTCGTTGGAGTTATCTTTCTTGTCTTTTCTTCTGTCCATCATTTAATTTACTAAAAGATCCAGTGAGTATATTATCTCACCCTGTGAAAGTCTTCTTTGGTGTTTCTGGTTGTTTCTCATATTTAATGAAATACAGACCCCATATCCCAACGGATGTGCAGACTGTCTCAACCAACTTATAAACCCTTTTACAACAAAACATACTTGTTCCTTTACCTAACCTAATATCTAGATTAAAAACAAAGCTAAATCATATAGAGAGATCCCTCTCTGAAACTGGGAGGGCTAGATCCCGGCTTTAAAAGAGATTGGATAAAGTTACCTTTGTGGATTCCTTCTTTGTCAACCTCTTGGAAATTTACAGAGTGCTAACAGGACCTATGTGAGTCCAATATCTAGGATCCATACAAGACTGAACCCCTCCTTCCTCGGGTTTGTTAAACATATGTCGAGGGACTCATCGAAGATGAGCTATACCAATATTTTTTATCATCCTCAAGCTCATTAAAAAACAAAGAGGTACTCATCAATCATGACGGGGTAAAAAATTGAAGGAAGTAAGTCAAGTTTTTTGGAATCCATTATGGCAGCTATTGTTGTCACCCTTGAACACGACACATTTGTGTCTCATCTTACAGTTGAGTAATATTCTTGTCTCTAAGTCATACAAATTCCGTGTGTCATTGTACTCTTTTCTTTTAGTTGAAGAGTGTTATTTTTCATCACATTATGTTCTTGGTACTCATCGAGTCAATGTTTCCAAGTCACTTGTCATGCCTCACAATGTTCAAGGGAAGTTTCACTTCAAACCATCCATCTGTAGTATTACCAGTTTCCATTTTATATGTCAATCCATACTCATTTAATTCACCATTTCACATCACTTTATTGTGTCGGTTTCATTTCAATGATGGGGGATACATCATGGCTCTCCTTCGACGATTTTGTTCCTACCAACTTCAGTACATTATCTGGGAATTAGACTTAGAAACTAGTTAGTTCCTTGGGACCTGCATGCCTCAATGGCATGCCTCCTCGCTTCTGACTGTAGTTTTACATCATTTACCTTAGATCGGATGATTCCATGAATGTTCGAACTCAAATCATTTATTCACATTACTTTAAATTTACTAAAGGTACCTTGGGAATCATTTTCATAATTGGTGACTTCCCTTGCACTTGTTAACGATATAACTCAATGACTGGTAATCAAGTGGTTTCTACCATGTTTGACATCAAATCATTTATTCACATGGCTAGATTTGTAATGTTTCAGGATTGGGATGAAGAACTTGGGTTGGGAACTCACTCTATTATGTTCTTTTCCCAGGCTACGATGGAGATCATTTGAGCATGTAAAATATTCCAGTATAATCACCATGTTAGCAATCTTACTGATATATATTTTGTCACATAGATCCACATTGTATTGATCTATGTCTATGTTTTGTCTTCTCGTAGCTCCACTGTGTATTTTTTGTGGCTACGATCAGTTCATTTCATGGAGGTATGGATCCACATTGTATATCCGGTGTCCATATCCTTAGTCAATATCCTCATGGATCCGCAGTGTACTAGTTGGTGGCCATACTTTGAGTCACCTCGTATTTTGAGCATAGGTATGTCTACCTTAGAAATGGAACATGTATGTATATTGATTGATAATTGTTTGCAACTTCTGCCAAGTTCTCCTACTCCAAAAACCTTGCATTGAAGAATTTTTAAAGTGTTTCAGCCATCCTTTTCTCTTCTAACCTCACACTTTAGGGGGTATCTGTTACACATCAAAATTTCACACTTAAGTGTCGCACCCTAAGTGTCGCAGGTGTCGCAAAGTGGCATATGCACCTTGTTAAGTGTCACATGAATTTTCCCAAGTGTTTTATGCACCTTAACAAGTGTTCCATTCACTTTTATAAGTGTCATAACCGGTTGACACCATATAAACATTTGTCACAATCCCTAAGTCATGTTGGAAGAAGAATCCATATCATCTAATAGTAAAAATACAATTTTTCTTGGAAATTTTGACCAAGTTTTGGCATTTTAGAAGGGGGGTGCTCCCCTAACCATGATTATGGAGAATCATTTCTCCCCCTACCATGTTAATGGGTCTCTAATAACACTTTTTCTCTCACTAGGGGGGGGGAATCTGGTTAGAGGAAAATATGGGATCTTCCACCTTTTTCTAAGGGCCAACTCTTAAGGGATGAGATTGTTGTTGGTAAACTCCTATAATATGGCTCTATATTAGGATATAATCCTAGCTTATGAAGACATATCCTAAACCATTTACCTCATTTTCTCATGGTGGTTAAGCCTCTCAATCCTATATATTGGAGGTATTTCCAAGGTGAAGGGGGGAATAATTCATATGTCAAACCTTTGATCCTGGGAGAAGCATCAACAATTTTATTTCAAGGTTTTCATGCAAGGGCTAGATGAGGAGAGCTTGGAGAAGTTATTGCATCATCAAGAATGCTTTGTAAGTTCCTTTTTTTGGCTTTCTAATTAATATACAATTGGTCTATTCCCTTCAAGTTCATGTGTTCTACATCTACATTTGCTTATATATTGTCCTTTCATTTTTCATAGATAGATCTTCTTTGTCTAATAATATAGAGTAGGAGGAACATTTCATTTTCTAGTATTTGCAAGACTTCATTGACATTGAGGAGCTTGGATATCAAGCCCAGGGATTGGAGCAACAAGGACGGACATCGCAATAAGGTACACCACATTCTTCTTCTCTCTTGCTTCATTGATTGAGTTAGATTTAAAGGGAAAGTAGAAACCACTTGTTCTCTTCTGTCTTTGGACCAATGAAGGAGTCTTGGTCCAAAGGGGAGCTTATCCTGTCCACATGGTAAGATTTATCACAACACTTGGTTCACCTATAAGTCTGTTGTCCACCAAAATAATTTGGTCAATCAATTAATCATAATATACATATACCTTTCTAAATCACTGACCATTGCTCCATCAAGTCTAACCATTAAATCAAAAAGTGAAAGAGCAAAATAAAATCAAGCAATAAGAAAATGAAATCAACTATTTGAAAATAAAAGAAAGAAATAAATGAAACAAAAATAAAAGTGAAACAAACAAAAAACCTAATCTACCCTTTTCGTAAAAAAAAAAATTGTCTTATTTATTTACATTTTTATATATTCTATTTTATTTATGTACAAGGAAAGAAGGATGCAATAACCTATGAATCAAGTGGGATGACACTTGGCATATAGGAACACATCATTTTCTTTACAAGCAGGATTCATGACTTGGAATAATTTGCACAAGGAAAGATCACTGACATGCCAACCAAGAGATACATAAGACAAGGAAGAATGACATATCAAGAAAAAAAAGAAATGATTACCATCCTTCAATACATGCCAACCAACAAAATGAAGTTTTCATCTTACGCTGAAAGAATCAATAGGATAAAATATTTTGGGTTCAAGGTTCAAAGTTTGAATCTCAAAGATGGGATCAATAGAATTATCAAACATTGTAATGCCATATGTTGCAATCTTCCTATAATAAATAGGGTAATCACAATGCAAATAAGATTCATATAAAGGATTCAAAAACGTAGGAATGTTCTTGAAATGATCATCATCATTGAATGTAAGTGTGCACATATCAAGAGGAGTATGCATGAAAATATAGAGCTCCTTGAATTCTTTTAATTGAAACAATGGATTTGAAAAATTATTATGCAATTCAAGATCTCAATCAACCTCATGAAGATTATCAAAAGATGACTCATCCCATATACTTATTGAATCAAAAGGTTTTTCATGCATTTGAATTGACCATTCATTAGTAATTTCATCAAATAAAAATGTATCATAAAGGGGATTAAAGAGGTCAAAATCAACCTTTTTATTTTCATAATCAACTTCACCATCACATGCACATGAATGAAAGATTTGGGTTGAACCATGATCTTGGGGTTTGATTGGTCCATCAATTTTGAGGATAATAGTATTTGGAATTTGAGATATGGTGCTGTGAGACACACAACAACCCACTAAATCTCTTGAGTTTTAGTGGGTACCTCTACTACAAAAATTTTACAAGGTATTATTCGTTACTCACTCAAATAGTTATTCTCTTATGAGATTAATGTTTGTACATGTTAACTGAAATGAACTTGAGGCAAAGTTCATTAAAGAGTACACAATTCCATTGTATAGGCCCCTTCTTTATGTCCTCATAATCCTTAAACCCTTTTCGGTACAAAAACATCCACAATAATAAGCCCCAATTCATTATTCATATGACCCCAATCAAATATCATCGATCCTCTTCATTCAACACAACACCTTTCCTTATACCTGATCATTCCAACGATGAAGCTTCTACAACATTGTCATTGAGAAAATGCAATAATATTTCACCCATTGTGAGTCATATTGTTTCCAAAGGAACTAGTGACACTCAATTTGGACTAACCAAGGTTCAGATATGTCACTTCTACCAATAACACCTATTTGAGACTAGTTTTAGGACTAGCCAAATAACACTATTTTAAAAAGCATATACCTTAGAAAGTGAAACAATAAAAACCTGAAATTTTTACCACAAGTAATTCACTATGAATTTGCAAAATATTGAAAATTTGACTATCTAAAACCTTGCCAAAAAATCGTTATAGTGAAAATTCCAAGATGACTCATTTGAAATTGATTTTAGGACTTGCCACAAACCCTAACCTCCATAGGTTATATCTCAGAAAATATAATGAAAAAGTATCTGAAATTTTTACCAAGTGTACTTTTCTATGTCTCTTTAGTATCTTAAAAAATTTACAGTCTGAGAAAACATTACAGAGAAAATTCCAAGATGACTCGTTTGAGGATAATTTCAGGAATAACAAAAAACCCTAAATTCTACAGGCTATATCTCAAAAAGTAAAAGGATATAGAGCCCAAAATTTTAACAACAAGTACTTTGTTGTTTCTCCTCAGTATATTAAAAATTTCACAGTCTGAAAATTCACAAAAGAAAGTTATAGAAAAAATTCCAATATGACTCGTTGAGGGATAAAAACCCTAGGTTCATAAGCTCTGGAACCAAATGTTATGCATCAAATGACCAAAATAACATAAAAAGAGATAGAAAAGTATCTCCACGCCTTGATAAAGAGATAAGAATGAATGTGAATCCTCTTCGAGGGGGAAACCTTCTTTTAAAATACATGAAATGTACTAGATGCGATTATCCTAAACTATGTCTCCTTGGTATATATATAGGAGACCTAGGGTCCAATTACAATTAAAAGGTATAGTCGACAATGCTAATATAGAAATAGAAATACGGGATTTACATGGGAATTTATGATTAACATGGGTTTTTTTCTAGGGGATTAACATCAACCTACGGAATTCCTCCCATTATTATCCGTAAGGGAATGACCAAGTTGAATCTTCCAACAAAAACCTCACGAAGATCATAAAGAAGACTTTGTCGGAAAACAAAAAGGAATTGGACTCATATCTCATGTATGCATTGTTAAGCCCTAAATAGTGGCACATTACCCCTTAATTGGGGCATATTATATTAGTAATGTTATTTTATTTATGTTAGCTTGGGTCCATTAGTTTTAATTGTACCTCCTAGTCTCCTATATATATCAAGGATAAATTTTCATTTGGAATCATCTTGTATTTGGAAATTTATGTGGTGTATAAGGAGGTTGTCCCCTCGAATAGGCTTATTATCAGAAATTATATATTTTTCAAGGCATTGAGTACTTATTCTGAGGTTATTTTTATGTTATTTTGATATTTGGTTCTTAACATTTTGTATCAAAGCTCAAGGTCTTAGGGTTTCATTGCTACATCTGAGACACCTTGGAATTTTTTCTATAACTTTTTTTCTATATAGTTTCAGTAGGAACCCCTTGGAAAATATTTATTATACAGATCAAGGTATGTGGGGTTCAAATTTTATCTCTTGACGCCTTATACTTTCGGAGATATAGCCTGTGTAAGATAGGGCTCTCGAATCATCCTGAATTTAGTCATCACATAATTGTCGCTATAAAAAATATTCTTTAACATTTAAGACCCTAAAATATAGAGGATATTCATAGAAATTATCAAGGAAACTTTGATAAAAATTTCAGCTCCTGGTTCATCCTACTTTTGTAGATACACCTTGTGAAAGATAGGGTATCTAAATAGTCATATTAACTAGTCTCAAATAGGTCTTCTAGGTAAAATAGTGATACCTTCTTCAGTGAGTATCCCAATTAAGTGAGACTAGTTGCATTAGATAGTGGACAATCTGTAGTATTTCTGGTACAAGTTCCAAAATCAAACATCAAATATTGTGATCTTGGCATGCTTTACAAGTACACTCTCATGGAAGGGACAAAAATAAGCAAGGTGTGGGGAATTTACCATAACTTCCACTTGGCACATCCAATTTTGATCAGACCTGTGGCATTGCAGAGAAGACGTATCAGAGAACTACAAAAAGAAATTTTCAGACCCAAAAGGGCCAAAATTTTGGAGATACAACAAAAGAAATATCGTCTAGCAGAACCTCCTCGAGATCAAGGTTTAAAAGTGATACTTGGCTAACATGCCAAAAAAAAAGGGAACTTTTACACCAATTAATCCTCCAAACAGTCCTACCTGGACTGTTGATGAAGGTGAATAAATACACAGGGACATAAATGATTTACAAAAGAAGACAATAAAAAAAGATGAACTACAAGGGATGATGGATTCAACTGAAGCTAAGTTGGAGGAAATAAATACTAAGATGGAAGGCTTAAAAAGGGAGATCATGGAAGGATTGAAAAATTTCCTAATAAAGAGGAAACCTAAAAGTGAAAATGTATCCCATGAAATTCATAATGATCACACAAGGAAGTTGAATAAAAAATATAGAAACTCCAACTTTGGGTTGAATACCAACCACTTTCCTAAGATATATATGAGGAAGTTTGATGGAAAGGATCCAATCACATGGATACTTTAGATGGAGAAATTATTTGATCTACATGATGTGGCAGATACACAAAATTATGAATTGCTTCGTTATATTTAGAACCCAATCAATTTGTGCGGTATCGATGGATTTGTTCTCACAAATCACTCATCACTTGGACAATTTTCGTGGAAGAAATGATAGCACACTATGAGGATACAAGGAGAAATACCTTCTTTAGTGAATTGATAAATCTCAAGAAAAAGGGTTCAGTTGGAGAGCACATTGAGAAATTCCAAAGATTGAATATAAAGGTAATGGATATTCCATATGAGCACCTGATTGATGTATTCATAGGAACTTTAAAGGATAACATTCAACATGAGGTTCACCTTTGGGAACCCAAATCATTGGAGAATGCATTCAGGGTGGCGAGAAATGTTGAAAGTAAAAATATGGCTATGGCTACTAGAAGGACCACTCCTAACATCTATCGAGAGAACAATGTTCCTTCTTCTAAAACACCTCAGCCTATAAGGTTGACGCCTCAACAATCGGAGGAAATAAAAGAAAAAGGTTTATGCTTTAATTGTGACAACAAGTACAGTAAGGGACATAAGTGTGGTGAGAAGAAATTATTGTACATAAATTGTGAAGCGGAAGAATATTTATTGTGAAGATGAAAATGTAGAAGATATTTATTCTAAAGAGTTGACTCCCACGATATCATGTCATGCATTGGTTGGAATTAGCACTCCTCAAACCCTCAAGATCAAAGGATGTATCAAAAAGAAAAAGGTAATAGTCCTAATTGATTTTGGTAGTACTCATAATTTCATTCACTATAAATTAGCCAAAGCTCTCAATTTCTTTATATATCTAGTGCCAGAGTTTCAAGTAATGATTGCAGATGGAGGAACTATCAATTTCTCAGGAAAATCAAATAAGATCAATCTTATTATGGGGGAATATGTAATGAATAGTCCAATGATTTCTATACCCATGGGTGGTGTTGATGTCGTACTAGGAATCCAATGGTTACAATCATTAGGGACAGTGGCCTTTAATTTTCAAGAACTTTTCATGAATTTTTCATTGGAAGGAAAATAAATTGAGTTTATGGGTATCACAGGGAAACCCAATAAGGTGATAAGATCTAATGGCATGAAAATATTACTGAAAAAGGGGCATCGTGGTGTAATTGTACAACTATGCTCACTATATGTTCGAACAACTAAGCCATCTATTCCCATAGATATCCAAGGGATCATTGATAATAATTCCAAAGTATTTGAAGATATTCCCAAAGGTATTCCACCCACTCGAAATCATGATCATTCTATTCACCTAATTCCTGGGAGTGTTCCTCCTAACATCAAGCCTTATATATGCCCTTATTCCCATAAGAGTGAAATTGAGTGTATGGTTGAAAAAATGTTAGAGGCTAGCATTATTAGACCTAGCCAAAGTTCTTACTCTGCACCGATGGTAATGGTACTCAAGAAAGAGGGCTCATGGCATATGTGTCCAGATTATAGAGAGCTCAACAAGATCACTATTAAATATAATTTTCCCATTCCTGTCATTGATGAATTGTTAGATGAACTACATGGAGCAATCTATTTCACAAATTTGGATCTTCGTTCAGGGTATCATCATATTAGATTGAAGGAAGCAGATATCCCAAAGACAACATTCTGAACTCATGAAATCCATTATGAATTTTTGGTCACGCCTTTTGGCCTTTCGAATGCACCTTCCACATTCCAAGGGTTGATGAATTCCATTTTAAAGCACTTCCTTCAAAAATTTGTGTTGGTATTTTTTGATAATATACTAATCTATATCAAGTCTTGGTAGGATCATGTGCAACATGTTGACAAGGTGCTACAACTACTAAAGAAACAACAACTATATGCCAAACCATCCAAATGTTTCTTTGGGGTGAAGAAGGTAGAGTATTTGGGTCATATTGTATCTCATGAAGGTGTCAAGGTAGACCCTAACAAGATTAATTACATGGTGGACTGACCGATTCCCAAAATGTTGAAGAATCTTAGAGGATTTTTGGTTTTGACAGGTTACTACCGCAAGTTTGTTCAGAACTATGGTAGAATAAAAACACCTTTAATGACATTAACTAAGAAGGATTCATTTTCATGGACTCCATGGGAAGAAATTGTTGGTGGATCAACATTAAGAGAGCTATCGGAAAATACCCTTTTCAATTAATTTATGGAATGGAAGTGGTACTTCCCATCCAACAGGAGTTTCCTGTGATGAAACTTTTATAGGATATAGTGGTAGAGATAGAAAATGTCAAAAGAATGATAAATCAGTTGGTAGAAGTGAAATAACAAAGGGACCAAGCATACCAAATATTAAAGAGGATCAACAAAAAATGAAAGAATTTTTTATAAGAAATCCATACATAGAAATTTCCAAGGAGACTTCATATTACTATGGGATACAAGGCATGAAGATCTTGGTAAACATGGAAAGTTTGAAAACCCATGGGTAGGGACCTATGTGATTGAAAATGCATGTGGAAATATCCCCAATGTTTTTCATTTGAAAAATATATAAGGGTGGTTGTAACGTCCCTGAGCTTAAGCGAAGGACATTACTTTCAAAAAATACACATAAATTGAACTTTTTTAGTTAACAAAATTCTTGTAGCTTATCAACTATGAATTATACATAGATTTAAATATTGTCTGATATCATATAATTAAATATGTCTAGAAAATTCCAAATGATCATGAAGGTTGTGTCCTCACTGAGACAAAATGCACACACAATAGCCTTGATGATTTTCACAAAAAATATTCATAGGGAACACACAATCAAATTTTTACTGCATGTGACAACTATTATCAATGTGTGCGACGATTCGAGCACCACTCTAGAATCGATAATGTACCCAGCCTCTAAGTTGAGTCTCATCACTGCAAAAAATGACTTATCTTGTTAAATACGAATTTAAAAATTCCTCTTACATATAAAATAAAACCAAGAGGCAGCAAGACCATAAAGAAATTACAACAAAAAACATGATGATTTACCCATGCATCTAACAACACATATAAAAACATGAATGCATCCAGTAAGCACACAACAAACATACAACATTCAAATATTCATTTACATAGAAAAATAATTATAATAAAACATCATAATACTTATCTTTTATAAATGTAACCAACTGGCTGCAAATGAAGGATCAAAATCCGAGCCATAGGTGTTGTTGTTCCAAATATCAATAGCATGTCACCCTCGATCTGAGGCTATGAGTTCACAAGGAGATCCGGTCCTCTGTATATCTACTCTCCACACACAATATCCCCAAACCCAGGCTCTACTCCTACAACAGTTCCAATCCACCAACTCTCTATTCCCCACAAATTGCACAACCCAGGGAATGCACCCCCTTCACTGTTCACAGTCCCTCGGGTTGTACCATTTGTTTATCATGGATTCCAGTGCACTAGGTTGGACAGGAATATCTTAACTAGGACTTCATGAACTCTTAGTTTCTTCAAGAGTTATCAACACAACCTTCACAAGACTCTTGAGCCATTTTCTCAACAATAAAAATGCACTATAGGATTATAGCCAATTTTTACAGGCACATACGCCTCTTTCTCAACATAATACATAGCTAAACCATGGATTCCTTCAAGAATAACATGGATGGTCCTTTTCCCAACACTCCCCCTTCCCTTTTCTACCCAAAATCTACATGTAAGCACTATCTACTTTATTCATACGAATTTCCTTCTATTTCCCTTTCTTTCTTGACAAACACTCTTCCCAAAGATGATTGTACTTCAGCCCCATAATCCCAATAACTATGGGATGTGACTCCTCACACTCACTCTCTTACATGTGTTTAATGATTGGCTTTGGGAACACTCAACAAAAAATAGAAGGTTATACACAATGATAATAATTCAAGAAAGTGGGTGTTGAAATGGATACTTGACACTGAGAGCGGGGGGTGAATCAGTGTCACAAAACTTTGGAAAAAATTTCACTTTTCATAAATTAACTGCACTACAAATACTTATTTCATTTTATCAACCAATATATAAAAGAATAACTACTTTATTTATTTATTTAACTTGAATGAATACATAAGATCAATCTTTGAATTTCATCTTCAAACAATTATGAGAGACCCAACTCTCTGTTACAAGACCCAACTTGTAGTTCTCGGATCCAACTAATAAATGAGGAATCCAATCCTCATAACAAGTCCCAACTTGTTGATCTCAGATCCAACTGATATGTGAGGAATCCAATCCTCATACAAGACCCAACTTGTAAATAGACACCAACTTGATAGAATGAAGCTTCATTCAATCCATTATATATAAATATATATACTTCAACAAATTCAAGTACACTTCTTGTCACCATTATTTCTTGTTTACATAGTCTTCCAACTAGTGTGAATTTGAATCATTGCATTTCTTGATGTTGAACCATTGTAACTTTTTATTTAAATGATAATATTAATCTTTAAATAATATCATTTTCCTTTTTATTCTTTATTCATAATGCTCATGAATTAACTCTCTGTTAATCATGATTGTGTGTTGGTTATTTTTTCTTCATGATTTGATCATAGACATGAATCAACTCATCATATTGTACTCATGCTTCTGCTGTGTTCTTAGTTCACCAACAGATCATATTTGATATTTTATCGATTCTTAGTATTTTTCTAGTGCTAACTCTCTGTGACTTCCAACCTCTTTATGAAATTCCTGAATAAAAGGCGTGTGTCCACAATCTTCAATGGTTGAGAATGCTCTCCGAGGTAGATCAACTGTTAGCGTCACTTCATAGTTTACGCTTATTCTTTTTGGAGTTACTTCATACACACCTAGTATTTATTTTTCCTAAGGTTTTTCCTTGTTTATTAGTCATAATTAGTCATTATCCAGTCTCCTATATCTTAGGGGAGAATATTCCACCTGGAGAATATTCTCTTTCAGTTGACACTTCAATTTGACTAGTTGAGTTGAGTTTAGATGTTGCATTGGTTTTGTCACCATGCAACATTGGGATCATCACCATGATAATTCTACCTTGCCTTGGTATCATCACCAGACTGACACATTACCCTTGATTCCCTAAGTTAACTCCTCACTACTCTTTGTTCAACCAATTAACTGAAGACTAGTTGACTAGTTAACTCAACTATGTGGCAATTCACTCATGTAACAGCCTGAGAGACTAGACTATGTGGTAGTTCACTCCCTTAACTGTCTGAGAGACTAGAATAGGTGGACGTTCACTCCCGTAAATATTGGTGTGTGTCCATATCACTCTATACCACCACTATGGCGCATTGGTTCTCCTCTAGTGCGTACTCATTGAGTTATACCGAGTATATCATGTGTAAATTATTCATTATTCACAACGGTTAATGAGAATTCTTCCATTCTTTCTCTCCTTATTATTTCTCAAATTCTCTTTGCAAATGTGTGTATTATTTTTTATCTATATCTATTATGTGTAGGTTCAACACATTTACATGGTATCAGAGCTGACGGACTGCTAAGAAAAAGCTACACCAAAATTTTTTGCAGGTACAAAAGATTGAAGACAACAGAAAGATGGATTCCCAAAAAGAATTCATTCTTACACCTTACAACTATTTTGCATGGAAGGAGAAAAAAACCATACATATACAAACCAGAGGTTTTTATAGTTTAACCTTGAATACATATACAGAACCAACATCAACCATATACAAATCCAAGTATTTAAATTGCATGGATGAGGCACTCAGAACAATTTGCAGTCTTATTTCTCCCGATCTCCTTTTTCACATATCTTCCTATAAAAATCCCAATGAAGCCTGGACCATCTTGGAAGGGATATTTGGAAAATAGGATGAGATGAAGGGACACATTTTGGAGGTGGAGTTGCTCACATTGGAACCAAAAATCTTCGACAATATCCAAGATTTCTTTACAAAATTCAAGGATCTACTGTCGCAACTCAAAACTTTCAGGGTTGATAAATCGAAGGAGGAGAAACATATGGTTCTCACCATTCTCTCCAAGGTTGTTCCTGAATTATCTGTATTCGTATCCACATTCCATTCTGTTAGATTTTCCTCTGGAGCCACCTGGAAGATTCCTTCTCTTGAGGACTTTATCGAAACATTGTGTTGGTGACGGAAGTCACTCCTGGATTGCTAGCAGGAGAAGAGCCCGACGCCCATCAGTTTTATGTCACGGTTTGTTTATAGATGAGGTGAACGAATGGAACCCAACTCAAAACGATATCATTTCAACTTCAAAACTAGGTCAGGCATGCATAGGTGAGTGAGGTCTTATATAAACTTCAGACAGTGAGTTGTAGTAAAGGGTGAACAAGCGGAAGACTTATATGGGAAGAGTGCGAAGGTCTGTTATAAATGACAAGTTCCTAACAGACTGTAGAAGAAGGCATCCAAACGCAAGGTCTTCTTGCACTTAAATACAAAAAACCATAGAATACAATAATGCAACGATAAATCATTTATCATAACAGAACTGCAATAATTCGCGTGACTCAGTCAATCACGAACTCTCTTAGCATGAGACGAAAATTAGATGGAGTGAGAAAAACTATTTGTCATAAAAAAAGATATCTCATATACAGATGCATATCCAACAAACTAGAATGTCTGTTAAAATTTACAGTAGGGAGATCTGTTCTACCATCGATCCATACAAAAATGGCGAAAATTCCTACATATACTCAAAAACCACCACAGCAGCAAAAACAAGACGTTGAATTAAACAATTGCGTCTGCATGGATTCTGACAGTCTGCCCATGCATACTCAGGATGATCATGCGCCTATGACAGACTCCATCTTAAATACGCATGGCTCCAGCAAGGGGAGTAGCTGAGCCATTTAAATGTCGAGCTAGCGTGTGTATACCTCCTCTGGCTGGTCGTGAAATCGGGCCTGGATTCTCTGGAAGAATGGGTACACAGGACCCTCCTGAGAAGACTGCTGGTCAGACCCTCCATGCCTTGCAATTAATGATTGAGGTGAGGCCTCAACCACCCTCTCTTTTCTTCATTCATTCCTAGCNTAGCAGGTATCGAGATCCAGACCACGTTGAACTGGAGTCTGAAGAGAAAAGTGCCCCCCTTCGGAGATTTAGATCAACGCTTCGAGGCTCGAGTGGCCAAATGAAAAATATAAGTGCCCCTTCCCCAGGCCTCCTTCTTGATGACCAGGTGCCAAAAACATGGGCCCGACTTTGGGCGCTATCGGGAATTCGGGGTTCGGGGTTTCGTGGTTCCCGCTGTCGAGAACTCTTCGCCTCTCCAATCCTTGATTTGTGATGTGCCCTTTTCTCCACGCGTTGGCCCTCCTGGCTAGGCTATTTGGTCCATACGACCATCCCTCATAAGACCGCAGCCCTATACCTCCATCGGGGCTACGGGGTTTGTGATGCCTCAATGCATACACCCGTGGGATTCCCGATCGTCCAAATCTCGACGCTCCGTTATGCTGACAGCTGGCCTCCACTGATCGGGGCTTCACGGATCGCAATTTTGAAGTGCACGAATCACTCGTCCCCAAGATCCCTGATATCCCAATGGCTTCAACTCCGATGGATTCTTTCCTATCGGGACCCTCTCCGATAACGTTGATCTCTTGCCACGCGTCCTTTCCAGATGGATGGTCCCTATTAACTCTCGGGGATTCAGGAATTTTGTTGTATTGTTTCTATTTCTTGTCCCGAGACAAGAAATATCGCTAACATTAGGCTCCATGGGGGATAGAGTCGTCCCTGCAATGCTCTAATAACTCCTTCCACAACTTCAGTGCCTTGCTGTTGGGCTATGGAGTCATGCTCAAAACCTCCCGCTGCTGAAAATATATGCTGAAAAGTAAAAGCAACAAAACAAAGATACATTCTCAAAGAGCTTATTTATATACAATCCTAAACTAATGAAACACTTTACATGGGCTAGGTGAAAGAAAACTTCCACCATAGCCATTCAAGCAGCTTCATGGATAGAAGCTCCTTCCTCCTGTTGATGATCACTAGCAAATGGTGTAACCATGACAGCAGAACGGTTACACTCTTCAACTCCTCCTTATAGGCTGGAGTTGAGATGAAATAGGGCAGCTCCAAAGCATAAAGGAAATGCCACTCCATGTATTCGTTGAAAGGGTCATCAAATGAGTGGCCAATTCCAGGAAATTGGCGACAAACGACCTCTTCTGCTACAAAGTTGTTCACACGCGGACGGATGTCTCTGATAACCACAGGTGGGTGAATAACTGAAGTAGGCTCGCTGATCTCAGGTGGTGGCTTCTCACTGACTGGCTTTGCGCAGTCTGTAAACTACGTCTTCGACTGCTCCTCTAGTTCTTCTGGTGCCTCTTCTTGGCTTTCCCAAGGGTCAGAGTCGTAATCATCATAGATAGGACCTGTGGGAAATCTCTTCTTTTCAATTTGCTACTCAGGGGGGCTGATTTCCTTGCATTGTCTTTCATTTGTGAACAGAGGAGAAGGATCTGCAGTCTTCTCTTGGAAGTTCTAGGTGTCCAGCTCAGAACCTGATTCATAGTTGTCATACACGGGTTGGCTTCTACCCAGGTCATCAATCTGTGATGTGGGGCTCTGCTTCTCTTCAACTGAATAGTCGTTAAAGCTGGGTGAGAACCAGACTTCTTCATCTTGCAAAAAAGGAATGATCTCCAGATCCTCCTTTCCATTCCCAAATGCAAATACATCATGGGAAATCTCGTGAAGAAAAAGAGAACAGTCCTCTTCCCCAACTACCACTTCATCGTTTTGTTCTAAGACAACAAGCTCATCGGGGACAGATGTTAATGCACTTACGGGATCTTCAATATTCTCCTAGAGAGAGCCATCTTGAACATCTTCCTCAGAGACTGGAAAATCCTCCCCATTGTCCTCAGATTTTAACCTTGCATGTTGGGAAATGAGAGATATCATTAGTTCACTCAGAGCAACTTCCTCCCCCATTCTTCTATCCTTACAGCCCTCATCATCACAACCTTCTTTAGACATAATCATATCCAGGAGGATTTCTTCTTCTTGGTTCTCCCATGGGTTAGATTCATAATGACCATAAACAGGTCCCGTGGGAAATCTTTTTTCATAATCGCCCTCAGTAGAGCTGTTAAGGGCCTCTGCTTCAAAGGATGGGAAATCCTCAGCGTATTGTTCAGCTTCCCACCTGTCAAATCTGGCAGTGAGATATTTTAGCAGTTCCACAACTCCACCTGAAGCATCTCCTTCCTCCCTGGGATCTTCATAATCATTCATTGTAGAGATACCCAAATCATTTTCTTCAAAGGGTGGAAAATCCCCTGCACCTCGCTCAGCTTCCCACCTGTCAAGTCTGGCAGTGATAAATTTTATCAGTTCCATAACTCCATCCGAAGCAGAAGAATGGGGAGGAGAAAGGACTGATTCCTGATCTAGGTCATCAGGATCCTCCCCACAACTTACGTCAGAAACAACTTTCTCTTGTATAGAGTTGTGGTATCCCTCACAACAATTATGACAAATTAACTCAGGGGAGTACAACCTCTGACAATAGGCGGTGAAAGCTGTGTGGAATTCATTGAGTGAAGAAATGCTAGCAGGGGTTAAAGAATGATACCATTTACGCGCATCCCCTGCTAACGAGAACATGAACATTTTTAGTAATACATCCTCATGATGTATCTCCCACTGATGCATGAGTTCATTGTTGGGACTCAGAAATGTCATATTTTCATCCACCTTTCCCTTCACTATTCCTTACATTTCATCGCCCCATTAAACCTTCATCATACCATTTTCATAAATACATTTGGGTTTCACATCATTATTTTCCACTTTATTCATTTT
>ML783388.1:417465-438265 GCA_009831015.1 Picea engelmannii | reverse complement strand
TAATGTGTAGGAATATGTGGATGATTAATTCAAAGAGACTTCTCGAATATCTCTTCCATCATTCCAAAGGAGATAATTATTCAAGCCTCTCTTCAAGGAGAAGATCATGGAGATTTGGTTAGAATATCTTATCTAAGATATATAAGAGATATGTGTGAGGATTTGAAGGGATCATATCTTGTAATAATGCGAAAGTAGTTAAGAGTGGTTGAGAGAATAGTGGATCTGCAATTATGAGATGGTTATCTTCTTCATGTATATAAGAGAGTGCTCTCTCTTCATTAGAATTCAATTAGGATTGGAATTGAATTAGAGTTAGAAGTTAGATTTCAATTAAGGTGTGATTGTAATCAAGAGGAGGGAATTCTTAGCTTTGTTATTATTTCATGTTTTTTCATTGACTATTGTAATATGATTTGAGATTGATATATTGTATGAGCTCATTGTTGTTAACTCTTCACATGTTGTATTTCCCTTAGGCAGTTTCATGCTTTCCTAGTTATTGTTTCAATGCTTTCTTAGATCAGTTTGATTTCAGCAACATAGATTAAATTAGATTAGTTCTACTTCAGTCCTGCATATACAGTGCGTGTGCTTCGTCAGTCTATGTACCCCGGGTTGACAATTAAATGGTTGGGCAAGTACTACAACGTCATTATAACGACATATATTTCGCCTGACATTCATGAAACTCACTGAGGTGATGAGAATGATTTTCCTCCTCGCGCTCTCTAAATCTGGGCAAATAATCGCCCCATTCATCCATAGAGGGGACAACATTAGGAAAACCAGGAATAGAAGAAAAATTAAAAGGAGAAAACCTTCGAGCCAAGATTTCCTCCATATCGAACCAGTGGAGTCGCCAATTGATCCTTGAATCATGGAGTCTCCAGGTGAAATATGTGCAGCTTCAAATATGCTCGGTTCTTATTCACCATCAAAGGCCAGATCTTAACATTATCGTCACCCCAGGAAACTTCTCAGGCTGAGAAAGCAGCCGCTGAAACCTTCTCGAGAAAGCTCCTCTGGGTCAGCTTTCAGGTGTGCCAACAGTGGCCACAACTGAAACAATAAAGTGGAAACAATGGAGTCGCCACAGTGGAGTCTCCAGGTGCACAGTAGCAATCCGAATAATTCTGATTTCTGATGCACCTTCAGAATCAGTTGATCATTTTCGTTCTGCCCAGGGAAAATCTTCAACTTCGTCCCCGGCAACGGTGCCAGAAATGTTGGCGACGGAAGTCACTCCTGGATTGCTAGCAGGAGCAGAGCCCGACACCCATCAGTTTTATGTCACAGTTTGTTTATAGATGGGGTGACCGAATGGAATCCAACTCAAAACGATATCATTTCAACTTCAAAACTAGGCCAGGCATGCATAGGTGAGTGAGGTGTTATATAAACTTCAGACAGTGAGTTGTAGTAAAGGGTGAACAGGCGGAAGACTTATATGGGAAGAGTGCAAAGGTATGTTATAAACGACAGGTTCCTAACAGACTGTAGAAGAAGGCATCCAAATGCAAGGTCTTCTTGCACTTAAATACAAAAAACCAGAGAATACAATAATGAAATGATAAATCATTTATCATAACAGAACTGCAATAATTCGCGCGACTCAGTCAATCACCAACTCTCTTAGCATGAGACAAAAATTAGATGGAGTGAGAAAAACTGTTTGTCATAAAACAAGATATCTCATATACAGATGCATATCCAACAAACTAGAATGTCTATTAAACTTTATAGTAGGGAGCTCTGCTCTACCATCGATCCATACAAAAATGGAGAAAACGCCTACATATACTCAAAAACCACCACAGCAGCAAAAACAAGATGCTGCATTAAACAATTGTGTCTGCATGGCTTCTGACAGTCTTCCCATGCAGACTCAGGACGATCGTTCACCTACGACAGACACCATCTTAACTGCGCGTGACTCCAGCAAGGGGAGTAGTTGAGCCATTTAAATGCCGAGCTAGCGTGTGTAGACCTCCTCTGGCTGGTCGCAAAATCGGGCCTGGCTTCTCTGGAAGAATGGGTACACAGGAACCTCCTGAGAAGACTACTGGTCAGACCTTCCATGCCTTGCAATTAATGATTGAGGCGAGGCCTCAACCACCCTCTATTTTCTTCATTCATTCCTGGCAAGTATCAGGATCCAGACCACATCGAACTAGAGTCTGAAGAGCAAAGTGCCCCCCTTCGGAGATTTATCTCAACGCTTCGGGGCCCGAGTGGCCAAATGAAAAATATAAGTGCCCCTTCCCCAGGCCTCCTTCTTGATGACCAGGCACCAAAAACATGGGCCCAACTCTGGACGCTATCGGGAATTCGAGGTTCGGGGTTTTGCGGTTCCCGCTTTCGAGAACTCTTCGCCTCTCCAATCCCCGATTTGTGATGCACCCTTTTCTCTATGCGCTGGCCCTCCTGGCTAGGCTATTTGGTCCATACGACCATCCCTCATAAGACTACAGACCTATACCTCTGTCGGGGCTACAGGGTTTGTGATGCCTCAATGCATACACCCGTGGGATTCCCAATCAGGGCTTCGCAGATCGCAATTTTGAAGTGCACGAATCACTCATCCCCGGGATCCCCGATATCCCGATGGCTTCAACTTCGACGGATGCTTCCCTGTCGGGACCCTCTCTGATAACGCTGATCTCCTGCAACGTGCCCTTTCCAGATGGACGGTCCCTATTAACTCTCGGGGATTTGGGAATTTCGCTGTCTTGTTTCTATTTCTTGTCCCGAGACAAGAAATATCGCTAACACACTGACACAAGAGAAAACCAAGCTCATCAACATGGGCACAATCAAAGGCCCAAAGGAGCATGCACTCACTGTGCAATATGGAAACCAAAAATATCATAAATCTAAAGATAAAGATAAATGGAAAGATCATGCACATCCGAAGAAGGAAGGGTACACAAAACCTTTCATCGATGTCTCTGGATCCAAAGGAGAAAAAGGAAGAAACAGGGAGAAATGTATGTATTGTCACAAAGGATTCCATTCAAAATCTACATGCATGCAAAAACAAATAGATCTGATGTCTCAAATACTTCATAAAAACAACATTGGAGATCGAATCCCCGAGGGTGCCAAGAAGAAGAAGCCAGAAGATCTGAATTCCAAGAAAGGCAATTCTAGCCATGCCTTGATTGCCATCAACTCCTCTCCCAATGCTTGGATTGTAGATTTAGGAGAATCACACCACATGGTTTCCTCAAAAGTAGTATATTCTTCTTTGGATGCATGAAAATTTCCTCCCATTCTGATAGGGGACAACTCTTTTGTTGAAGTCACCAACAAAGGAAGGATTGAACTCAACCAACGAAAGCTTCAAGAATGTGTTGCACATTCCCAAACTTTCTATCAACCTTCTTTTTGTGTATTAGATGAAAAATTCCGACACCAGAAAGAAAGTGATATTCACACCAAATTCCTTGGACATATATGACATGCAAACCAACTCTAGGGTTTCTACCGGTGAGGTAAATCATCAGTCTAGATTGTATACTTTTTCTAAATTCATTGAAGTTCCTGATTCTACTTTACTGCTTACTCATGTTTATGAAAGTAGTAGGATATGGCACGGAAGGTTTGGACATTTGAATTTCAGATACATGCAAAAAATTAGAAAGAAAATATTGGTTGATGGTCTACAAAACATCCATTTCTCCAAGGGAGTGTGTGAGGGATGTCTTCTCGGGAAACACCCTCAAGAGAAATTCGACAAGGGAAAGTCTCAAAGAGCCTCTGCACCTTTAGATATGATCCATAGTGACCTCATGGGTCATTTTCCGCATCCATCGATCAACAAAGAGAGGTTTATTCTCATTTTTGTTGACGATTTCTCACATTTTACATGGATTTACTTTCTCAGGAAAAAATCTGACGTCTTTCAACACCTCAAAGATTTCAAAGCCCTAGTTGAGACACAATCTGGAAAGAAGATAAAAGTCCTCCGAACTGATAATGGAGGGGAGTATGTAAATCATGAGATCCATAATATTTTCCATGAGGTAGGGATTCAGTTGTAGCGCACAATTCCCTATACTCCACAACAAAATAGAGTTGTTGAGTGGAAAAATTGATCTCTAAAGGAGATGTCATCTTGCATGTTGCATGCAAAGTCACTGCCACAAAGACTATGGGTCGAAGAAATTAACTATGCAACATACATCCAAAATAGATCTCCCCATAGATCTTTCAAGGATAAGACCCCCTACGAGGCTTGGAGCTTCCTCAAATCGGAAGTGGACAACTTTCTCATTTTCGATTCACGTGCATGGGCTAGGATTCCCTCTGAAAAGAGGAAGGCACTTGATCCACAGAGCACTGAGTGCATTTTTGTTGGATACCCTGACGGTGTGAAGGGATATCAAATTATTGATCTTTCCTCAGACTGGCTCATCATTGAGCGTAGTTTCCAATTCGAGGAAAGTGTCTCGCATGTACCTGAGAATCCACAAGCAAACACCTTCACTCTTCCACCTTTCTGAGATGATGAGCATGCACATGCCGAATCTTCTTCATATGAGAGTTCTGATTCATATTCAGATTTTTTACAGTTAGATGCAGAGTCAGATAATTCAAATGCAGTTGCAGAGCCATAGTAGAGGCCCAAGTGGGCACAAACTACTCTTCAAGATGCAAGGGATATCGTTGGTGATCCATCTGATACTAGGAGGACTTGATCTGATTTTGAGGAGCCTCCTGTTGCACTCACTACCACTGAACCATTTCCCTCCGGACATCTTTTCTTGGTTCAATATTCAAATCCACAGTCTTATGGCGAGGCTGCTGGAAATCCCTTTTGGGAATCCACCATGCAGGAGGAGTACAACTCCCTCCTCGAGAACCAGACTTGGGATCTAGTTCCCCTTCATTATGGGAGGAAACGTTTTAGATGCAGATGGATCTACAGGAAAAAGAGCGCAGTGGATGGATAGATTAGTAGACACAAAGCCAGGTTTGTCTCCAAAGGATTTCAACAGGTGCATGGTATTGACTATGATGAGACCTTCGCTCCAATAGAGAATATGGATTCCATACGATTGGCACTTGCCATTGCGGCAGCCAAGGGATGGGAATTTCATCATATGGACGTGAAGAATGCATTTCTTCATAGTGATATCTCTAAGGATATCTATATGGAGTAGCCCTAGGGATTTATGCAAGACTCATCTTTGGTCTGTCGACTGAAGAAGTCACTTTATGGCCTAAGCATGCTCCGAGAGCATGGTATGCCAAGATGGATTCCTACATGTTGTCATAGAACTTTTTACATTGTAAATCAAACCTGAATGTCTACATGATCAGGATGGTTGATTCACTTCTACTTTTAGTTCTATATTTCGATGGTTTTCTGATCATCGGGTTCTCGAATTCAAGGATTTCTACAGTCAAGAGGATTCTACATGACAGGTTTTTGATGATGGACATGGTTTCACTATATTTCTTCCTTGGACTCGAGATAAGGCATGATGCATCATGAATCAAACTGTCTCAGGCCAAGTATGCACGAGATCTCCTTGAGAGATTTCACATGACATACTGCAAGTCTTCTCTGACTCCTTTCCTATCAGGAGTAAAACTTGAGGATGGCGGGGAGACTCCACCAATTGAAATCACACTGTATAGATATAGTGGGGATATTTTTCTATCTCACACACTCCATACCGAACCTCTCATATGAAGTTGGTGAAGTTTATGGGTTCATGCAGGAGTCGCATGAGCTACATTGGAAGGATGCAAAGTGTATACTTCAATACATATAGGGCACCATCACCTTTTGGATTCATTATGAAACAGTCTCTACATTATATCTCATTAGGTTTACTGATTCTGACTGGGTTAGTGATAGCACTGATCGCAAGTCCACATATGGTTACTCACTCATTCTTGGTTCCGATCCTATATATTGATCGAGCAAGAAGCAATATTCCATTTCTCTATCTTCAGTCGAGGCAGAGTACAGAGGGGTAGTTAACATAATTATTCAGGCTATGTGGCTACAACATTTTCTCACTAAGTTGGGCATTCAGTTTCATTGGTTGATCGTCATCTGGTGTGACAACCAGAGCACTCTAAAGTTCTACAGAGATCCAGTTCAGAGGCAGTGGACAAAGCACATCGAGATCCACATGCACTACATCCAGTACTTAGTACACGAGGGGATCATCGACTTACAATTTTATCCTTCAGCAGAACATACGACATACATCTTCACCAAGACCTTCACTGAGCATAATTTTCATTCTCTGTGAAGTCGTCTTGGAGTGAAGGACACAATTGCCTAGAAACTGTAGTTCTTCTTTTTACATACATTGTACCTTGGGGGGGGGGGTTCCCATGCATTTTTCCCTCTTTCCTCACTTTATTTCACTGTATCTTTTGTATTTGGGTACCTAACATGGCCTCGTTGTCGAGACCCATTCTTTATTTTCACCATAGTGATGTTCAGAGGGGGTGTTGGAGTTACTTCAAACACACCTAGGATTTTTTTTTCCTAAGGTTTTTCCATGTTTATTAGTCATAATTAGTCATTATCCAGTCTCCTATATTTTAGGGGAGAATATTCCACCTGGAGAATATTCTCTTTCAGTTGACACTTCAGTTTGACTAGTTGAGTTGAGTTTAGATGTTGCATTGGTTTTGTCACCATGAAACATTGGGATCATCACCATTCTAATTTGAACTTGCCTTGCTATCATCACCAGACTGGTGCATTACCCTTGATTCCCTGATTTAACTCCTCACTACTCTCTATTCAGTCAGTTAACTGAAGACTAGTTAACTCAACTAGGTGGTAGTTCACTCCTGTAACTGCCTGGGATACTAGACTAGATGGCATTTCACTCCCGTAATTGTTGGTGTGTGTCCAGATCACTCTAGACCACCACTATGTTACATTGGTTCTCCTCCCGTGGGCACTCATTGAGTTATACAGAGTATATCATGTGTAAATTATTCATTATTCACAATGGTTAATGAGAATTCTTCCATTCTTTCTCTCATTCTTCTTCTTTATCAAATTCTCTCTGCAAATGTGTGTATTATTGTTTAGTTAGATCTATTTTTTGCAGGTTCAACACATTTAAAATTCTAACCTTCCATTGTACTTGATCAATGGTTGATAACTCTCCTGAATTAGATCAACGGTTAGTGTTAACTTCAACCTTCAACACTTCAGGTGATTTCTCCTTCACTGTCCTTTAATATTCCGGAGTTCATTTCATCGAAGTAGATCAGACGGTTGGATGTTATTTTCACAATGAACGGTTCTCGTTTATTTTGAAACTTTGGGACTTCGGGAATTTGCAGGTGGTGAAACTCCCAAAGTAAAAACTCTCAGAGTGACATAACTTGTTGACGTGGCACTGACTCAGTGGCTTCCACATGTCACTTAGATTCGTGACTTATGCATACCTGAAGTGCCAACTGCACTTTGACACTTTTCATCGTATGATTGTGCCATGTGTTCTTGATGACATGGATCTCCTTCACGTGGCACATGTTCTTCTCCTGGATCTAACGGTTGTCCTAACTCCCAAAATTTATCTCAGATCGATGGTTGAGAGTGACTTTGGAACTTTAGCCTTCAGGTGAACTCATATGTTCTAAATCCTTTTTCGCCGAAGTGGTCAGCGCCGAAGTTGAGCACTATTCTGATACAATGACCACCATGTATTCTCCATATATGATGGTCCTCATTTACTTCGGTACTTTGGGGCTCCCACCTTCGTCTTTACTTATCCCATCCTTCCAATTTATATAGATCGAACGGTCAATATGACTCCCAGAATATTTCTCAGATTGGACGACTCATGTCCTCTTCGGAACATTTGTGGATTATATTGTCCTTCCAATTTTCTCAATCCAACAGTTAGTATATTATCTGAAGTGTTCCTCGGATCAGATGATTCATGTCCACTTCGGGACTTCGGCCTTCGGGTAATAATATTTTTTCTCAACCCTTTTCTGTCGAAGTGTTCAGCGCCGAAGTTGACCACTGTTTATCTAACGATTCCCCTTTTATATTCCATATCAACGACTAATACTTAACTCTAGGTCAAATATTGATCTAACAGCTGAGAAACATCTCAAAGCACCTTCTTCAGATCTAATGGTCCTTCTTTAACCTGAAAAATATTAACTCAATCCAACGAATATCGGAAATTTGGGCATTCGGGATCTTAGGCCTTTTGCCTTACTTATCCTATCCTTCCACTCAAGTTGATCCAACGATCGAGAATACTCTCGGAGTAGATCAATGATTAGGCATGATTGCGATGTCCCAACTAGCACACTATTTAAAACTATCATCGAGCTCTGCAATGGAAAATTCTCATTGGTGGTGGAACTGATCCAAATCGCAGATCTATTGGCGGGTAAAAATCAACGGTCTAGACTAATTATGGGATTTGAATTAACGCTTTGTTTAATTATCCCTTCTCACTCCATAATCAATCCATGCCCTTGATCTAGCACTTGCGTATCCAATGGTCATGACTTGATTTGACCATGTTTCTGCAATGCGCTTTCCCTTCTGAGCTTCATGTGTATCATCTCTTCTGAGATTCATGTGCATCATCTCTTCTGAGATCTTAATTTGTTAGTCCTTTTGTACATGGATTTTATGCGCTTTGTTCATCATTATTTATCCTGAGATTTTAGAGTGGATTCCTCTTCACCTCATGTTATGTCTTTTGCGCGACTACTCCTTAAAATTGTCTCAATGAACATGATTCTTCCTTGAATCCTTTGGAATTTTCCTGTGGGGATTTCGATCCCGATGGAATTTCTACAATGTGCTCTTCCTTCTAATCTTTGATTAATGCTATTTTCTTCTAAGATTTGAATATATGCATATTGTTTGACATCAATGATAATTCATCAATGATAACTCATCAATGACAATTAATCATAAAAACTTATCATCACATCACAATGACATCGGCTTTTGACATCAATGACAACATATCAATGACAATATGTCCAACAATATCCCCCTTTGTCATTCATGGAAACACACTAACTTCGTATACAAACTCCCCCTGTGATGATGTTTCTCTCCTCTGAAGTTACTCTCCCCCTTTGATATCAATGGAAAAGGGTTGTTCCCCTTATGATCAACCTTTGTTTGTTTGCATGTTTTTGACCAAAGTATGAACTTGGGTAACTTCCCCTACAATCATGCTCTGCCTAACATAACTGAAAGACTCCACCTGTCCATATGCTCTCTCTGCATCTGACTAGTCTCCCCCTTTGTTTCTGAAAGGGTATTTCTTCCTGACAAGATCTCTTCCCCTGTCAATTTACTAACTTCTTATCTCATTCCATCGGTATATTTGTGTTCAAATAAGTAGTCTTCTTGATACCAACTTGTAGTGATACCCATTTGTAGTGATCAAGTCTTTCAAAACTTAATCTAATTACTTTATTATTTAACAACCAAAATACTCCTCCTAAGTTTTTCCTAGACTTTCCTTTGTCAAATAGAACAAGAGTATGAATATTACTGATCTTTTTTATCTGCTTCTTATTCTTCTTTGATATTTCATAGGGATATTAATTGAGGATTGATACCAATTGTTTTAATACCAATTTTGTTATCAATTGATCTTTGTTGTATGATACTCCTTGAACTTCTTTGCTACCTTTATTTTGCTTTTGACCACTAATATATAGATAGTCAAGATTTTCCATATGTTAGTTTTAAAAACTCTTGGCATGATCCTTTGATTTTATAGAAACCAATTTAACCTTCTTTTTGTATTTTCTCTCTTTGGCTAACAAATTATGACTTCATCGGAATTTGATATTGTCCCATATTCTTCTATAGGAACTTCCTTTTCTTGGGCTTGATTTATTTCATATTGAATTTCACATTCTTTATTACGACCTTCACCCATCATGTTCTTATTATTAATTTCTTCATTTTCAGGTGTAATATCATATTTCTTGCTTTCTCCTTCAAATTTTCTTCTTCATATCTTTCTATGAGATATTTTGTTTTTTGGATCTTCTCTTTATAATTGTGTTTTTGAAGATTTGTCATATCCTTTCTTCTTCCAACTTTTATTAGGTTTTGTCACTGACTTGAATGACTTATTCAAATATTGACTTTTTTTATTCTTGCAATTTTTGTATTTGTGCCCAAACCTATCACAATTGTAACATCTCATTATATGACAAAATTTTGTTGTGTGCCCAACAAAATTACATCTCCAACATCTAATTGAGTTTTTGGAGTTTCATGTATATCCTTCCTCTAGTTTCTTGCAGTCCATTGCTTTATGGCCAAATTTATGACAAGAAAAACAATAACCATTGAAGGTGTTTCCATTCTTGATTTTATTTTGTCTTGAGAAATCTGTCATTTGATTTTTTTCTTCCTTTTTACTTCTATAGCTTCCTTCCTCAACAAATTTGATGACTTGTAATTTCTTTGTAATTGCACCTTTTCCTTTTGATAAGGATGATCATTTCTCATGTTTGTAAATGGTGCTCCATATTTCATTGCCTTCTTTCTTATTGTATCCAAGAGAAGTTTTGTCATCAGCTGATCTTTGGCTCTTCCAAATCTTATCAAGGATAGCTGAGATATTATGGAAATTGACAATATTATTTGTATTTTCATTCATTTGTTTGATATCAGCTGATCTTTGGCTCTTCCAAATCTTATCTAGGATAGTTGAGCTATTCTGGAAATTGACAATCTTATTTGTCTTTTCATTCATCTATTTGAGATTGATTATTTCTAACTTCAACATGTGACACAATTCTTCCTTTTTAGTTATTTGGATCTTCTGGGCTTCTTCATTTTTCTTAGCTTCTTCAATTTGAGTCATTAGATCTGCATTAGTACTTTCATTTATCTTTTTTAAATTGATGATTTCCAATTCCAACATGTGGTAAGAATTTTCTTTCCTTGTTAACTGGATCTTTAGGTCTTTTACACTTTCTTTAATTTCCTCAAGTTGAGTGTTTAGATTGTTAACTAATTCTTTTGATTCTTTTAGTACTTCTTTTATTTTACTTTCATGTGTCTTTAATTCTTCCATCTCTTTTGTTAGATTAATAACTTTGTTTTTCAATCTTTTGATCTCTTCTTCTTTGTTTTCTAGCTGAAACTTTTGTCCGTGCTCTTCATGGTTAGATTGATATAAATGTTGAAGTTTCTCCAACTCTTCAAAAGTGCACATAATTGTGTATTCAACATGGTTAAGAACATTCATAGGAACTTTAATATGCATATAATTTCCTGGTTGCATACGAATCTCATCTATTGCAACTGTAACATCAATCTTAAGATTATTTAATTTTTCTTTAGTGATCACTCAGGTATGCCTCAATTCCTTGATGAGGTTGTCTTCCTCGTTGTTGACTGAGATCAAGTTTTTCATTTCATTCTAATTAGAAATCGTTTTCTCTGTATTATGTTCTTCAATCTGATTGCAATTTTCCTTTTCTTTATCTTGTTCCTTATCTTGATAAGAATTCTCTTCTTCTGAGTTTTGTTCTTTATTCTAACAGGAATCTTCTTTATCTGAGTCTTGTTCCTCACTTTGATAGGATTTCTCTTTTTCTTGTGTTTCATTCTGATAACAATTTTCTAGTTGGATCCATAATTCTTTAGCATTTTTGTAGTGCTTCATATTTTCTTTGACTTGGTTTGACAATCTATCCTGGATTTATTTTAAGGCTACTGAATTGTTTCTTCTTGCCTCCTTTGCAGTTTTGGTTTTTCTCTTTGAAGTAGTTAATTTTGATGGCTTAATTAATACCGAATCCAAAACTCTAGATCCTCTTGACTTCATAATATGTTCCATCAAATAAGGGAGCTTCATTTGTGGAGATAACAATTTGTCCACCCATTTCTTCTGAATCTACCTTTAGTGTTTAAACTATGCTGAAGGAACCTTGGTTTGATACCAATTGTTGAAATGGATACTTGACATTGAGAGAGGGGGGTGAATCAATGTCACAAAACTTTGGACAATTTTCCACTTTTCATAAATTAACCGAACTACAAATATTTATTTCATTTTCTCAACCAATATATAAAAGAATAAATACTTTATTTATTTATTTAACTTGAATGAATACATAAGATCAATCTTTGAATTTCATCTTCAAAAAATTATGAGAGACCCATCTCTTTGTTACAAGACCCAACTTGTAGTTCTCAAATCCAACTAAGAAATGAGGAATCCAATCCTCATAACAAGTCCCAGCTTGTTGATCTCAGATCTAGCTGAGATGTGAGGAACCCAATCCTCATACAAGACCCATCTTGTAAACAGACACCAACCTGATAGAATGAAGCTTCATTCAATCCATTATATATAAATATATATACTTCAACAAATTCAACTACACTTCTTCTCACCATTCTTAATTGTTTATATAGTCTTCCAATTGGTGTGAATTTGAATCATTGCATCTCTTGATTTTGAACCATTGTACCTTTTTATTTAAATAATAATATTAATCTTTAAATAATATCATTTTCCTTTTTATTCTTTATTCATAATGCTCATGAATTAAATCTCTTTTAATAATGACTGTGTGTCAGTTCTTTTTTCTTCATGAGTTGATCACAGACATGAATCGACTCATCATATTGTACTCATGATTTTTTTGTGTTCATAGTTCACCAATAGATCATATTTGATCTTTTTTCAATTCTCAGTATTTTTCTAGTGCTAAATCTCTGTCGAATTAAATATGTACGAGGCTCTTCCTTCAAACCATTTACATATGAACATATGCACAAAACCACAGGCTCATTGATTTAAGTGTTGCCTCTTCTTTTACCCTTATTTCTCTATTCCATACGACCATAGGTGGTGACCAGGTGCTAGGCCAAGCGAGTGCTTGATCACTTATCAAAATCAACGGTCACGTTTTAATCTCCCGATGAGATGGACGATTGTCGATACTTTGGGACTTTGTCCTTCGTGACTTCCAGCCTCTTTACGAATATCCTGAATAAAATACGTGTGTCCATAATCGTTAATGATTGAGAACGCTCTCTGAGTTAGATCAACAGTTAGCGTCACTTCATAGTTTACGCTTATTCTATCCTTCTGTTGGAGTTACTTCACACACACCTAGAATTATTTTTTCCTAAGGTTTTTCCTTATTTATCAGTCATTATTCAGTCTCCTATATTTTAGGAAGAATATTTCTATAGGGATAATATTCTCTTCAGTTTTCACTTCATTTTGACTAGTTGAGTAGAGTCTAGATGCTGCATTGGTTTTGTCACCATGCAACATTGGGATCATCACCAGCTAATGTGCATTTTCCTTGGGATCATCACCAGACTAGAACATTACTCATGATTCCATAATCTCCTCCTCACTTCACTCTGTTTCATTCAATTAATGGAAGGCTGATTGACTAGTTAACTCAGCTAGGTGGCAGTTCACTCTCGTAACTTCCTGAAAGACTAGACTAGGTGGCAGTTTACTCTCGTAATTGTTGGTGTGTGTCTAGATCACTCTAGACCACCACTATGTCTCATTAGTTACTCATGTATCCTATATCTATTGTAAATTATTCACTCTTTGAGTGTGAAATACGGTTATTCTTTCTCTCTTTATTCTTCTTTCTCAATTTCTCTCTACAAATATGTGTAGTATTTTCTAGCTAGATCTATTTTGTGCAGTTTCAACACATTTACATGGTATCAAAGCTGACAGACTGCTAAGAAAAAGATACACCAAATTATTTTTGCAAGTACTGAAGATTGAAGAACACAGAAAATATGGAATTTATGTTTTACTCACCAATAATACTTTTCATGCCTCGTAACTATTTGGAGTGGAAGCCAAAGATTCTACTTCTTCTCAAAAGTAGAGGCTTATACCAAATAACCATGGCAATGGAAGTAGAACTTGATTACGCTGATGAGAAAAATGACTTTCTCAATAGACAAGATATGGCCATAGTATTTATCTGCTTGTCTATTTCTCTAGAAATTCTCCACCAAGTATGTGATGTCCCACAAGACTTCACTCCAAATGAATTATGGACCATATTGGAGGTTCTATTTGGAAATAAAGAATATTGTGAAGATTTCATGTAGGGGATTGGAAAGATAGAGCCAGAAGAGAAAACATCAGAAGATCAAGCCTCTTATTATGAAGAGTCTTCTACAAAAGTATTTACACCAATTTGTATTCCATTAATTGAAGATGTTGTCTACTCCATTTCATATTTGTTTTCGGAATTTCATGTGTAATATCTATGGCATGCATCTCAGGAGTCACATGAAGACACTTTTCCATGCATAATGCATGCATCTCAGGAGACAAAAAGGGAGTCACACACATCAGACTCAATTATGATATTTTTTTAGCCAAATTTGCAGAAACAAATTGGATATTTGAATTCCTCTCAAGAAAATATCCAATTTCAAAAAACAAATTGTCCGAAATGGATTCCTAGAAGTGAAGCTATGATCGTTTCAAAATCAACAAAAGTTCAGTGTTTTTCTGGAAATAGCCGCACAGTTTTCAAAATTTCATCCAAAATTTATTTGGATCTTATTCATTACAAGAAGAGAAAGTGGATATGTGTGGACATCTCAATGATTCATATACTTCATCAAATCCATGCAAACATCTACATCTTCAACAAAATCTTCAACGAGCACAAACTTGCACAATTGTGAGGTCTTCTTGGAGTGAAGGACAAGGTTGCTTAGCAACTGCTTTTTGTTCCTTCTCATTTTATTCTTTTATGCATTGTAATTTGAGGGGGGGGGGGTTTCCCATGAGGTTTTCCTTCTTTCCTTATTTATTTCAGTGTATCTTTTGTATTTGGGTACCTAACATGACCTCGTTGTCGGGACCCATTCTTTATTTTCACCATAGTGATGTTCAAGGGGGGTGTTGGAGTTACTTCACACACACCTAGGATTTATTTTTCCTAAGGTTTTTCCTTGTTTATTAGTCATTATTTAGTCTCCTATATTTTAGGAAGAATATTCCTCTAGGGAGAATATTCTCTTCAGTTTTCACTTCAGTTTGACTAGTTGAGTGGAGTCTAGATGCTACATTGGTTTTGTCACCATGCAACATTGGGATCATCACAAACTAATGCACATTGTACTTGGGATCATCACCAGACTAGAACATTACTCATGATTCCCTAATCTCCTCCTCACTTCACTATGTTTCATTCAGTTAACTGAATATTGATTGACTAGTTAACTCAGCTAGGTGGCAGTTCACTCCTGTAATTTCCTGAGAGACTAGACTAGGTGGAAGTTTAATCTCCTAACTGTTGGTGTGTGTCTAGTTCACTCGAGACCACCACTATGGAACATTAGTTACTCATGTATAATATATCTATTGTAAATTATTCACTCTTTGAGTGTGGAATATGGCTAATGAGAATTCTTCCATTCTTTCTCTCTTGCTTCTTCTTTCTCAATTTCTCTCTGCAAGTGTGTAGTATTTTCTCGCTAGATCTATTCTGTGCAGGTTCAACACATTTAGACCTTCCAATTTACTTGATACATAGTTGTTAACTCTCCTAAATTAGATCAATGATTAGCGTTAACTTCGGCCTTCGACACTTTGGGTGATTTCTACTTAATTATCCTTTAATATTCCAGAGTTCATTTCTTTGAAGTAGATTGGATGGTTGGATGTTATTTTCATAATGAACGGTTCTCATTTATTTTGGAACTTTGGGACTTTGGGAATTTGCTGGTGGTGAAACTCCCGAAGTAAAAACTTATGGAGTTATGTAACTTGTTGATGTGGCACTGACTGAGTGGATGCCACATGTCACTTATATTCATGACTTATGCATACCTGAAGTGCCAACTACACTTTGACACTTGTCATCATCTGATTGCACCACGTGTCCTTACTGACATGGATCTCCTTCATGTGGTACATTTTTGTCTTCTAGATCTAACGGTTATCCTAACTCTCAAAATGTATCTTAGATCGACAACTAAGGGTGACTTTGAAACTTTGGCCTTCGGGTGAAATCATATGTTATGAATCCTTTTTTGCCGAAGTGGTCAGCACTGAAGTTGAACACTATTCTGATCCAACGACCATCATGTATTGTCTAGATACGATGGTCCTCATTTACTTTGGGACTTCGGGGCTCCGACCTTTGTCTTTGTTTATCCTATCCTTCAACTTTTTATAGATCAGATGGTCAATATGAATCCCAAAATAGTTCTCATATCGGACGACTCATGTCCTCTTCAGAACATCTGTGGCTTATATTGTCCTTCTACTTTACTCGATCCAATGGTCGGTATATTATCTGAAGTGTTCCTCGGATTGAACGATTCATGTCCACTTCGAGACTTCGAACTTCAAGTAATCTTACTTGTTCTCAATCCTTTTCTGTCGAAGTGGTCAACACCGAAGTTGACCATTGTTGATATAATGCTTCCCCTTTTCTATTCCATACCAATGACTAATACTTAACTCTATATCAAATATTGATCTAACAGTTGAGAAACATCCTGAAGCACCTACTTCAGATCTAATGGTCCTTATTTAACCCGAAAAATATTAACTCAATCCAACAACTATTGGGAATTCAGGTATTTGGGATCTCAAGCCTTTTGCCTTACTTATCCTATCCTTCCACTCAATTTGATCCAACGGTCGAGAATGCTCCCGGATTATATCAATGATCAGGGATGATTGTGGGGTCCCAACTAGAACGACGTTTAAAATTGTCATCGATATCTGCAATGGAAATTGCTCGTTAGTAGTGGAACTGATGCCAATCGTAGATCTATTGGCAGGTGACGATCGACGGTCTAGACTAATTGCAGTATTGGAATTAATGTGTTGTTTAATTCTCCCTTCTCTCTCTGCAATAAATCCCTTCCCTTGATCTCACACTTGCGTATCCAACAGTCATGACTTGATCTAATCGTGTTTTTGCAATGCGCTTTCCCTTCTAAGTTTGATGTGTGTCATCTCTTCTGAGCTCTTAATTTGTTAGTCCTTATGTACATGGATTTTATGCCCTTTGTTAATCATTATTTCTCTTGATATTTTAGAGTGGATTCCTCTGCACCTCGCATTATGTATTATGCGCGACTAATCCTTGAAATTGTCTCAATGAACAAGATTCTTCCTTGAATCCTTTGGAGTTTTCCTATGGGGATTTCGATCCCGATGGAATTTATATAATGCACTCTTCCTTCTGAGCTTTGATTAATGTTCTTCCTTATGTGCTTTGAATCTTTTCATACTGTTTGACATCAATGATAATTCATCAATGATAACTCATCAATGACAATTAATCATAACAAATTATCATCCCATCATAATGACATCGACTGTTGACATCAATGACAACATATCAATGATAATATGTCCAACAATATCCCCCCTTTGTCATTGATTGAAACATACTAACTTCATATACAAACTCCCCCTGTGATGATGCTTCTCTCCTATGAAGTTACTCTCCCCCTTTGACATCAATAGCAAAGGATTTCTCCCCTCATGATCAACCTCTCTCTGTCTGCATGTTGTTGACCAAAATATGAACTTGGGTAACTCCCCCTACAATCATGCTTTGCCTAACATAACTGAAAGACTCTCCCTATCCATATGCTCTCTCTTCCTCTGACTACTCTCCCCCTTTGTTTCTGAAAGGGTAGTTCTTCCTGACAAGATCTCTTCCCCTGTCAATTTACTAACTTCTTATCTCAGTCCATTGGTATATTTTCATTCAAATAAGTATTCTTCTTGATACCAACTTGTAAGGATACCCATTTGTAGTGATCAAGTCTTTCAAAACTTAATCTAATCACTTTCTTATTTAACAACCAAAATACTCCTCCTGATTTTTTACTGACTTTCCTTTGTCAAATAGAACAAGAGTATGAATCTTACTTATCTTTTTTATTTGCTTCTTATTCTTCTTTGATATTTCACGGGAATATTAATTGAGGATTGATACCAATTTTGTTATCAATTTATCTTTTTTGTATGATACTCCTTGAATTTCTCTGCTACCTTTATTTTTCTTTTGACCACTAATCTATATATAGTCAAGATTTTCCATATGTTAGTTTTAAAAACTCTTGGCATGATCCTTTGATTTGATAGAAACCAATTTAAACTTCTTTTTGTATTTTCTCTCTTTGGCTAAAAAAATACGACTTCATCAGAATTTGATATTGTCCCATATTCTTCTATAGGAACTTCCTTTTCTTGGGCTTGATTTATTTCATATTGAATTTCACATTCTTTATTAGGACATTTACCCATCATGTCATTATTATTAATTTCTTTGTTTTCAGGTGTAATATCATCTTTCTTTCCTTCTCCTTCATATTTACTTCTCCATATCTTTCTATGAGATATTCTGCTTTTTGGATCTTCCCTTTCTAACTGCATTTTTGGAGATTTGTCATCTCCTTTCTTATTCCAAATTTTATTAGGCTTTGTCACTGACTTGAATGACTTATTCAAATATTGATTTTTTGTATTCTTGCATTTTTGGGATTTGTTCCCAAACCTATCACAATTGTAACATCTCATTGTATGACAAAATCATGTTGTGTGCCCAACAAAATTACATCTCCAACATCTAATTGAGTTTTTGGATTTTCTTGTATATCCTTCCTCTAGTTTCTTGTAGTCCATTTATTTATGGCCAAAGTTATGACAAGAAAAGAAATAGCCATTGAACGTGTTTCCATTCTTGATTTTATTTTTTCTTGAGAAATCTGTCATTTGATTTTCTTCTTCCTTTTTACTTCTATAGATTCCTTCCTTAACAAAGTTCATGATTTGTAATTGCTTTGTAATTGCACCTTTTCCTTTTGAGAAGGATGATCATTTCTCATGTTTGTAAATGGTGCTCCATATTTCATTTTCTTCTTTCTTCTTTTATCTAAGAGAAGTTTTGTCATTAACTGATCTTTGGCTCTTCCAAATCTTATCAAAGATAGCTGAGCTATTCTGGAAATTGACAATATTATTTGTCTTTTCATTCATTTGTTTGAGATTGACTATTTCTAACTTTAGAATGTGACACAATTCTTCCTTTTTAGTTATTTGGATCTTCTGGGCTTCTTCCTTTTTCTTAGCTTCTTCAATTTGAGTCATTAGATCTGCATTAGTACTTTCATTTATCTTTTTGAAATTGATGATTTCCAATTCCAACATGTGGTAAGAATTTTCTTTCCTTGTTAACTGGATCTTTAGGTCTTCTACACTTTCTTTAATTTACTCAAGTTGAGTGTTTAGATTGTTAGCTAATTCTTCTGATTCTTTTAGTACTAATTTTCTTTTACTGTCATGTGTCTTTAATTCTTCCATCTCTTTTGTTAGATTAATGAATTCGTTTTTCAATCTTTTGATATCTCCTTCTTTGTTTTCTAGATGAAATGTTTGTTCATTCTCTTCATGGTTAGATTGATCTAACTGTTGAAGTTTCTCCAACTCTTCAAAAGTGCACATAAATGTGTATTCAAGATGGTCAAGAACATTGACAATAACTTTAATATGCATCTAATTTATTGGTTGCATACGAATCTCATCTATTGCAACTGTAACATCAGTCTTAAGATTATTTAATTTTTCTTTAGTAATCACTAAGGTATGCCTCAATTCCTTGATGAGGTTGTCTTCCTCATTGTTGTCTGAGATCAAATTATGCATTTCATTCTGATTAGAAATCGTTTTCTCTGTATTATGTTCTTCAATCTGATTGCAATTTTCCTTTTTCTTATCGTGTTCCTTATCTTGATAAGAATTCTCTTCTTCTGAGTTTTGTTCTTTATTATGACATGAATCCTCTTTATCTAAGTCTTGTTCCTCACTTTGATAGTATTTCTCTTTTTCTTGTGTTTCATTTTGATAACAATTTTCTAGTTGGAGCCATAATTCTTTAGCATTTTTGTAGTGCTTCATATTTTCTTTGACTTGGTCTGACTATCCATCTTGGATTGCTTTTAAGGATATTGAATTGTTTCTTCTTGCCTCCTTTGTAGTTTTGGTTTTGATATTTGAAGTAGTTAAGTTCCATGGCTTACTTACTACTGAATCCCAAACTCCAGATCCTCTTGAATTCATATATCTTTTCATATTTTCCCTCCATGAAGAATAATATGTTCCATCAAATAAGGGAGCTTCATTTGTGGAGATAAAAATTTGTCCATCCTTTTCTTCTAAATCTACCTTCAATGTTTAAACTGTGCTGAAGGAACCTGTTGACGGGAGAAAATGAACGCTCGCCAACTGGAGGAATGGATCCGGTCCGGGGTTGTCTAAATAACCCAAGTTGTTTGGGATGATCCACCCTGACGGGTTTAGCATCTTCATTGGCTGATCTAAGTCCTAGGAAAATGAAATAAAAATAACTAAGGGAACTAATCTAAATGAAAACAACAATTAAAGAAAACTAATAAACAAATCTGAAATACATATATATAGTCTATTGTCTAATATTATACAATAATAATTCTATGAAAACAAATGTTCAGCTATCGACACAATTAAATTTTAATCACAAATGTACAATATTTACAGATTACATATTTTAAATGAAAACTTGCTAAAATCATTTGTAAACTGTCCTATGACAGAAAAACTATTGTTTTTTTACTTTTATAATTTTATGAGAAAGAAATAAAATTAAAACTATCTAAGCTGAGCAATTAAAATAATAATCCTAACTATAAATCTGAACTATATATATATATATATATATATATATATATATATATATATATATATATATATATATATATATATATATATATATATATATA
>ML783388.1:352555-409748 GCA_009831015.1 Picea engelmannii | reverse complement strand
TATATATATATATATATATATATATATATATATATATATATATATATATATATATATATATATATATATATATATATATATATACTGCTTAAATAACACTAATAAACTAACCTGTAATAACGCTTTCCAATTTGTCCCATGCAAAGTATCTGATTCAGCAGTTTGATGGGAGGAAACCTGCACCCGATTTTCCACAAGCTTCTTGTAAACAGGAGCAGCAGTACTCTTTTCAATATCAATGATAGAACAAACAAGACATAAAACGACATCAATCTTATAATTTACAAACCATCACAATTAGATAAACATGTATGCGAAGATTTGCACAAGATGATTCATTTAACGAAGAAGATAAACCTTTATTCATTAAATCGAAACAGAGTAATTGATGTATTAAAACTGAGATAGATAAGACATGGACATAATTTAAATTACAACGCATTAACCTGTAATAAGTCTTGATATCTAAAGTAGTCAATGACTTAATCACAAATTGAAATGCACAAAACCTGAACGAAAGTATGATAAATTGAAAGCTAAAGTTGTTACAAAAGATCCACTTCCATTCAAGTTTGTATCATCATAAATCCATAGTCTTGTTCTTCCAACAATTGATGACGAGTTCATTACAAAAAATAACAAGTATTTAAAGGCCACAGGGTAAAACATCCCTGTGGGAATTATCAAAAACAGTTTACAAAAAATCTGGGAATAATCTCCCAACTCTTTATTTCTGCCTATAACCAACAACTTAAAACAAAACTATATCACAACAAGTATCTTCTAAACTGCCACAGCATGCCCAATTTGCCATTGAAATTCGTAGGTATCTGCAGGTGGACAAGAATAGACAAGTTTAGATAATGTTTTATTGGTAAAATTAACAAAAATCTAAATTTTAAGACTAGCTACAAAATCTCACGATTCTGTAGTTGGTCTAATTTGAAAACAGGACCGTTTTAAATCAATCCAAAACTAAAAGAAATATATTCGAACTATTAAACAAATATTTAATTGCTAATTAAAAACAAAGGTAATCATTTAAACCAAAACTTCTATGCTAATTGAGAGCAAATGAAATCGTGTTTGAATCTATTTCAATCGAAACAGACCCTAAACGAATATCAAGCAAATCTCTGGTAAATATGTCAATCCAACACTCAACAGAATCATTTTTTAAATCTAAACTAACAGAGCCGTATCAAATCTGTCTTTGATACTAATCCAACTCATACAAATAATTATGCTAATTCAAGGCATGCAACATTGTTTGCAAATCAAACCAAACAGGAACGAATCGAACTAACTCGGGGCCGACACAATCGTTATACTAATGAAAAATTGTATCAATCAAAACATAGCTACACGATTTTAGCAAACAAATCTTTTGTACAGGTCGAATGCAATCATAATCCAAAACGAAAGTATTTACTCAAAACGAAACAGAATCGTTTCTTGAATCTATTCGAACAGAACTAAATGAAAGCAAACCCAATCGGTTATATTAATTCAAACCAACTCATAAAACAAAATCGATGTTCAAATACATACCTGGGTAGTAAGAAAATGCTTCGATCATGATAACTTTTAATTGACAAAGGCCGTTGTTGCCTCAACATTCCTGAAGACAATTGAACCAGTAGTTTTTTGTTTCTTCTTGTTGGCTTGTAGACTGGCGTTCTCCTTTGACAGCACAGTAACTTGTTCCTCTAATGATTTAATCTTAGATTGCAACAGGGGAATATCGGTGTAATAGCATTCAAGCCAAGAATTACATTGGGTACATGGTGATTGATCGGGCTTTGGCATCACAGGCGAGGGTTCTTTCAAGTTACCAGGGGTTTCATTGTGAAGCTTAATTCCCGGGTAGTTAGGGTCGTTCTTGAGGCACGAAGGTAAGTTGGAAACATAGTCATAGGGTTCCATAGAGAAGAGGCCATGAGAGTAGGGGTATTCCTGGGCTAGGAAATGTTCAATCTCAGAGTCTGAATCCTCACTCAAGACGATAGGTTTTTGGTTAGTTTTCTGCTTGGGCTTGTTCCGAGCACATCTCGATATCCATCATGCATTTTTCTTTCCCTTACTGTTGACAGCAGTATCACCTTTTCCTTTCTTCCTCACAGGCCTCTTGACAGCCTTAGTACTATCTTTAGCACATGGGTCGGCCATGGTATCGAGTAGTTCCATGTCGGGGCAATTCGAGGGTTTGATAGGGGGTAAAAGGGTAGGAGGTGGCACGGCTGGCTCAACCAGTGTTTCAGTGACCACAAATTTATCCATTAGAACACACTCGGGGGTGGCAAATCCATTCCTTAATAGGAAGGCTTGCCAACAGTCACCACTAAAGATCAAATGATGAACGATAATGACTTTTATCAAGTAGTGATGGAAAAGGCCGTTATCAGCCTTCTCATTCTTAAATCATTTGGACATCTTGTATAGACTACGTAAGAGATAATGTGGCATATTCAGAGGGTAGTCTATAAAATTCATCAATAACCGAAGATGATACAGAAATACCAAGCCATAACGACCTTCGCAGGTCATGAACTGCTTAACAATTGCTAAAAGATCGTGCCACATAGGTTTGAGGGTAGTGATAGGCGTACCTCTATCGCAGCTAACAATCTTTCTTGATGTGAATAGGAGCAACCATGACACCTCGTCTACTTTGGAATTTTTAAACCACCTTTTCCCTGTAGCTAGTAGTCATGTAGCTGAGCTTAGGAATTCCTCATTTAGCTCGAGCTGTATGTCTCCGACCTTAGCCCTACATCCGTCGAAGGTGAGGGAGAACTGTTGGGCAACCGAAAGGTTGAAACCCTCAAATATTTGGATAAACACCAACCATCCACTATTTTGCAAATCCTCACGAGCATTGTCGAATAGTAGCAAAGTTTGGATACCATTTGGTTCTATGCGCACCACAAGTGCCATAGAACAGAATACACAGTGGGTAGGGTAAATAGTCAAGGGTTTGGACAGGGTATACGCAGGACCGATAGCTCACAGGCTTCCCCGAAAACCAACAGAGGTGACCTGGGATAGAAGGGAGGCATTAATGCCTGAGTGTGCGAGGGTGGTGGAACGAAATCAACCCACGCAAAACAGTCATTTCCAAATGTACAACCGATGGCGCATATGGTGATTCAAATCACTATTGCAATGTGTTAAAAGTAATGACATCCAAACAATTAACGAAAACTATGGTAAGTCGACCCAAAAATTTGCGCAAGCAATAGTGTTTGCATGGTTTTAAAATTAAAACAATGTTCTGAAATCAACACCAAGGGTTCGATCATAACAAGTATGTTTTGTATGAAATGATTGCACCAAGGGTCTAACCACAATGTCAATGTGTTTTCATGAAACCAAATGTGCCAAGGAAATCGATGAAAGACTATAAAACATCAAACCACCAATGTATTAAGGACTCAATGACAGTTATTATAATATCATCACAATCTTATAAAAATGAAATCATATTAACAACAAAAGAATGCCAAATGAGTAAAGATTTTGGTGTCTTGCCAACTGTATGACCATAATTGAATTGGAAATGTAATGAACACATAGACAAGAGTAACCATAATAATCCGATGATGATTTTAATGCTATTGACGTGACTTCGAAATCAAATTTTTCACGCTTGCAGTCGTGAAAACGAGAACAAAGGCAGGTGTGCGAATGAGCAAAAGATTGCGATGAGAATCAAGGGTTCCAAAACACTTGTGTAGGCATCTCATAAAGATAGGATAAAAATGAGAAATGGCTGCCAACAAAACCTTGATCTGATACCAATTATTGAAATGGATACTTGACACTGAGAGGGGGGGGTGAATCAGTGTCACAAAAATTTGGACAATTTTTTACTTTTCATAAATTAACTGAACTACAAATATTTGTTTCATTTTCTCAACCGATATATAAAACAATAAATACTTTATTTATTTATTTATTTATTTAACTTGAATGAATACATAAGATCAATCTTTGAATTTCATCTTCAAACAATTATGAGAGACTCATCTCTCTGTTACAAGACCCATCTTGTAGTTGTTAGATCCATATGAGAAATAAGGAATCCAATCCTCATAACAAGTCCCATATTTTTTATCTCAGATCCAACTGAGATGTGAGGAATGAAATCCTCATACAAGACCCAGCTTGTAAACATGCACCAACCTAATAGAATGAAGCTTCATTCAATCCACTATATATAAATATATATAATTCAACAAATTCAACTACACTTCTTCTCACCATTATTTCTTATTTATATAGTCTTCCAACTGGTGTGAATTTGAATCATTTCATCTCTTGATTTTGAACCATTGTACCTTTTTATTTAAATGATAATATTAATCTTTAAATAATATCATTTTCATTTTTGTTCTTTATTCATAATGCTCATGAATTAACTCTCTTTTAATCATGACTGTGTGTCAGTTCTTTTGTCTGCATGAGTTGATCACATACATGAATCGACTCATCATATTGTACTCATGCTTCTATTGTGTTCTTAGTTCACCAACAAATCATATTTGATCTTTTATCGATTCTCAATATTTTTCTAGTGCTAACTCTCTGTGGAATTAAATATGTATGAGGCGCTTCCTTCAAACCATTTGCATATGACCATATGCGCAAAACCACAAGATCATTGATTTAATCATTGCCTCTTATTTTACCCTTATTTCTCTATTCCATACGACTGCAGGTGGTGACCAGGCACTAGGCCAAGCGGGTGTTTGATCACTTATCAAAATCAAAGGTCACGTTTTAATCTCTCGATAATAAGGACGACTTCTAGCCTCTTTACAAATCTCCCAAATAAAAGATACGTGTCAATAATATTCAATGATTGAGAAGGATCTCCGAGGTAGATCAACAACTAGCGTTACTTCATAGTTTACACTTATTCTATCCTTCCATTGTAATTGATCAACCATCGATAACGCTCCTGAATTAGATCAACAATTAGCATTAAATTTGGCCTTCAACACTTCAGGTGATTTCTCCTTCACTGACCTTTAATCTTCGGGAGTTCATTTCGTTGAAGTAGATCAGACGGTTGGATGTTATTTTCACAATGAACGGTTCTCATTTATTTCAGAACTTTGGGACTTTGGGAATTTGATGGTGGTGAAACTCCCGAAGTAAAAACTCTCGAAGTAACGTAACTTTCTGATGTCACTTGTTGACGTGGAACTAAGTGAGTAGATGCCACATGTAAGTTAGATTCATGACTTATGCATACCTGAAGTGCCAACTGCAATTTGACACTTGTAATCATCTAATTGCGCCACATGTCCTTGATAACGTGGATCTCCTTCATGTGGCACATGTTATTCTCCTGGATCTAATGGTTGTCCTAACTCCCGAAATGTATCTCAAATTGACAACTGAGAGTGACTTTGGAACTTTGGCCTTCGTGTGAACTCATATGTTCTAAATCCTTTTTATCTGAAGTGGTCAGTGCCAACGTTGACCACTATTCTGATCCAATGACCATCATGTATTGTCCATATCCGATGGTCCTCATTTACTTCGAGACTTTGGGGCTCTGGCCTTCGTCTTTTATTATCCTATCCTTCCACTTTATATAGATCGGACGGTCAATATGACTCCCGAAATATTTCTTAGATCGGACGACTCATGTCCTCTTCATAAATTTGTGGTTTATAATGTCCTTCCACTTTACTCAATCCAACGGTCGGTATATTATCCGAAGTGTTCCTCGGATTGGACGATTCATGTCCACTTTGGGCCTTCAGGTAATCTTACTTGTTCTTAACCCTTTTCTAACGAAGTGGTCAGCGTCGAAGTTTACCATTGTTGATCTAAAAGTTCCCCTTTTCTATTCCATATCAACGACTAATATTTAACTCTAGATCAAATCTTAATATAACGACCGAGAAACATCCTGAAGAACCTGCTTCAGATCTGATGGTCCTTCTTTAACCCGAAAAGGATTAAATCAATCCAATGGCTATTGGGAATTTGGGTATTTGGTATCTCAGGCCTTTTGCCTTACTTATCCTATCCTTCCACTCAACTTGATCCAGCGGTCGAGAATGATCTCGGAGTAGATCAACGATCAGGGATGATTGCGGGGTCCCAAATAGCATGACATTTAAAACTATTGTCGAGCTTTGCAATGGAAACTGCTCATTGGTGGTGGAGTTGATGTCAATCGTAGATCTATTGGCAGGTAATGATCAACGGTCTAGACTAGTTGTGATATTGGAATTAAACCATTGTTTAATTCTCCCTTCGCACTCTGCAATCAATCCCTGCCTCATATCTGGCGCTTGCATATCCAACAGTCACGACTTGATCTGATTGTGTTTCTGCAATATGCTTTCCCTTCTAAGCTTCATGTGCATCATCTCTTATGATATCTTAATTTTCTATTCCTTATGTACATAGATTTTATACTCTTTGTTTATTGTTATTTCTCCTAAGATTTTAGAGTAGATTCCTATGCACCTCACGTTATGTATTCTGCATGACTACTCCTTAAAATTGTCTCAATGAATATGATGCTTCCTTGAATCCTTTGGAGTTTTCCTGTGGGGATTTTGATCCTGATGGCATTTCTACAATGCACTCTTCCTTTCGAGCTTTGATTAATGTTCTTGCTTGTAAGATTTGAATATCTGCATGTTGTTTGACATCAATGATAACTCATCAATGAAAATTGACCATAACAACTTATCATCACATCACAATGACATCAACTATTGACATCAATGACAACATATCAATGACAATATGTTCAACAGTGGGTTGGATTAATACCCATGAATAAATTCCCCTCAAACCCCTCTCTCTTGTGGAATCATAGCCCCCCATCATTTTCATCCCTCTCGTATTGCAACGAGTGATTATTATTTTATTAATCATTTCAATGTTCACAATATACAATTTGGCCCCTGTCCATATTAACCACTATGGGGTATTTTCCCCAATCATATCGGCTCACCAACCTATTTCACATTTATATAATTATATTACAATTTGCGGGGACTAAAATCAGGGATGTTACATTCCCCTCCCCCTTATTTTTTCACTCTCCTTAGTGCACAACACCAACTAGTGTACATATAATTACATTTCTAGGTTCTTTGGCCTTTAATCAACATCACATAGGCATTTTATCCTAACTATAAATACATAGGCACTCTGACTCCAAAAACCAATAATACATAGGCACTTCGACCCCAAAAAACCATAAATACATAGGAACTCCAACCCCAAAGGATATATATATATATATATATCCACTCTAGCCTCAAACCATAAATACATAGGCACTTTGGCCCCAAAACATGGACACATAGCCCATTGACATTCTCCTACATTTATCCTGATTTCCACCAGTTCTCTTCCTATTGACCTACCCAACCCAAGGAATGTACCATTCATTTATCATGGCTAACCCAAGGAATGTACCATATGTTTATCAGGGTTGACCCAAGGAATGTGCCCCATTCATTGTCCTTAGTCCACTGGGTTGCACCATTCATTTATCGGGGTTTCTCTGGTATATATATTCAAGAATCTCACTACTTGGAACTCAAGGGACTCACTGCTAGGAAAAATACCAATAAATATACAGCAGAAACCTTGCTTCTTTAGTGCAACTCACACAGGATTTCAGTCTTCAGGCCTGAAAACCTGGTTCTTCGACAATGCAACTCCCACACAGGATTTCACTCTTCAGGCCTGACAACCAGGTTCTTCCACAATCTTGACAACTTGATTCTTCATGCTATAATCACCCTCTAAGCTCAGTCATCTCTTTCACTATTATACATTTCCCTAAGCAATCCATCATTTTCCAAGGTGTTCTTGCATAGAAGAAAGCCAACTTGTTGCTAGAATTCCACTAGAAATCTACAACCTATGGAAATCATCCCATCTACATCATATGCATGCAATTCAATATTAGACATCATCATACAATTTTCAAGTATAAATTTTCAAATCTATTTTATACAAGAAAATACAATTTCCAAGGCATAAGTTCTATTCTCATAGTTTTTGTCTTGGGTATCCGTAGACATCAATATTCTTTATGGGCTTGCATCCATGCCATATCCAACACCATTCTCCCTACATTTTCTCAACTTTAATGTCACCCAACATATTATTAGCAATTCTAAATTATATAAAAAAAAAATCAAAATTGTTTTATATGGAAATAAAATTTCCTAGGCATGAGATTTTTTGCTCACTATGTTTATCTCGCACAGAAGCAGTCATTGGTATTATTTATGGGATTACACCATTTCCATATCCAAGATCATTATCCCTTCATTTTCTCAATTTTCACTCAACCAACCAAACTGTTAGCATTCATGCACATTTATAATAGTTCATGAGATGGTCTCAAAATTGTTTCTAACCAGCAATTCAATCACTTCCATCCATTATTAATTATTAAAATGGAATGAAACTATCATCATTGTACATGGTTATCAACACACAAAGACTTTCATAATGCAAGCAAATTTTACCAATAATAAACTAACGTTCCCACACTCATGGCCACATTTACACAATGCATCCTTGCATTGGATTTGCAATACCATATGTTCATGTCATGTATTCTACCATGTGAGTTGGAAGGTCTAGCCAATGCCTCAACAAATTATCCAAATCTCTTCCCCAATTACCTCCTTGATTATTTGGACACCTTCCTCTTCAACCCATACACAACACTAGGAACATGATCCCTTAGTTCTCTCTTGCGTCGGAAAAGAGGTTGCAATACAAACATCAATTAAACAGGGAAAACCATTATGCACTTGAATAACACTATAACCCTTCCATTTCCAACCACATCATGGCTCACACATGACTATATAATGGCATCCATTGCTACAACATGATTAATTTATCTTTACTTAACTTGGTTATGATCTCATAACCAACATAACATAATATGCAATTACATTTCCCATAAATGCACTCAAGAAACAAATAATATTTCCATGCTCAAGGCCTCATGCCTTTACATCAATTCCATTATTGATAATTTAAATGAGGGAATTCTTACCTCAATTCCCTTCAATATTTATGCATCATAACAACCATAATTGCATACATACATGGTTGTTATTACATTAATTGATGCTACCCGACCAACTGATATTGTTATGGAAGCTTGTATGATCCTTTCATTGACCTCTTTATCAACATCTTACCATATTCATTCATTTTCACATGGATGACTATCATATTCAACAACGTCATCAACATCTTCAGTCACGCTATAAAAAACATCTTGGGTATACAATCCATCATTAGTATTATTCAACATCACTCCAATGTTAATTCATATATATATATATATATATATATATATATATATATATCAACAAACTATTCTCAGTCTACAAACATTCCACAAGCATGTTCGGACATGTGCATATGCAAAAACACACATCAATATGCACTAAGCATTAAATCTTATCATGCCCACTCTAAGTATATGCATTATATTATTCTTATATACATCATTGAATTACTTCCTTTATGCACTCCAATGCATAATTATTTCAACTTTATTTATTTATTTTGTTGTTGTAGATGGTTGTCCTTGAATTCTTGTAGACTCTTGCTTCTCTTCACTTCCATTCTTCTCATCTGTGCACCACTTATTCTTCTTCCTAAGAATATTCCAGCCAATTCCAACTTGACTATTAAGCATTTCTAGCTAGTATGTGTTGTTGGTAACTTCTCCCACTTAAGAAAGCATGCCCCAACTTTATCCTGCTAGAATTCTTCCTGCGCATTGGAAATATGTAATTTTCTATCATTCCACCTTCTAATGCCACAATATTTTCTAACTGGCTTGATCCTTTAGCAACATAGAAATTTTCATATGAAGCCATATTCATCTACTCGAGACGAAACTTCTTCCAATGGGATGTTATATTTTTTCCTTTGATACTTAGAAGTGAAATTGAACTTTCATTTTTCCATCCTTCCTTTCACATGTACCAAGCTTTCATTGTGCACTCTCACAACATAAGTGGATTTCTTGCTTTGGGTACTTTTAAACACAAGTAGATATTCCACAGCAAAACCATTCCTTCTTCTTGTATTCCTATGATTTCACATAGAGAGTGCTCATCCACTATATGAGTCATGCCTCACCTCATGAGATCTTTTTTTTTTCTTCCAAATTTTCCTCCTTCACCACATCTCTACCTTCAAGGCTATGGAGTCCTCCTTAATTCCCTATGCATGCAAATGACATTCTTCACCCACTAGCTTCATGTTCATGTGAGAATATCTATTGATTTTCCTTTACAATCCATTCATACTCTATAACATCTTAATACTAATCTTTCTCTCCTATTACTGAGTCCTTTGTCAACCTTTCAATACCTTCTCTGTATCCCTGCACTTCTGTCTACAACTCCTTGATGATTCATCCAACTGCACAAGATTTGACCTTTTTCCTTTTCCAATGGACCCTGGGATTAATCTATAACAAACCCACACAATCCTCATTGTGGAATCTTATCTTCTTTCTAGTAGTCCCTTCACACAACACTTTCTCATTGAGTTATTTTCTGCTTATTAACAATTCTCTGTTATTAAAATCAACCTATTTTATTGCCAAGGGGTTGCACTTAATAGGAATTAATAATATTACTTTGAACTAGTGCTCACCTTTGGCATGTACTTCTAACATCTGAAAATATTTTCCCAAAATTGACTTGTTTTGAAAAACTTTCACATTGGGAAATTGTATGGCTCATAGAGTCCAATTGCCCTTTTTCTTGTAGGATTATAACACAACCAAAATATTCTTGAGAGATCCTACTCTTTATATCATGTTTTCCCCTAGATTACCTTTCTTATGGTTTTACTCAAGCCTCATTCTGATTTATTGGCTCCAAGCTATGGCTTCCTAAAATTTCCATTTTTTTCAATGGTGTCCTTCAAGTCCACCAATAAGTTTCCTTCTGATTCCTTGATAATTCTTTGGCTCAAAACTAAATTATGGGTGGATAGTTAGATTCTCTTATCCGATAGATTTCCAATGACTACTTTCTTGTTCAATTCTTAGCATTGAGCAGAAAGTTATAGCCAATTAAATATTGCTAATTTACCCCTTTTGCAGACCTTCTCCCAAGTAAAAAATAATCTCAAACACCAAGCTTGGCCACCTACAGAGGTAAATTTGTTAGGAACCAAAGAAAATTGTGTATCATACATGGATAAAAATGATGACATAGAATTCATAAAAATTCTCAAATTGTCAATCTGATGCTCTAGTGAAAAAATGCAACAATCTAGAAAATATAACTTTGTTCTTTTTCACTCATTTTCCCAAACAATATTTTTAGCCAAACTAGCTATCTCCCAAAATATTCACTTCTAGAAAAACTTCACTAAAAGAAAGGTGTCTGACTTGATGAGTATACAAAATGTCGATTAAATAAAATTTTCCATATTTTCCATTTGGGGACCCTTTTATTCCTCTAAGTTTTCAAAAATCCCCATAACACACTTAGAAATAATGGTTTTTCCCTATTTCCGTATCTCCACACTAACTCCCTTTGAATTTTTTTGGGAGGACAAAAGGAATCTTCATGCTAAAATTTTGAGTTGTCTATACAATTTTCACCCTTATCTGGGCCCCTATTACCAAGCACGACCCACACCTTTGAAAGTCATTATTTCGCATTTTTTAGAAATCAGAAACAAAATTAGTCGATGGCCCTCACTGGAATTATTGTATCCTTGGTCACTACAGAACACCTAAAATTTCATCCAAAAATGAGTTAAACTGCTTTTGTTATGCCCAAAACAAGTTTTGGGCTCCAAAGTTGTTTTTTTTTAGTAAAAAGGGTTGTTTCTCCTTCCCTTTTCCTCCTCTTTTCTTTCTCTCTTTTTTTCATTTTTTGTTTTCTTTCAAATCTCGCGCGTGCATCAATTCTGTATTATGCACTAATATTCATCACACACCAAATCCACAATGCACAATGCCAATATAGCGCACGCCTCGCACACCGATATTCAGTGCGCACAAATTTTATGCCACACCAATATCCAATGCGTGAAACTTTCTATATCACACACCAATATTCAATGCACATAAATTGTATGTCGCATGCCAATATCCAGTGCGCACAACTTTTTATATCACGCGCCATTATTCAGTGCGCATAACTTTTTATACCGTGCACCAATATTCAACATGCACAACTTTTTATATTGCACACCAATATGTAGTGCACATGAATTTCTATATCACACACTAACATTCAATGCGTGCAACTTTTATACCGCACACCCATATTCAATGAGCACAACTTTTTGTGTCGTGCACCAATATTATGTGCGCACCATAATTCCACTCCGCACAACACGAATATTCATTGTGCATGCACTGCACACCAAAAATATGCAAGCACCAACAAGCTATGCTTCGCGCAATGCCAAATTTTAGTGCGCACACCATCATTGTTTGTGCATTACCATCTCTACACTGCACAACATCAAAATTTAGTGTGCAAACCCACGCACCATTATTTATGCGCATTACCACTACTAAGTGCACGCAAATCCTTTCTTCTCTTAGCTTTCCATAATTCTGACTCGTGACCATCGCGACCATGATGGAAATTCCCGACTCACCTGTTTAAGACAAATTCAGTCGAGTGGAAGTCAAAATGATGGCCCCTCCATTAAAACCATTATGAGTGCAATTTTGACTTGAATTTGCTTAGAAATTTGGAAATTTCACTTCGATTTTACCTTTTTCCCCAAATTCGACACAACTCAAACATTGATATGAATTTTTTTACCAAATTCATGTTTAATTCTGGCCTGTAAAAGCATGTTATTGAACCAAAATCTCTGATACCATTTTGTGACGTCCCCCAACTTAACATGAGACATTACTTGCATAAAATACACATAAATTGAAAATTTCCAGTTAACTAAATTCCTATAGCTTATCGACTACAAATTATACACATATTTAATTATTGTCTGATACCTTATAAATAAATATGTCTACAACATTCCAAATGATCATGAAGTTCACCTCCTCACTGAGACAAACCGCACACACAAAATCCTGTATACTTTGCACGGAAAATATTCACCGCGCGCATGCAATCGGATTTGTATTGTGCGCAACAACTATTCTCAGTGCACGCGACGATTCAAGCACCACATTAGAATATGTAACGTACCCAACCTCTAAGTTGAGTCTCATCACTACCAAAAATGACTTAGCTTTCTAAATACGAATTTAAAAATTCCCCTTACATATAAAAGAAAACCAAGAGGCAGCAGGCCCATTGTAACATCCAAATTTCACTGACCACACTTTTATAACACCAATTATTCTTTGAGGACACTTGCATGTAAGTGATATAGATAAACATGGTACCTTATGATTATCTGATTTGGTTTATGAGTTAAAATTTATGCTATAATTTAGTATTAAATTTGATATGTTATTTATATTGATGTATAGAATTGACATGTATTATGATGAGGTTTCCCGAGTCTTCAGGAAACATGACATGAAGAGGATGTTGATGGCATCGACATAATTCCTTGGACTCTGGATTGAATTAGAGAGTGGACTATTGATTTTGATGAGTACTTGTTTTTATTACACATGTATTATGATGATGATTTCATGTATAAGAGTTATTAATATTATCTTTGTCAGTGGATGCAAGCACGATGACGCTTGCTAATTTGACTCACATATGGAGTAAAGGGGTCATATACAGATATCTGATAGATGAGGGGGAGGCGTGGCAACATCTTTTTCATATCCTACTAGCACTCCCATCGTGACCTGAATTGAAGGTTAATGACTATCTTGTGATGGAATATCCAGCAATACTGAGAGGGGGCGGGGGGGTGAATCAGTATTGCCTACTTTTTCTTTTTATCTTCGTCCATATTAAGCACACATATTAATTATGTAATTAAACAATATATGATGAACAACAAACCCTTATGAATACAAGATTTTATCGTGGAACCCAACAAGGAAAACCACCAATTCTTTTCTCATTAATAAAAAGTTTTTTTACAAAACTGTTTTCAAGCTACAACTTGATGGAGAGACATTCCCCAAGTTTCTTCAGCTACAACTAAAAAGATGTTACCACACCCCATTTACCAGCTACAACTGGAAGAATGCACCCACACCCTCATTCACCAACAACAACTGGTAGGAGGCTTCAACCCCCTGTTTAGTCAGCCACAACTGACAAGGAAGCACCAACTCCCTCTATTCACCAGCACCAACTGGTAGGAGGCTACAACCCCCAGTTTAGTCAGCTACAACTGACAAGGAAGCACCAACTCCCCTGCAGGCTCCAACCTGCCCTTGCACCACCCAACCACCCTTAATTTATAATGAAATTCAATCTCTTATGTACTTCCCTAAATTCGACTCATGCAGTCATTGTTGTAATTTCTACTTGTCTGCTGCAACCTTTGCTTGTATGGTCTTCTGTATCAAGTACTGGATTGCATAACTGCTTCTTTGTCTTCTTTTGTTCTTGATCTTCAATAAGACATTGACAGGCACCTTAGAACAAATAGTTCTTCATCATGGACTCTGCTCTTGTTCCTGATCTTCTAATATGAATCGCAGAGACACTCCCTTCCTTCCTTTGGTTACTTCATACCAAGCTTCTTGACATCAAATTCTCTTAATATAGCTAGACTCCTCTGCTTCTTTGATATTAAGATATTACATTATGAATCACATACAAAGAGACACCTTTCTTTCAATATATGTTCAAGTATATATATGTGTAAACTTTTGAATACAAAATATTACGACTTTTCACAGAAGTCACGTGCCTCTTTATTAATTTTCAATAACTACGTAACTCTTTTTACATAAGTCACATGCATTTTTATTAATTTTCAATAACTACATAACTCTTCATTTCGGCATTTTCAACATAATTAATATTTCCACAACCATATTAATTAAATCATTTTTATTTGACATTTGCAAATATAATGAGTAAATACCATGGGAGAATACCGCTTTCACTTTTTCATCCATTTTTACCTAACTTCCTTTTTTTAATCCAACCTCACTTTTAATATTAAAACTTTTTTTTAATATTAAACTTTTCATTTCAAAAACTTAAATCTTCTTTAATTTTTTTTTTAACCTTCTTTAATTTTCTTTTATACTTTCTTCTTTTATATTCTTTTATTTTTTTTATCTTTTTATACTTTCTTTTTAAATTTTCTTTTATATATATATATTTTTCCTTTTTTTAAATCTTTAATTTTCTTTTGAACTTTTTAAATTTTATTTTATACTTTTTTTTCTTTTAATCTTCTTTTAATTTTTTTCTTTTCAAATAGGACTTCATTATTTTCTTGTAATGCTTTTGAATCTTTTTATTTATATAAAACTTTTTCAACATTGTATGATAATATCAAAATTATTTCCTTTCACCTACACCATTAGTCAAACATGTTTGACCATCACTTTGACATCAATGACAATATTCCAACACCTTGTTCCTGAGAGGTTCATGATGTCGTGAGAGAAGACTAAGACAATCACTCACGAGGATTTATGAGGGGCGTACAATAAGGCAAATTCCTTATTCCTCAGTAAGCCTCCAGTCTCACACAAGGTCGACAAGTGGAGTATTGACTCCAAGCATTAGATAACTGCCTCCAGTCTCACACAAGGTCGACAAGTGGAGTATTGACTCCAAGCATCAGATAACTTCCAAACTAAGTCAACGTGGTGAGTGACACCCTTGGAGCACGTAGGTGCGTCTTGAAGGACACATCACACATTAATCTAAAATGCAAATAAATAAAATGAAACATCAAGAGAATTTAATTAAAATTTAGAAGACTTAAGAGGAAAAATTAAATACTTAAATTTTGTTAGAAAAGAGAATGTAATTATATATTAAATTATGAACAGGAACATAATAAAATATAAGTCTAAATGCTCATGCCTAATCAAATTATAATAATGGGCCTAAGGGAAATTAGACTAAATAAAATCTAGAGGGAACTAAAATTTAAGCCATGTGCACAATGTGTGCATGAAATTAATAAAAAGAATTTTTAATTAAAATAAAAAAAAATCATGAGGAAATGTAGTGTCAACATAGTGTTATAATCCTAAGTAAACTAAACTCTAAATCCTAACTAAGAGAAGAGTTCTAAAATCAAACTCCAGCTGTAAATTAGTTAGGAGATACATTAAAGGATAAATTCAGAGATACATTAAAGGAAAAATTCAAAATTTATTTCATTAAAAAAATTAAAACATGTGAAACTTGAGAGAAGTGTGACATGTGTTGAGGGTGAATAATCTCCCAATTAATTATTAAAAATTATTTAATTGTGCATGAATTGATAAATGTCAAGACAAATTTTCTTATAAAAATAAGGAAGAGGAAGCAGGAAGGCACCCTATGGTTGGATGACTGAAATGTTGTCGAATTTTTATATGACTAGTTTACTTGTGTGAATTGGGTTGCAAGATTTGCAAAGAGGTGGAAGCCTCTCCTTGCGAGGGAAAACTTGAGCTAAACACTGATCTGAAATGTTGTGTGTTCCCCTGTTACGGATATGAGGTATAAGAGGAAGAAGAATACCCCTAACATTAATTGGGAGGTACCGATGAAGTGAATAGATTACCAAAAAAAAGAAGAACGTTGCACAAATTTGTGTTTCCAAGTTGAAGATCATCATCAAATATTAACAATCTTCTGATCACAGTATTTGATATTTTAGTTATTTATGTTTTCGAATGAATTCATATTCTATAATTAGCAGATCCGTATGGATGATAAAATTTACTTTCGTACAACGGATATGTTTGGAACTATTGTTTGCGTACTAAAATAGGATATTGATCTTCATTTCCAGTATGTCCGTAGAAAATATATTATTTTTTATGCAACGCCAAAATATTGTATAAAATCATGATTTTATCAAGTAATAATGTGATGGTATTAGAGAATTCGAATCATAATATAAACCATATGTTCAGACAAGTGTGATTCATGGTTATATGTATGAGCTGTATTTTATTAATACAATTTATTTAATATGACCATCTCATCCTCGTGTTCTTACTGGAAGTATTTACAAATGGCATGTAATTTAAAACTTGGGCCACTCGTGGGCTCCCACTTTGGCGCACTCTGATGCCATATTTGACACTTGATCTTAAATTCAAAGGTGAGACTTGACTTAGTTGGTAATGACTTGGGGCTTGGAGACATGATTTGTTTTGGGGTTGAGCTAGTATAGAACTTATTAATAGATTCAACTCCATATATAGTTTAGTGGAGTTTTTCTCTTATACTTGTACGTATGTATTCATGAAATCTTCTAAAATTATAGGACTTCATTCTTATAATCCTAAAGTATTTACATTTAGATATTGTAAATGTGTAGTTTACAATACTAATAAATTATAAAATAAAATGAACACCATAAAATATATAATATCATGTAATAAGGATATTATATAATATAGTGTTATTATATTATATAAGAAATAGTAAAGACTTGAGTTATAGTTTTGTCATAAAGATAAATAAAATAAGAAAAGAGATATTATAATGACATTATACTTGTAATAAATTTATTGTACTCCTTGTGCAACTTTAAGCAAAGTAGGTGGATGCTTACATTTTTAATTAGACGTTTATTTTTATTTTTTGCGTTAATAGATAGACTTCTTGGATTAGTGTGATACATTTAGGAAGTTCTTGATAAATGATCTTGTAATTTTGTGTAAGTGTTATTGAATTTATTCAATGATTTATGATGTTGAAATTAGTGGCATGGATTGTAAGTTTTTTTTATCGTCGTAATGAATGTATTATTTTTGCTCACTCAATTATGATTACATCAAGAGGGTCCTTAAATTATATATATATATATATATATATATATATATATATATATATATATATATATATATATATACTTGAGATTACGAGGATTGTATTAATGAATAACAAAGTGAAAGAATTATTGTAGTTATATAGAACCTCATGTATATTCAAGTAAAGTAGAGTGACATGACCTTTTGGTTTGCGTTAAATGCACGACATGCATAATTGACATAAATAAGATTAACGCGCAATTTGCGCAACACTTAAATAAGGTAGTTAGTCGCCTATACTTTTACACTATTGCGTCACTAGATTTTCCTTGAATTTAGTATGGATTATTCAAGAAGATATTGATAAGTTGAAATTGTAAATTGAGTATGAAATATTAAACTAACTAATGAATGTTGATGTCAAACTTAGTTGCTTGAAAATTTTAAGTTAGCCTATGCGAATCTAAACAAGTCATTTACATGGTTGTATTCATTTACTCATTGATGTCCAATTTTACGTAGGGTATGTTACATATGGTATCAGAGAAGGGTTCTACTTTGAGACACTGGACTCGTTATGACTTCCAATGTAATTTTTAATTAAAGATGGAATTACTAATATAAATTGAATTTTTTTAATGCAAGTATCATGGTTAGAGGATGGAGAATGAGTAGACATCGGGGTGTGGGAGTAAGAGGTATGCCTCCTCCAAGTACACCCACACCTGCAAGATCTCCTCCACAGGGAGAAGAGCATACGACCAAGCATGAGCATGTTTCAGTGGGCGACGTCATGGATATGATGAGGTCTTTTCAACAGATGTTAGAGGCGCTAATAAATTGCCTTGATTGTGATGAGGGAAGGGGATTTGCACCCAATGAGGGTTCACAATGGCCTCTTGTAACTAGTGGTAATGTTCATAGAGAACTCGAGAAGGTAAAATTTATCGAGTTCTCGGGTTCCAGAGACGGATTAGTCGTCAAAGCTTGGTTGGAGAATATGGCAATGTGTTTTGCATTGTGCGATTATACCTCAAACATGAAGGTATGTATGGCAGTCTTTCAACAAAAAGGGAGTGTGCTTCTTTGGTGGAAGACACTCTTACCACATCTGAACATGGCCATTGAAGACGTGTCTTGGGAATTGTTCAAGGAACAATTCCGAGAGAGGTGTCTTTCTGATGAGTTCATTGAGTGCCAGATCAATGAATTCAATACTTTATGACATGGAAGTCGTACATTACCTAAGTATGAGGCTAGATTTACAGAGTTGCGCATATACGCTCCACACCTAAAAATTAAAAAGTTAAAGATGAATAAGTTTGTTTTTGGTCTCAACTATAACATTCGTGCTAAGGTGAGGATTCTGATGCATCATAATTTACACGTTGCAGTACATAAAGATTTTATCACTAAGGAGGAATTGAATAGTGGAGGACATGGTAGAAATCCTTCCAGGCAGACAGGACCAACGCCACTTAGAGCGTCGCAGAAAAAAACACCCATTAGACAGACTTTTAGGCATCGTGATACACCTAGAGGACCTTCATTTTCTACACCATGCAGACAAGCTACAAATCAAATTTTGTATAGAGCACCACCGCAATAGCAGTCAAGTCATCCTCAGCAACAAAAATTGTATAGATTTGTTCGATGAAATATATCATGACCTCAAAATCCCAGACCAATAGATTCTCCCTCTGGAACTAGGAGCATCGACCCTAAGAACGAATGTTGGGCTTGTGGAGAACCCCACTATCAGAGATATTGCCCTATCAAGAAGGTGACATATACTAGATCAGGAGGACAGGCGAAAGTTGGAGATCTGGGCAAGGCCCATAGGATTCATGCAACGGTTAATAACTGTCAGGCTGAGCATCAATCTACAATGCTCGAGACTTCAGGTGTGATATCAGATCAGCAGTTTAGTATCTTGATAAATCCAGGAGCTAATGAGAGTTTCATTTCTAGTTTTGTGCTTAAAACAATTAAGGTGACGGTGGTCGAACAAGATGAGTTTAGATATGTATAATTGTGAAGGCAGTCAAATTATAAATTTGGGTGAATTCGTCTCAAGTGTAAACCTTTTTGTCAAAACCTTGGGATCCTATGCCATTGTGATTGGTATGGATTGGTTAGAATCGCACAATGTGATACTTAAGTGTAAGACGAAAAGATTAACTTTAATTGATGATTTAGGACAAAGTAGAGTAATTGTAGGGGGAAACCAATGAGTATCATTGAGATTTATTACTTCCCTACAATTGAATAAAAATATGCACAAATCATGTAAGTTGTATGTAATTTTATCCCTTAACGAAAAATGTGACACAAAAAGATTGGAAGACGTTCCTGTAGTATCGGAGTTTTCTGATGTTTTTCCTGAGGAACTATCAGGTGTATAGCCAAAAAAAGAATTGTAATTTACTATAGATTTAAAACCTGGAATAGAACCAATTGCAAGAACTTCATATCAGATGTTGACACTTGAATTGCAAGAGTTAAAGATTGAATTGAAGGAGTTATTATATTTGGGACTTATATGTCCAAGTGCATCCCTGTGAGGTGCACCAATATTTTTTGTAAAAAAGAAGGACGGATCGTGGAGGCTTTGCATTGACTATCGTCAATTAAACAAATCCATGATCAAGAATCAATACCCGTTACCGAGAATCGATGACTTATTTGATCAAATGAAGGGGGGGACAATGTTTTCAAAGATTTATTTGAGGTCGGGATATCATCAATTACGAATCAAAGAGGAAGATATTCCTAAAACTGTGTTTAAAACGAGATTCAGACATTATGAATTTACTGTATTACTGTTTGGTCTGACAGATGCCCTAGGTGTATTCATGAGTTTAATGAATGGGGTGTTTCATGAATACTTGGACAAGTTCATATAGGTATTTACTAATGACATATTAATTTAATCTCAGACAAAAGAGGAGCACGAAGAACATCTGATATTAGTTTTGCAGTGTTTAAAAGAAAACAAGTTGTACAAAAAGTTGTCGAAATGTTCTTTTTATCAGACAAAGATTCATTATTTGGGACACATTATTTCTATAGAAGGTATTGATGTGTATCTGACAAAGGTAGAGGCTATTATGGAATGGCCAACATCAACGAATGTGCAATAAGTACGTAGTTTTATGGGATTAACAATTTACCATTGACGCTTCGTCGAAATTTTTTCAAAAATAGCAAATCCAATCACAGAATTGCAAAAGAAGTATAATAAATTTGTATGGATAGAGAAATTCACTAAAGCATTTCAGAAACTTAAAGAATTATTAACAACAACACTGATATTGAAGGTTCCTGATATGGAAAAGGAATTCTTAGTATGCATTGATGCATCCCAGGAAGGATTGGGTGGAGTACTAATGCAAGAAGGTCAAGTTATCACATATATTTCAACGAAACTAAGAAGGCATGAAGAAAATTATGCAACACACAATTTGGAATTATTAATGATTGTTTATGCCTTATGAATTTGGAGACACTACCTTATTGGATGGAAATTCGATTTGAAAATCGATCAGAGTGGACTGCAACAAAATTTTACACGGAGTGACTTAAACACACGAAAAAGACGTTGGTCAAAAATTTTGAGTATGATTTTGAAATCACGCACATTAAACGAACCATTGACGGAGTAGCAAATGCGTTGAGTCAGAGACCACACATTTTCTCAGTAATACCTTTGAAAACGAACCTTCGGGAAAATATTTTAGCATTACATATGAATGATGGCTGGTACAAGGAAGTAAAATACAATATCGAACAAGATACCATGATGATACCTAGATATGATGGTTATTATTTGGATGATGACAGACTATTAAGCTATAATGGCATAATTTATGTACCACCAAATGATGAAATGGGAAATTTAGTTTTGAACAAATCTCACCGAGCGGTGTATATGGCCCATCCTGGTATCATGAAAATGAAGACATATATTAAACCATTATTCTTTTGGAAGGGAATGAAAAATGAAACAGTCAACTATGTGGCGAGATATTTTGAATGTCAGCAAGTGAAGGTTGAACATATACATCCAACAGGATTATTACAACCACATGCGATTCCTGAATTGAAATGGAAAGTTATATCAATGGATTTTATTGTTGGATTTCCATTGACAGAAAGGATACACAATTCTATCTTTGTAGTCGTACACACTTTGACAAAGAGTATGCATTTTAATCTGGTACATACGACATATCAAGCACCTGACATAGAGAGAATTTTTGTTAATGAAATTGTAAGATTGCATGGTGTACTGAGGAAGATGATATCTGATAGAGGATCGGTATTAACCAAAGGCTTTTGGACTAGTTTCCAAGAGGCTTTGGGAACACAATTAAATTTTAGTACAACATATCACCCTGAAACTGATGGATAAACAAAAAGAATGAATCAAATTCTAAAAGACATGCTTCGAATGTATGTGATGGATCAGTAGAAATGATGGGAATAATTTTTACCATTGGTAGAATTTGTGTATAATAAAAGTTACCAAAGTTCGATAAATATGGCACCTTTTGAGTTTCTCTACAGATGACCGTGTCGAACACCTTTGAGTTAGGATCGACTAGAAGATACGGTCTTGGTGGGACCAGAAGTGATTCAGGAAATGGAAGATCATATGTGAACCATAGATAAAAGGATTAAGGAAGCCCAAGACCGAAAAAAGTGTTATGCAGATGCGCATCGTATAGACTGTGGTTATGAAGTTGGTGATAAAGTGTTATTGTGGTTGAAGCCGCATAAGAGTTTGATTAAGTTTGGAAAGGGTGTTAAACTCTCTCCAAGGAATGTGGGACCTTTCGTGGTTGTAGAAAATAAAGGACTTGTGGGGTACCAACTAGACTTACCTAATTCTTTGAGGCGTATGCATGATGTGTTCCATGTTTCAGTATGCCATTATATTTTAGATTTGTGACATGTTATTGATTTGAGTTCATTATAGGTATCGGACGAGGGTGATCTCATAGTGGAGCCAATCCGCATACTGGACCATCGCACTCGAAAACTACAACATCAATTGGTCTATCAGGTCAAGTTCCAGTGGGACATTTATAGTCCACATTATGCCACTTGGGAGGACGCACATGAGATGCGTATGCAATTTCCATATTTATTTTGTAGATAGATAGATAGATAGATTAGTCGGGATGATGTTTAAAACAAGAGGGGGTGTATGTAACATCCAAATTTCAGTGACCACACTTTCATAACATTGATTATTCTTTGAGGACACTTGTGTGCAAGTGATCTCACTAAACATGGTACCTTATGATTATCTGATTTGGTTTACGAGTTAAAATTTATGTTGTAATTGAGTATTAAATTTGATATGTTATTTATATTATTAGGTACATATGACATATGACATGTCATGATTATCTAATATGTTATTTATGTTATTTGGTACATATGACATATCAAGCACCTAACATAGCGAGAATTTTTGTTAATGAAATTGTAAGATTGCATGGTGTACTGAGGAAGATAATATCTGATAGAGGATCGGTATTCACCAGAGGCTTTTGGACTAGTTTCCAAGAGGCTTTGGGAACGTAATTAAATTTTAGTACAACATATCACCCTGAAACTGATGGATAAACAAAAAGAATGAATCAAATTCTAAAAGACATGCTTCGAATGTATGTGATGTATCAATAGAAATGATGGGAATAATTTTTACCATTGGTAGAATTTGCGTATTATAACAGTTACCAGAGTTCGATAAATATGGCACCTTTTGAGTTTCTCTACCGATGACCGTGTCAAACACCTTTGAGCTAGGATCGACTAGAAGGTAGGGTCTTGGTGGGACCAGAAGTGATTCAGGAAATGGAATATCATATGCGAACCATAGATAAAAGGATTAAGGAAGTGCAAGACCGAAAAAAGTGTTATGCAGATATGTATCGTATAGACAGTGGTTATGAAGTTGGTGATAAAGTGTTCTTGCAGATGAAGCCGCATAAGAGTTTGATTAAGTCAATGTGGCGAGCGACACCCTTGGAGGACGTAGGTGCGTATTGAAGGGCACGTCACAGGTTAATCTAAAATGAAAATAAAGAAAATGAAACGTCAAGAGAATTTAATAAAAAAATAGAAGACTTAAGAGGATAAATTAAACACTTAAATTTTGTTAGAAAATAAAATGTAATTATATATTAAATTATGAAAAGGAACATAGTAAAATATAAGTCTAAATACTCATGCCTAATTAAATTATAATAATGGGCCTAAGGGAAATTAGACTAAATAAAATCTAGAGAAAGGAGAATAAAATTTAAGCCATGTGCACAATGTGTGCATCAAATTAATTAAAATATTTTTTTTTCATGAGGAAATGGAGTGTCAACATAGAGTTAGAATCCGAAGTAAACTAGAATCTAAATTCTAACTAAGAGAAGAGTCCTAATCAAACTCCAACTGTAAATTAGTTAGGATACACATTAAAGGAGAAATTGGGGGAATTAAGGAACAACTAGGAGAAAATCTAGGAACTGATTGTGGAGGTGAGGAAAAATTCAAAATTTATTTAATTAAAAGAAATTAAAACATGTGAAACTTGAGGGAAGTGTGACATGTGTTGAGGGTAAATAATCTCCAAATTAATTATTAAAAATTAGAAATGCATAGTCATAATCATTACCATACAAAGAGAAGTTGCAAAAAGCATAATATCGATTATCCTCTTCATGAGTAGTTGTCTTAGATATTTCTCTGTAGTTCACATTTTCTAAAATTGAATGGCAGTAGAAGCTATGGGAATCGAAGGCTCTGCTATTTTCATGGCAGAACGAACAAATGGCTTCTATAAATTATTTATCTAGGCGGACCTGTTTCATGAAATTTATTACAGTATCGATTTTAAAATATATCATCACATTCCTTTGGGATTCACACACGAACGCAAGGATAAATCTCCACATTCCTTTGGGATTCACACACGAACGCAAGGATAAATCTCCATATTCAACTACGAACAACAGGAAATGTAAATTCAAGCGCGAGCATCGTGTTTATTATTATTGTAAAGGCGTAGTTTACAATAATAATAAATTATAAAATAAAATGAACACCATAAAAGACATAATATCATGTAATAATGATATTATATAATATAGTGTTATTATATAATATAAGAAATAGTTAAGACCTAAGTTGTAGTTTTGTCATAAAGATAAATAATATAATAAAAGAGATATTATAATGACATTATACTTGTAATAATGTATTGCACTATTTGCGCAACTTTAAGAAAAGTAGGCAGATGCTTACATTTTTAATTAGACACTTATTTTTACTTCTTGTTTTAATAGATAGACTTATTGGATTAGTGTGATACATTTAGGAAGTTCTTGATAAATGCTCTTGTAATTTTGTGTAAGTATTATATGAATTTATTCAACAATTTATGATGTTGAAATTAGTGGCATGGATTGTAAGTTTGTGATTATCGTAATGAATGTATTGTTTTTTTTCACTCGATTATAATTAGATCAAGAGGGTCCTTGCATTTTAAACATGTGTGTGTGTGTATACTTGCGATTAGGATGATTATATTAATTGTATTAATGAATAACAAAGTGAAAGAATTAATGTAGATATATAGAACCTCACATATATTCAAGTAAAGTAGAGTGACATGACTTTTTGGTTTGTGTTAAATGCACGACATGCATAATTGACATAAACAAGATTAGCGTGTAATTTTCGCAACACATAAATAAGGTAGTTAGTCGCTTATACTTTTACACTATTGCGTCACTAAATTTTCCTTGAATTTAGTATGGATTGTTCAAGAAGATCTTGATAAGTTGAAATTTTAAATTGAGTACGGAATATTAAACTAACTAATGAATGTTGATGTCAAACTTAGTTACTTGAAAATTTTAAGTTAGCCTATGAGCACCTAAACAAGTCCTTTACATGGTTGTATTTGTTTACTTATTGATGTTTAGTTTTCCGGAGGGTATTTTACACCCATAAAGAAATTACATCAAACAACATGTTGATTTACCCATGCATCTAACAACACAAATAAAAACGTGAATTCATCCAGTAAGCACACAAGAAACATACAACATTCAAATATTCATTTACTTGATGGAATAATCATAATAAAACAACATATTCCCTTTCCCTTGCTTTCTTGAATTACACTCTTCCCGAAGATGATTGTACTCCAGCCCCATACTCCTAATAACTATGGGATGTGACTCCTCACACCCACTCTCTTACATGTGTTTAATCATTGTCTTTGAGAACATTCAACAACAAATAGAAGGTTATACACAATGATAATAATTCAGGAAAATGGTTTGGATTAATACCCATGAATAAATCCCCCTTGGACCCCTCTCTCTTGTGGAATCATAGCCCCCCCATCATTTTCATCCCTCTCATATCGAATCCAATGATTATTATTTTATTAATCATTTCATTTTTCACAATATACAATTTGGCCCCAGACCATATTAACCACTATGGGCTCTTTGTCCCAATCATATCATCTCACCAACCTAATTCACATTTATATAATTACATTACAATTTGTAGGGACTAAAATTGGGGATGTTATAGTGGTTGTTGGATTACCTTGTCAATGGAAAGCACCTCAAATTATTCACCAGTAAAAGGAAGGGCCCAAATAACCCACCATGTACTACAATAGTGTAGATTTTGATTTGTGTTTTCCTTTTTTGGAGTTTTTCCTTCCTATTATTTTAGTTCTTTCACTAAATTCCTAGGTCTATTTCACTAAATTCCTATAGCTTATCGGCTACGAATTATACACATATTTAATTATTGACTAATACCATATAATTAAATATGTCTATGACATTCCAAATGATCATGAATGTCACCTCCTCATTGAGACAAACCGCACACACAATATCATTTATACTTTGCACGAAAAATATTCACAACGTGCATGCAATTAGATTTGTATTGTGTGCAACAACTATTCTTAGTGCACGCGACGATTCAAGCACCACTCTAGAATATGTAACATACCCAACCTCTAAGTTGATTCTCGTCATTGCCAAAAATGACTTAGCTTTCTAAATACGAATTTAAAAATGTCCCTTACATATAAAAGAAAACCAAGAGGCGGCAGGCCCATTGTAACATCCATATTTCACTGACCACACTTTCATAACATTGATTATTCTTTGAGGACACTTGCGTGCAAGTGATCTGGATAAACATGGTACCTTATGATTATCTGATTTGGTTTATGAGTTAAAATTTATGCTATAATTTAGTATTAAATTTGATATGTTATTTATATTGATGTATAGAATTGACATGTATTATGATGAGATTTCCTCAGTCTTCAGGAAACATGACACAAAGACGATGTTGATGGCATCGACATAATTCCTTGGACTCTAGATTGAGTTAGGGAGTGGACTATTGATTTTGGTGAGTACTTTTTTTTATTACGCATGTATTATGATGATGATTTCAGTTATGGATTCCATGTATAAGAGTTATTAATGTTATCTTTTCCAGTGGATGCAAGCATGGTGACGCTTGCTAATCTGACTCACATATGGAGTAAATGGGTCATATACAGATAACTGATAGATGAGGGAGAGGTGTGGCAACATCTCTGTCATGTCCTACTAGCACTCCCAACGTGACCTGAACTGAAGGTTAATGACTACCTTGTTCCTGAGAGGTTCATGATGTCATGAGGGAAGACTAAGATAATCACTCACGAGGATTTCTGAGGGGCACACAATAAGGAAGATTCCTTATTCCTCAATAAGCCCCCAGTCTCACACAAGGTCGACAAATTGAGTATTGACTCCAAGCATCAGACAACTTCCAAACTAAGTCAACGTGGTGAGTGACACCCTTGGAGCACGTAGGTGCGTCTTGAAGGGCACATTGCACATTAATCTAAAATGAAATGTCAAGAGAATTTAATAAAACTTTAGAATAATTAAGAGGATAAATTAAATACTTAAATTTTGTTAGAAAAGAGAATGTAATAATATATTAAATTATGAACAGGAACATAATAAAATATAAGTCTAAATTCTCATGCCTAATTAAATTATAATAATGGGCCTAAGGGAAATTAGACTAAATAAAATCTAGAGAAGGGAGAATAAAATTTAAGCCATGTGCACAATGTGTGCATGGAATTAATAAAAATAATTTTTAATTAAAATAAAAAAAATTCATGAGGAAATGTAGTGTCAACATAGAGTTATAATCCTAAGTAAAATAAACTCTAAATCCTAACTAAGAGAAGAATTCTAGAATTAAACTCCAACTGTAAATTAGTTAGGAGATACATTAAAGAATAAATTCAGGGAATTGAGGGACAACTAAGAGAAAATCTAGGAACTAATTGTGGAGGTGAGGAAAAATTCAAATTTTATTTAATTAAAAGAAATTAAAACATGTGAAACTTGAGAGAAGTGTGACATGTGTTGAGGGTGAATAATCTCCAAATTAATTATTAAAAATTATTTAATTGTGCATGAATTGATAAGTTTCAAGACAAATTTTCTTATAAAAAGAAGGAAGAGGAAGGAGGAAGGCACCCTACGGTTGGATGACTGAAATGTTGTCGAATTTTTATATGACTAGTTTACTTGTGTGAATTGGGTTGCAAGATTTGCAAAGAGGTGGAAGCCTCTCCTTGCGAGGGAAAGCTTGAGCTAAATACTGATCTAAAATGTTGTGTGTGACCCCATTATGGATAGGGGGTATAAGGGGAAGAAGAGTACCCCTAACGTTGGTTGGGAGGTACCGATGAAGTGAATGGATTACCAGGAAAAAAGGAAGGACATTGTGCAAGTTTGTGTTTCCAAGTTGAAGATCATCATCAAATATTAACAATATTCTGGTCACGGTATTTTATATTTTAGTTATTTAAGTTTTCAAATGAATTCATATTCTATAATTAACAGATCCATATGGATCATAAAATTTACTTTCGTACAATGGATATGTTTGGAACTATTGTTTGCGTACTAAAATAGGATATTGATCTTCATTTCCAGTATGTCTATAGAAAATATATTATTTTTTATGCAACGCCAAAATATTGTATAAAATCATGATTTTATCAAGTAATAATGTGATGGTATTAGAGAATTCGAATCATAATATAAACCATATGTTCAGACAAGTGTGATTCATGGTTATATATATATGAGCTTTATTTTATTAATACAATTTATTTAATATGACCATCTCATCCTCGTGTTCTTATTATACTGGAAGTATTTACAAATACATCAACTCTTGCACTCCTCTACTTTGTTTAAAATCCATGAATTGTTCCACTTATCTACTCTGTTTGATTCTTGAAAGAATTTGTAGAAATGCATAGGCATAATCATTATCATACAAAGAGAGGTTACAAAAAGCATAATATCCGCTATTTGCTTCATCAGTGGTTGTCTTAGATGATAAAATGTGAAGCAAATAATACAGAGAAAGAGCAGAGCAGAAATAGAATTCAGTATATTAGGAATGGAAGTAAAAGACTACAAATGAAAAAGAGTATATTGGAAACGGGAAAACTAGTTGAGCTAAATAGGCTCAAGAAAATCAAGAAATGATAGTACAGCCGGCCAGGACAACTGACAGTGTACAGTCAGACTATTGAGGTTACATTATATTTAACACTCCCTCTTAAACTCAACAGTTACAAACATCATCACTGATGATGCCCAAGTGTTGTCTCTGAAAATCAAAAACGGATTTTCTCAGTGGATTTGTGAAGATATCTGCAAGCTGATCTCGAGATCCACAAAATTGAAGTGCAATATCACCATTATTGACTAGCTCACGGATGAAGTGAAAGCGAGTGTCAATGTGTTTGTTTTTCTTGTGAAACACATGATTTTTGGATAGAGCAATTGCTGAGGTGTTGTCACAGAAGATAAGAGTTGGATCATTTTCTGTATGTGACATATCTTTCAATATTCTTCTCAGCCACACAGCTTGACAAGAAGTTGATGTAGCAGCAACATACTCTGCCTCTGTAGAAGATATTGATACAATTGGTTGATTCTTTGATGCCCATGAAATCAGGTTCGTGCCCAGGTGAAAAACATGTCTTGAGGTGCTTTTCCTATCATCTAGGTTGTCTACAAAATCACTGTCTGTGTAACCATAAAGGTGATTATTATCAGATTTAGTGTACCATAAGCCAAAATTGAGATTTCCTGCAACATATCTTAGAATCCGTTTCGCCATCTTCCAGTGAGAATCTTTGGGGGATTACATGTATCTGGAAACAAGGCTGGTTGCATACATAATATCAGGCCTAGTTGTTGTAAGATATAACAAACTGCCTACTAAACTTGTGTACAAGGTAGGGTCCACTGTAGGGCCTTCATCTTTCTTGCTCAATTTTGTGCCTAGGGGTATAGAGGTTTCTGTTGGATTGCATTCTTCCATGCAGAATCTTTTGATGATGTCCGCTGCATACTTTTTCTGACAGACACAAATTTCTATGGTTGATTGATCAACCTCAATCCCCAAAAAATATTTCATTATGCCAAGATCTGTCATCTCAAACTCAGATTACATGGCATGTTTAAAATTGGTTAACTCAAGATTTACAGTATATATCATGTCATCAACATATAAACATACAATCAAAATTTTACCGTGCTGATCTGTTTTGGTGTAAAGAGTTGGCTCATTTTGGCTTCTGTTGAAACCACTTTTGATCAGGTAAGTGTCAATTCTGTTGTACCAAGCTCTTGGAGCTTTCTTTAAGCCATACAAGGCTTTCTTCAACCGATATAGTTTGGTTGGATGCTCTTGGACTTCAAATCCAAGTGGCTGATCGACATAAACTTCTTCTTCTAAGAAACCATTCAGGAAAGTTGGCTTGACATCCATCTGGTATACTTTCCATTTATGTTGGGATGCTATGGCCAATAGAGTCCTTATAGAATCTAACCATGCTACTGGAGCAAAAGTTTCACCATAATCAGTACCTGGTTGTTGTGATAATCCTTTGGCAATAAGTCTTGCCTTGTGTTTTTCAATCTTCCCTTTTTCATTGAGTTTAGTTTTGTAAACCCACTTGACACCAATACTCTTCTTATGTCTAGGAAAATCAACAAGATCCCATGTCTTGTTCTTCTCAATGGATTCAATCTCTTGGTTCATGGCTTGAACCCAATGTGGATCCTTAGCTGCTTCTGTAAAAGATGTAGGTTGACATGACATTAAGGCAAAAAGATTGTGTTGTTCAATGTCATCCAACTGCTAATGAATTTCTCTCAAACTTCGAGTTCTCTGATTTTGAGGTTCAGAAGATGAGTCTCCACTGGAAGTTGAGTTATTCTGAGAGTTTTTAGGTTGTCCTTGTACCTGTAATCTTGGAAGAGTAGGTTGAGGTATTGGTTGTTCTGAATTTTCTGTGTTTTCATAACTTGGAAGTAATGGATTTTGACTGTCCATTTGCTGATTTTTAGATTCATTCCAGAGTTGATTTTCCAGAAATTTTACATCTCTACTAAGAATTAGTTTCTTTGAGATTGGATTGTAAATCCTGTATGCTTTAGATGTTTCACTGTATCCAATAAATATGCATTTCTCACTTCTATCATCAAGTTTCTTCCTTAATTCGGAAGGGATGTGAGCGTATGTTATGCATATAAATGTCCTTAGATGAGCAACATTTAGCTTTGTCCCACTCCATGCTTCTTGAGGGACTTTCATATTTAGACTTGTGGTTGGAGATCGATTCAAGAGGTAAGTTGAGCATGCTACTACTTCAGCCCAAAAAGTATTTGACAAACTTTTCTCTTTGAGTAGGCTTCTTTCCATGTTCATTATTGTCTGATTTTTCCTTTTAGCCACTTCATTCTGTTGTGGAGTATACATGGTTGTAGTTTGCATGATAATGCCTTGTGATTTGTAGAAATTTGCAAATACATTGGAGTTGTATTCTCCTCCTCCATATGACCTAAGAGATTTTATATATTTGCCACTCTGTTTTTCATCTTCTGCTTTAAATTCCTTGAATTTTGCAAAAGTTTCAGACTTGTGTCTGAGAAAATAGATCTAGATTTTCCTACTAAAGTCATCAATAAATGTTAGAAAATAAAAGCTACCACCTATGGACTCTGTTTGCATTGGTCCACATAGGTCAGTGTGAACAAGTTCGAGATGTTGTTTGGCTTGAGTGGAGGACTGTGGAAAACTAGTTCTCTTATGTTTTCCAAGTATGAAAGACTCACATGGGGGATTTTTCTCTTTGAAGATCGGGAGACCTTTGACCATGGAGTGCTTATGTAGAAGACTTAGACTCTGAAAGGGTAGGTGTCCAAATCTTGTATGCCAAACCATAGTTTCATTGGAGGTGGTTGCACTTTGTGCATATGTTTGGTTCAGATTTGCAGTTCTAAGAGTAAGGGGAAACATCCTATTCTGAGTCATGTGGATTTCAGAAATCAATTTTCTGCAGGGGGTTTTATCATATATCTTGCAAGATGCTCCCTCAAAAAGTACCTTATAGCCATGTTCAATGAGATGTCCTACACTTAGAAGATTATGTTTCAGATCTGGAACATGATAGACATTGTTTATGTCCTTCTTTACATTTTGTTTAGTAAGAATAGGTACAGTTCCTTTTCCTTGAACTTTGACTAAGGAATCATTTCCAAGTGTAATATCAGATGAGATTGAATAATCAATGCATGAAAGTAAATCTTTGTTACCTGTCATGTGATTGTTGCATCCACTACCCAACAACCAGATATCTTTAGGTTGTTCTTCAGTCTTGTGGCATGAGAGAAACATACCTCCTGAGGTTTCTCCAGTATGATTTGAGACATGTGCTCTGCCTGAGAGTTGATCTGCTTGCTTCTTCCTGCATTCATATTCATAGTGCCCATACTTTTTGAGTAATAGAATTTTATGCTTGATTTGTCATTTGATCTTCTCCCTCTGCCTCTTTGAGGCTGGAAATTTTGATTTTGGTGTTGTTGTTTGTGACCTTGGAAATTTTGATTCTGGTTTTGTTGTCTATTACCTCCACTTGAGTGTTGGTTACTTGTAATACTCTCTCGTCCTTGGCGACCTCTGCCTCTTCCTCTACCTCTCCCTTTGCTGAAGGAGAATTGAGTTTTGAAGGCATTGGCGATTGACTCATCTGTGAGATGCAGTTTGGCCTCATGTGTCAACAGGGAACCGATTAGTTCATCTGTTGAAAAACGTGACAGATCCTTGGATTCAAGGATTGTTGTAACAACCATTTCGAATTTATTTGGTAAACTTCTGAGGACTTTCTCAACAATGCGTTGATCAGGTATGGCTTCACTAGTCAATATGATCTGGTTCACGATTCCCATGACTCTGGTCATAAACTCATCCACATTTTTAGACTCTGTCATTCTTAAAGTCTCGAATTGCGTCCTCGAGGTTTGCATTTTGACTGTTTTGACCCTGTCATTTCCTTGGTAGGAATATTTAACGATGTCCCAAGCCTGTTTTGAAGTACCAACGCTTGTGATTTTTGAGAAAATCAAGTCATCCATTGAGTTTTGAATCCAGAATTTGGCTTTATTCTCTCTGTTCCTCTGTGTCACCTATCCTTCTCGAACGCCTTTTCAGGATTTCACGTTTTGTAACTTCGGGAGTTTGGCTGCAACGATCCTGGTTCCTTTGGATTCCCGGTGTGCGAAATGATGAAATCTCTCCTGCTCGTTCAATCACGACTTCTTGTTTCGCGATTTCAGGAGTCGAGACTTCTTATCTCACAACTCCTGCCTTCTTGATCTCCCGGTACCCGAATTCCCAGTAGATATGGATCTTCGACACCTGTCCTCCAAAATGGACAACTCACGATCCTTTCGGGACTTTAACGAGTCCTCACCTTTGCATATGTGAGGGTTAAACCTCGTGCAACTTCTCCTGGATCTGATGGCTATCGGTTATCCACACAAGATCTGACGACGCAGATTCTTTCTTCGTTTGCTTTGAACCAGTGGCTCTCAGGCCACCATGTTCCAGATCCAACAGTCTGGATTCCTTCAGGATTTCGCGAATCGACTATTCTCCTATGCGCTTCAGAGGACTAAACCTCGTGCACTTTTCCCAGATCTGACGGTTGTCGGTCCTCTGCGCGAAATCTAACGACTGAAATTCTTTTTCCTTTTCTGTGCTCTCCTCATCCTTTCTGAACAGGATTTACGCCTCAAATTTGTTAGCAGGACCGATCTTACGGCTGCGACTATTGTCATTTGCTCCTTTGACGTTTTCTTTGCTGCCTCTACAAAGATTTTCTCTTGTGGAGGGAAATTCATGAATCTTTCACAAATTTGAAAGAATTTCACGAATTCTTTGAATGTTTCTGCCCTCTGCAACATTCTTTCACAAATTTGCAAGAGTTTCACAAGATCTTTAGATGTTTTTGCCTTCTGTAGCAATATTTCACGAATTTGCAAGAGTTTCACAAGATCTTTAGATGTTTCTGCCTTCTGCAACAATCTTTCACGAATTTGCAAGAGTTTCACAAGATCTTTAGATGTTTCTGTCTTCTGCAACAATCTTTCACGAAATTGAATGAATTTCTTTGAATTCTTTAAATGTTTCTTTCTCTTGCAACTCTTCTTCGTGAATCTTTGACAAATCTGTAAATGTTCACGATTCTTTACACTTTCTCCTTCTGTGTTTTCTACTCCCTCAATCTTTTGAGCGTATAGCACTCTACTTCCTTGTGTGAGCTTTCTATGACTATCTTTTGAGTGGATGTCGGACTGCTCTCCAAGCCTTGTGAAGAAACTGTGTCCCATGTTCTCTGGTTGTCGATTTAATCTCTGCGTTGTTGAGGATCGGGCTTCTCTCCAGACTATGTGGAGAGGCTTACTGCTGAAGCTCTGATACCATGATAAAATGTGAAGCAAAGAATATAGAGAAAGAGCAGAGCATAAATAAAATTCAGTATATTAGGAATGCAAGTGAAAAAGTACAAATGAAAAAGAGTATATTGGAAACGGGAAAACTTGTTGAGCTAAATAGGCTCAAGCAAATCAAGAAATGATAGTACAGCTAGCCAGGATAGATGGTAGTGTGCAATGAGATTGTTGAGGTTACATTATATTTAACATCAGATTCTTCTCCATAATTCACATTTTCTAAAATTGAATGGCAGTAGAAGCTATGGAAATTGAAGGCTCTGCGATATTCATGGAAGAACGAAGAAATGGATTCTATAAATTATTTATCGAGGTGAACCTAGTTCATGAAATTTCTTACTATATCGATTTTAAAATATATCATGACATGAATTTTGGACTTGCAAATGAACATAGGGATAAACCTCCATATTCAACTATGAACAATAGGAGGTGTAAATTCAATCGCGAGCATCATGTTTAATTTTTTATGGTACATTAAAATATTGACAATAACACTGCTAATATATCATATCGATATGTTGAGTCTAGTTTAGAGTAGGGTGGCACATTAATATGTAGGAATTGGATCCCTTGTTTCTCATTTTTAACTCGATTTCGGAGACAACAAACATGCATGATTTTCCACTATAAAATAGAAAATGTGATATATCGAGTATAAAAGTACAGAGTGAAGAAGGTGTAACATAACCCCTCCTATCTTTACTATTTTTATGTTTCTTCTGGAAAGAAAGAAGATATTTATATCATCTGTGTTTTTTCGATTTTAGATATACGTAAAGTCTCATAAGAGACGGAGAAACTTCATAGTTTCAAACAACCATTTGTGTGTCTCAAATTTTTGATTCATTATTTGTGTGTCTTCAATATTTACTTTTTGCGTTAATAGATAGACTTCTTGGATTAGTGTGATAAATAATAGATAGACTTCTTGGATTTAGGAAGTTCTTGATAAATAATCTTGTAATTTTGTGTAAGTATTATTGAATTTATTCAATGATTTATGATGTTGAAATTAGTGGCATGGATTGTAAGTTTTTGATTGTCTTAATGAATGTATTATTTTTTCTCACTCAATTATGATTACATCAAGAGGGTCCTTAAATTATATATATATATATACACACTTGAGATTTCGAGGATTGTATTAATGAATAACAAAGCGAAATAATTATTGTAAGAGTTATTATATCAGATGTTGACACCTGAATTGCAAGAGTTAAATATGGAATTGAAATATTTATTATATTTGGGACTTATACGTCCAAGTGTATCCCCGTGAGGTGCACTGGTAATTTTTGTAAGAAAGAAGGACAGATCGTGGAGGCTTTTCATTGACTATCGTCAATTAAACAAATCCATGATCAAGATTCAATACCCGTTACCGAGAATCGATGACTTATTTGATCAAATGAAGGGGGAGACAGTCTTTTCAAATATTTATTTGAGGTCGGGATATCATCAATTACGAATCAAAGAGGAAGACATTCCTAAAACCGTGTTTAAACGATATTCAGACATTATGAATTTATTGTATTACCGTTTGGTTTGACAGATGCCCTGGGTGTATTCATGAGTTTAATGAATGGGGTGTTTCATGAATACTTGGACAAGTTCATATAGGTATTTACTGATGACATATTAATTTACTATCAGACAAAAGAGGAGCATGAAGAATATTGAGATTAGTTTTGCAGTGTTTAAAAGAAAACAATTTGTACAGAAAGTTGTTGAAATGTTCTTTTTATCAGACAAAGATTCATTATTTGGGACACATTATTTCTATAGAAGGTATTGATGTGTATCTAATGAAGGTAGAGGCTATTATGGAATGGACAACATCGACGAATGTGCAAGAAGTACGTAGTTTTATGGGATTAGCAGTTTACCATTGACGTTTCGTCGAAAGTTTTTCAAAAATAGCAAATCCAATCACAGAATTGCAAAAGAAGTATAATAAATTTGTATGGATAGAGAAATTCACTAAAGCATTTCAGAAAATTAAAGAATTATTAACAACAACACTGATTTTGAAGGTTCCTAATATGGAAAATGAATTCTTAGTATGCACTGACGCATCCAAAGAAGGATTGGGTGGAGTACTAATGCAAGAAGGTCGAGTTATCACATATATTTCAACGAAACTAAGAAGGCATGAAGAAAATTATGCAACACACAATTTGGAATTATTAGTGATTGTTTATGCCTTATGAATTTGGAGACACTACCTTATTGGATGGAAATTCGATTTGAAAATCGATCAAAGTGGATTGCAACAAATTTTTACACATAGTGACTTAAACACATGAAAAAGACGTTGGTCAGAAATTTTGAGTATGATTTTGAAATCACATACATTAAACCAACCATTAACAGAGTAACAAATGCGTTGAGTCAGATACCATGCATTTTCTTGGTAATACCTTTGAAAACGAACCTTCGGGAAAATATTTTATCATTACATATGAATGACGACTGGTACAAGGAAGTAAAATACAATATCGAACAAGATACCATGATGATACCTAGATATGATGGTTATTATTTGGATGACGATAGACTATTAAGATATAATGGAATAATTTATGTACCACCAAATGACGAAATGGGAAATTTAGTTTTGAACAAATCTCACCGAGCGGTGTATATGGCCCATCCTGGTATCACGAAAATGAAGACATATATTAAACCATTATTCTTTTGGAAGGGAATGGAAAATGAAATAGTCAACTATGTGGCAAGATATCTTGAATGTCAGCAAGAGAAGGTTTAACATATACATCCAGCGAGATTATTACAACCACATGTGATTCCTGAATTGAAATGGGAAGTTGTATCAATGGATTTTATTGTTGGATTTCCATTGACGGAAAGGATACCCGATTCTATCTTTGTAGTCGTCGACACTTTGACAAAGAGTATGCATTTTAATCTGGTACATATGACATATCAAGCACCTGACATAGCGAGAATTTTTGTTAATGAAATTGTAAGACTGCATGGTGTACTATGGAAGATAATATCTGATAGAGTATCGGTATTCACCAGAGGCTTTTGGACTAGTTTCCAAGAGGCTTTGGGAACACAATTAAATTTTAGTACAACATATCACCATGAAACTGATGCATAAATGAAAAGAATGAATCAAATTCTAAAATACATGCTTCAAATGTATGTTATGGATCAATAAAAATGATGGGAATAATTTTACCATTGGTAGAATTTACGTATAATAACAGTTACCAGAGTTCAATAAATATGGCACCTTTTGAGTTTCTCTACGGATGACCGTGTCGAACACCTTTGAGTTAGGATCGACTAGAAGATAGGGTCTTGGTGGGACCAGAAGTGATTCAGGAAATGGAAGATCATATGCGAACCATAGATAAAAGGATTAAGGAAGCCCAAGGCCGAAAAAAGTGTTATGCACATGCGCATCGTATAGACTGTGGTTATGAAGTTGGTGATAAAGTGTTCTTGTGGGTGAAGCCGCATAAGAGTTTGATTAAGTTTGGAAAGGGTGTTAAACTCTCTCCAAGGAATGTGGGACCTTTCATGGTTGTAGAAAATAAAGGACCTGTGGGGTACCAACTAGACTTACCTAATTCTTTGAGACGTATGCACGATGTGTTCCATGTTTCAGTACGCCATTATATTTTAGATTTGTGACATGTTATTGATTTGATTTCATTATAGGTATCGGACGAGGGTGCTCTCATAGTGGAGCCAATCCGCATACTGGACCATCGCACTCAAAAAATACAACATCAATTGGTCTATCAGGTCAAGTTCCAGTGGGACATTTATAGTCCACATTATGCCACTTGGGAGGACGCACATGAGATGCGTATGCAATTTCCATATTTATTTTGTAGATAGATAGATAGATAGATAGATTAGTCGGGACGATGTTTAAAACAAGAGGGGGTGTATGTAACATCCAAATTTCAGTGACCACACTTTCATAACATTGATTATTCTTTGAGGACACTTGTGTGCAAGTGATCTCACTAAACATGGTACCTTATGATTATCTGATTTGGTTTACGAGTTAAAATTTATGTTGTAATTGAGTATTAAATTTGATATGTTATTTATATTATTAGGTACATATGACATATGACATGTCATGATTATCTAATATGTTATTTATGTTATTTGGTACATATGACATATCAAGCACCTAACATAGCGAGAATTTTTGTTAATGAAATTGTAAGATTGCATGGTGTACTGAGGAAGATAATATCTGATAGAGGATCGGTATTCACCAGAGGCTTTTGGACTAGTTTCCAAGAGGCTTTGGGAACGTAATTAAATTTTAGTACAACATATCACCCTGAAACTGATGGATAAACAAAAAGAATGAATCAAATTCTAAAAGACATGCTTCGAATGTATGTGATGTATCAATAGAAATGATGGGAATAATTTTTACCATTGGTAGAATTTGCGTATTATAACAGTTACCAGAGTTCGATAAATATGGCACCTTTTGAGTTTCTCTACCGATGACCGTGTCAAACACCTTTGAGCTAGGATCGACTAGAAGGTAGGGTCTTGGTGGGACCAGAAGTGATTCAGGAAATGGAATATCATATGCGAACCATAGATAAAAGGATTAAGGAAGTGCAAGACCGAAAAAAGTGTTATGCAGATATGTATCGTATAGACAGTGGTTATGAAGTTGGTGATAAAGTGTTCTTGCAGATGAAGCCGCATAAGAGTTTGATTAAGTCAATGTGGCGAGCGACACCCTTGGAGGACGTAGGTGCGTATTGAAGGGCACGTCACAGGTTAATCTAAAATGAAAATAAAGAAAATGAAACGTCAAGAGAATTTAATAAAAAAATAGAAGACTTAAGAGGATAAATTAAACACTTAAATTTTGTTAGAAAATAAAATGTAATTATATATTAAATTATGAAAAGGAACATAGTAAAATATAAGTCTAAATACTCATGCCTAATTAAATTATAATAATGGGCCTAAGGGAAATTAGACTAAATAAAATCTAGAGAAAGGAGAATAAAATTTAAGCCATGTGCACAATGTGTGCATCAAATTAATTAAAATATTTTTTTTTCATGAGGAAATGGAGTGTCAACATAGAGTTAGAATCCGAAGTAAACTAGAATCTAAATTCTAACTAAGAGAAGAGTCCTAATCAAACTCCAACTGTAAATTAGTTAGGATACACATTAAAGGAGAAATTGGGGGAATTAAGGAACAACTAGGAGAAAATCTAGGAACTGATTGTGGAGGTGAGGAAAAATTCAAAATTTATTTAATTAAAAGAAATTAAAACATGTGAAACTTGAGGGAAGTGTGACATGTGTTGAGGGTAAATAATCTCCAAATTAATTATTAAAAATTAGAAATGCATAGTCATAATCATTACCATACAAAGAGAAGTTGCAAAAAGCATAATATCGATTATCCTCTTCATGAGTAGTTGTCTTAGATATTTCTCTGTAGTTCACATTTTCTAAAATTGAATGGCAGTAGAAGCTATGGGAATCGAAGGCTCTGCTATTTTCATGGCAGAACGAACAAATGGCTTCTATAAATTATTTATCTAGGCGGACCTGTTTCATGAAATTTATTACAGTATCGATTTTAAAATATATCATCACATTCCTTTGGGATTCACACACGAACGCAAGGATAAATCTCCACATTCCTTTGGGATTCACACACGAACGCAAGGATAAATCTCCATATTCAACTACGAACAACAGGAAATGTAAATTCAAGCGCGAGCATCGTGTTTATTATTATTGTAAAGGCGTAGTTTACAATAATAATAAATTATAAAATAAAATGAACACCATAAAAGACATAATATCATGTAATAATGATATTATATAATATAGTGTTATTATATAATATAAGAAATAGTTAAGACCTAAGTTGTAGTTTTGTCATAAAGATAAATAATATAATAAAAGAGATATTATAATGACATTATACTTGTAATAATGTATTGCACTATTTGCGCAACTTTAAGAAAAGTAGGCAGATGCTTACATTTTTAATTAGACACTTATTTTTACTTCTTGTTTTAATAGATAGACTTATTGGATTAGTGTGATACATTTAGGAAGTTCTTGATAAATGCTCTTGTAATTTTGTGTAAGTATTATATGAATTTATTCAACGATTTATGATGTTGAAATTAGTGGCATGGATTGTAAGTTTGTGATTATCGTAATGAATGTATTGTTTTTTTTCACTCGATTATAATTAGATCAAGAGGGTCCTTGCATTTTAAATATGTGTGTGTGTGTATACTTGCGATTAGGATGATTATATTAATTGTATTAATGAATAAAAAAGTGAAAGAATTAATGTAGATATATAGAACCTCACATATATTCAAGTAAAGTAGAGTGACATGACCTTTTGGTATGTGTTAAATGCACGACATGCATAATTGACATAAACAAGATTAGCGTGTAATTTTCGTGACACATAAATAAGGTAGTTAGTCGCTTATACTTTTACACTATTGCGTCACTAAATTTTCCTTGAATTTAGTATGGATTGTTCAAGAAGATATTGATAAGTTGAAATTTTAAATTGAGTACGGAATATTAAACTAACTAATGAATGTTGATGTCAAACTTAGTTACGTGAAAATTTTAAGTTAGCCTATGAGCACCTAAACAAGTCCTTTACATGGTTGTATTTGTTTACTTATTGATGTTCAGTTTTCCAGAGGGTATTTTACACCCATAAATAAATTACATCAAACAACATGTTGATTTACCCATGCATCTAACAACACAAATAAAAACGTGAATTCATCCAGTAAGCACACAAGAAACATACAACATTCAAATATTCATTTACTCGATGGAATAATCATAATAAAACAACATATTCCCTTTCCCTTGCTTTCTTGAATTACACTCTTCCTGAAGATGATTGTACTCCAGCCCCATACTCCTAATAACTATGGGATGTGACTCCTCACACCCACTCTCTTACATGTGTTTAATCATTGTCTTTGAGAACATTCAACAACAAATAGAAGGTTATACAAAATGATAATAATTCAAGAAAATGGTTTGGATTAATACCCATGAATAAATCCCCCTTGGACCCCTCTCTCTTGTGGAATCATAGCCCCCCCATCATTTTCATCCCTCTCGTATCAAATCCAATGATTATTATTTTATTAATCATTTCAGTGTTCACAATATACAGTTTGGCCCCAGACCATATTAACCACTATGGGCTCTTTGTCCCAATCATATCGGCTCACCAACCTAATTCACATTTATATAATTATATTACAATTTGTGGGGACTAAAATTGGGGGTGTTATAGTGGTTGTTGGATTACCTTGTCAATGGAAAGCACCTCAAATTATTCACCAGTAAAAGGAAGGGCCCAAAGAACCCACCATGTACTACAATAGTGTAGATTTTGATTTGTTTTTTCCTTTTTCGGAGTTTTTCCTTCCTATTATTTTAGTTCTTTGAGCTTCATTGAGATCTTTTGAATAATATTGCAATCAACATTTTGACTCCATAAGCCCTATTTTTTACTCTAGTCCTAATGGATTAAGGCATTGGTCTATTTCACCCAAGAAATTTGGTTCTTGGCACCTCACAAGGAGGATCCATTTATAGACGACGCTAATGGTGCCACCTTATTGAGCCCTAAATTACTTCCTCGAGTTCACAAGAATTGGGGACCCCTCCTTTATCCATTGACTTGAGCTTTAGCCTATCTTTTGGTTTTCATGGAAAATTGGAATTGAATTCAAGCCTTATCTTTGAACTTTTCAATACTTAAGGGGATTTTAGAATTATCCGATTTCTCTATCTATTAAGGTTTTGTAAATGTTTCGATGCACTACCTTTATTGAAGGACCCATTTTTTATGACTTTTTTACCCTTGATTCTCAAATAAGGCATCATTTTACTTGTTTTTATTTTTTAATTTGTAGGACCGTTCTTTGAATCGAGCCTGATCTCATGATCAAGCCAGTTTTTCTCATTTGAATCCCTCTTTGTTCTTAATTCACTAATCGAGACCGATCAATGAATCATGCATCTTTTCATCTTATTTTCCTTTGCAACTTTTTGAAGTTTGAGATTGATTTTTGAATTTGTCCCTTCTCCCCTTACCTTTTCTTTGCTTCATTTTATCCTCCTCAATTTCCAAATTGACCCCGATATTTTGGTAAACCCATTTTCTATCTTTTGAAATGTTTATTTCCCCCATTGTGGAACTAGGCCTAATATTTTAATTGGATCTCTCTTCCCTATCCACTTAAAATATTTCCCTCAACTTCTGAGTCGGGACCAATCTATTAATTGAGCATTTTTTTCTTATTCTCATCCCTCTTTCAATCCTAGTCAAGCCTCTTTATCCTATTATTTTCTAATGATTGGACCAATTTATAAATCAATCTTGATTTTACAACTGAGGCTGCTTTCAAGCATTTCAAACTAATTTTTGGGTCAATTTATTGATCATCCCTAATTTTAGAATTAGGGATTGTCTTCCTACTTTTTGGTTCGAAATTTGGTCCCGATGGTCTTGATCAGATTCAATTTATAAATTGAACCCTTTTCATGATCAATGATCACAATGATTTGATTTCAATTCCCCATGAATAATGAATGTTTTTATAAGAATATTGACAAGGATTTGTAGATAGCATGAACATGTAAATATATTTTTGATCTGTGAGGTGAGAAGAAATAGGATGAAGATTCCAAGGCCATATTAGAGGTGAGATAGAAGGAAAATCATAGGAGAGAACAATAAGTTGACTATTAAAAAGAAAAAGTAGAGCATGTGGAATCTGGATGATGAGCCATATTATTTCTATGCATGAAGTCAAATGGCAAAGATATTATCCAAGCAAATCCAATGGTGGTGGTAGATCAATGATCAACGGTCTAGAGTGATTATGGATTTAAAACCACTATAACATGTGACTCAAAGATATGAATTGTAAAGGGTGAAAGGTGGTTTATGAAACCACAAATATCACCTTTGCAAAGTACTTTTCACCCAAAATTGGTTTTCATGGGTATAAATGTTATTTACTTTAAAGAAGTAATGTAGTCTCATTTTCCATAATCAAGAACAAATGGCAAGAAGACACTTGGAAAGATAACATAGCAATAATCAATGTTGTGGATCTAAATATAATACCCATGCATCAAAGTGGATTCATTCAATTAAATATAAGTTAGTAAATCATTTATCCACTATACAAGATATACAGGGTCACCTTCCTTCATATGAAGACTCCCATTTAACTCTCTCCTTCCCATCAGATAGGAATCAACTTAAAATATTTCATCTTCACAAATACAATGGTGCATCCTAGAAGTGATTTTTTCAATTGTATATACTTGACTAAATTAGTGGACTTGACTCAACTATCCTTCATGTAACTCTTTTGTAAAATTAAGACTCCATATCTTCTAAACAAACTTTACATGCCCAGATGTCATCTTGATATGATATACCAAATAAGGCTTGAGAAAGAAATACTTAATCAAGAGACATAGACTCATCCAAACTCTGTTATTATACCTGCCTATGGCAGAGTATATTGTAATTGCTTTAGAGTCAAATTGGTTTGACTTTCAATTAGTTGCTTCACATAAAATCATTTTTCTATGCTTTTACAATAGTTATGAAATATATATGTATTAAACTAAAAATTTGATAATTATAACAATATTTTTCAACTTTTCTAAATATTGTATTCCAATTTTTTTATTGGCTAAGAACAATGATATGACTAATTTTATTTGGTTTAAAAATTATTTGTCATAAATTAAAAATATATTAAAATTTTAAAAATCTATGTTTTTCCACAAATTGCCACATAGTCACATATATGTATTATATGTGCCATTTCCATAAATGAAAATAAATGCACTTCCAGATTAAAAAATGAAAATATATATTTTAATTACAATATATAATTATTTCTCTATTATTTTATTTCCAAAATAGTGCATGGGAACTTGACATATGCATCTGTGCATCTATCGCATAAAAATCCCTCTATTATTTCTACTGATACTCGTTGACCTAGATGGGCATTGGCTTGCATCCCATTTTTGTATGCTTCTTTCACATCTTTCCATTTTAATAAAATAATAAATGAAATTGAAATGATTGGTCACAAAATGTTTCACATGCGTTTTCTTTAATTTTGAACTAAGGAAAATAAAAAACAAGCATTCCTTGGCTTTTATACAAGTTGACATGATGTGATGAAGCTCTCAAAAGAACGAAGGTGACTCTCATCCCCATTTTCGTTTTTTCCTCCTCTTCAAAATACTACCAACTTATTAGTCCCCGTCGAAGGCACAGAGGGACTATAGCGATCGATAATTCATTGACTTCATATTAATATGTCCTTTGACTATAAATTTTTGCATCATCTGTATTGATCGTACTATAGAAGTAAAAACATTATTTTTTATATAAAAATAAAAAACTTATTTGTCATCGTTTCATTGGAGAATATATTTGAGGTCTTATTGCCAACTTCGATGTTCCCAATGTTGTAAATGTGTAGATATCCAAAGTTTTGAGCTTAAACGCTCCTTTTTAATTTTTATTACACTTTTACTGAAATGTTTACATACCGAAAGTTCTAAGTATGGATGTTGTTTTTTAATGTTTTTTTATTATTGGTTCCTGCCGAATGCGTAGAGGGACTATAGTGATCGCATATTAATATTATTATTATTATTAGTCCTTTTTATTTGTATTGAAATGTTTACATACCAAAGGTTTAGATCATTGACACTTTTTTCGAGGTGCTTGAATAGGCCTGACAACTTAAATGTTTACATAGTGTGAGGTCCTAAAACAGTCCTGACAGCTTAAATGTTTCCATACCACGAGGTCCTTAGACAGCCTGACAGCCTTAAATGTTTACCTAGATAGGCTTCTTGGAGTACATTTTTCCTCAAAATTTTCCATACAATGTTGCAGTGAATTTGGAAAATATTATTGTCCACTGCCAGTTGAATAGGCATTGTATGTTTCATACGTCTTGTAGGCTTGGAATGCAATTTGGTCATCGTTGAAGCTACATACATTGTTTACTGGTTCGATGGGTGGTTCTTCCTCGTTGGTTCGTCGGTTGTTTCTTGTTGTTGTTTGGTTCAACTTTGCAAAGTTGGGGACCTTTGCTTGCAGTTGGACCTATTGGTGCTTATTGCTTGCTTTTTTTTACTTCAACTTTGCAAGGTTGGGGTCCTGCATTCACAGTTGGATCTGTTTTTTTTTTACTTTGCAGGGTCTAGGTGTTGCACCCACAATTTGACCTTCGTTTCTGTCATTCATCGTTTCAGAGTAAGTTTCGATGCCATAATTTCATTTTCTATTCATTCTTTGTTGTTCAGTGTTTGCAATTTGCAAGTAAGAATGTTTTCTTATTTCTACTCGCATGCTCGTCATATGTTTTTGGTTCCTTCTATGCTTTGGCTGCATTTTGGTAATCGTTGGAGATACATATGTTGTTTATTGGTTCGATGGTTGTTGCTTGTTCACTGGTTTGTTAGTTCGTCGGTTGATTCTTGTTATTGTTTGGCTCAAGTTTACGAGTTTGGGGCCCTCGAGCTATAGTTGGGCTTGCTCGTGATTTCTCGTTGGTTCGTTTCTTGTTGTTTTCTTTTTTTTACTTCGGATTTGCAAGGTTGGGGTCCTACACCGACAATTGGAGTTGCTTTTTTTTTTGGGGGGGGGGCACTTTGCGGTGTTCAGGTCCTGCACCCACGAGTGGACTTGCGATTCTATTGTTTGTTGTGTCTGGCGAAGTTAAGATCTAGCGCCTGTTCCGTGTCCACCTGTACTGCTGTAAAATTTTGTTGATACTTCAGTGTTGACATGATACAAAATAGTGGCATAAGAAATAATTGGACAACTACATGTTCAATTACAATATATGTTGTCTTTTTGTTCAAATAAAACATGTGAAAAATACACTTATTAACCATATATGGTGAAATGTACCCTTATCACAATACAACCTATTTGTCCTCTACACAGACTGGTGTGACCACGATACAATTTGTCTTGTACTTGAAATATGATATGTACACCAAAGATACTGAAAAATTATATTTCCATGTATGGAAGCATATCTGGATACTTTTCCACAGAAAAGCAAAATCATTTGGCTATGGCCATGAAATTTCTTAATATTTTGTGGCTTGTAATATATTTTGGGCAGGAAAAAACTTTATATATTTACAACCATGGATGGAGAAAAGAAAAGGTTCATGTTTCTAACTATCTTTTATTCTATTCATTGATTCTCATTTAGTGTATGTACATATTACTTGTTCTTCGTTGGATACCATTTTCCATTCATGTTCATTGTATTTTGTGTGTTCCCACTCTCAAACAAATAGAATAGCTGAAGAAAAAGAAGGAGTCTTAACTGCAGCGGTGGATGAGGATATAGAAAGGTACATGCTTGTATTATTATTTCATATTCTATTGTTTTGTGTTTCATTTATTATCTATATATGTGTTCACTTAGTTTATTGTATGTAGATATTGCGTACCTTCCTACATAATAACTTATCTTTGGGTCCTTTGTATTTCCTGTGCCGCTACATTGAAAAAATCCGAACTCTGTTTATTTATTTTTTACATGTCTCCCTACATACTAACCTCCTTCATGTCCATTGTATTTTTCCTGCATTGCTACATTTAAACAAACAGAGTGGCTGGAGAGGATGATGGAATCTTTGGCACGAATGTAGCAGAGGAGTTATAGAGGTGCATACCTGTACTCTTATTTCATATTCCAGTGTTTAGTATTTCATTTATTGTCTGTGTATTTTTTCTACTTGTTCTACTGATTTGCACCGTTTTTTTTGTATGTATATACTACGTATCTTTCTTCTTATTCTTCTGTGAATTGTATTCTCTTTGTTGCTACATTGAAATAAATAGAACTGTATTTATTTATTTTACATGTCTTTCTGCATACTAACTTGCCTTCATGTCCATTGTATGTTCAACATTTCTACCTTGAAAGAAATAGATTGGTTGGACAGGAAGATGAATTCTTATATGTCACAGCAAAGGGGTCTATGGTACAATCTTCGAAAAGGTATACCAACTGTGCTAGTAAATTAAACATACAAAACAGCTGGGGGCATATAATATTGGACTAGAAAATGATGATTTGGAAACAATGTGCCTTTATTGTGACTTCCTGCTTCCAAACATTGCCCTCCCCATTTCTATTTTTTCCATTTTCTATTATCCCTTTTTTTTCCCTCTTCTATACTTAAATTTTCTCGTCTACTTTTTCTTTCTGGTTTCTTTTCTTAGTCGTATTTTCGAAAATTCCTAGGTGCGTGGGTTGGCAGACTCACGGGTTCACATTTATGGGCATGCTTCTACCTTATTCCATACTTACCCACTTTGTCGATCGTGGGTTCCTGAGCTGGCGGGTTCAATATTAAGCCTATGGCTTCAGAGGTTCCATGATATACATATTGGTCGGCGTACCCCACCCCCCCCCCCATCACACCTTATTTACTATTACACATTTTTTCAGTCAAAAAATCTGAGGCATACAATTTGACCCTCGGGTCCTCATGTTTCCTAAGTATCCCTTGAACACCCTATTTCTTATTCCATCTCCTTCAACCCTCTATGTGACATTTAGAACAATTATGGACAATATACAATGCATATGCTTATTTAGTCCTTATGATGTTCATCTACACATGCTTGCATCAGAAAACGTTGGACTAGTGACATGGCCATGAGCAGTCAATCATCCCAAACATCTGCAGACCGACAAGGTCAAAGGTAAAGATGCATACATTATGTTCCTCATATGTTTACCAAACAAATATCCTCATCTATTTATTCATCTATGGCATGGTGAATATGTTGATGTCATCTGCAACACATACTTTGCAGTTCACAAGAAGTATCAACAAGCGCAAGTGAGACACCGAACATAGCACAAGTTCCGTAGACTAAGAGGTATGGTTGCAAAACTATGGCTCCATAGTTCATCCAAGTTGTGTGTCTACTTGTACATTTATGCCAGGAAAAAAGAAAACAAAAACAATTATGCACACTACCATTCACATTACTTTTCCTATTCAAAAAATGTCACCACGTCTAAACTTGTAACACCCAAACTACTATCAATAGAGGGCTTGAACAGCCGCCGAACTGGACAAGTGTTTGTCGAGTACATAATGGTTGTCTATAGCACCTACTTGGACAAGGAAAACAAAACTAGATCCATTATGCATGTTGGCATGACAGATAAGGAGGCCTTGGTGACAATCACACTGACAATTCCCACACAACTTGTCCAGAAACATGCAGAAAATATATTGCCATGTAATGGGATAACCATTACAAATTTTAATATATTTCCCAAAAAAGTATATGACCGTGGTGATTGTGATCGTATTATATCTCTCAATGAAACAAGTATTGTGGAAAAAATTCCCGCTATTTGTTCAGAATATTGTTTCATCCCAGACACAACTATTAGCCAACTTGCATAGATAAATGACATTTACCCAATCGGAACCATTGGCATAGTTGTCACACTCGTGATAAAACTTGGCTCGCAACACATTCTCCATATAAAATATGGAGAGTCAGACAACGACAAGGCAATGGTACCATTCTCCATATCCAGTTTTGTCCTTTACTTTCACATGTCCATGTATCTCGGTTAAGTTACACAAATGTTGCATTGTTCCATGTTACAGCTGAAATTGTTCGACACCTATTCAAATTTGTTTTTGTCAATGGAACAACAATTGCATAAAGGGCAATTTCCACTTATGCTCTTTAAAAATATAACAAAGAAAATGGATGTTAAAGAAAGGATCTTTCTCACAACCCAAGCAACATTTGCAATAGAATTGCAAGCAGACACAATATAGGATCTCAAGAAACTAACTAGGTCTACAACTGTTGTGTGTATACATCTACATATTCATCCTAACTTTTCTCATACAAATTGCCTTCACCAAATTTCTGCAGTTTTTCTTTTCTTTTTTGTTGTTGTGCAGTTGTATATTATATTGTTCAATATATTAATTGTTATGCTCCTGTTTCCTGGTTGAGGGTGTTTTGGTTGCAGTGAATGCATACTCGACCCCCTTCAAGCCTGTATGTGCCAACTGCAACTCTCTTTCTTATGCTTTTTATTTCATAAGTGATGATACAATTGATTGTCTATGATGCAGTAAAAAATGTCCTTACATATATAGACATTGCCTCAATGCTGCCATCTAAACCGTGGGCAACACAATCGTACATTGTACAATTAGAAAGCCTTTGTTACAAGATGTGCTTCCTGGGTTAGCAGGATTGTCATATGAAGCATACCTATAGAAAAAGGAAAACAATGTCTACATGCTGTGTGACTTTCGGATACATAACAAATTTACCTTAAATGAGGACAATGCAATATTGCATATCGGGTGAATAAAAAAAAATAAAAATCATATCAAGCTTTGGCAGGAAACGAAAATATCTCATGTGTGTATGTAATTTTCCTTCAACACCCAGATGAATGTTCATCGGACTCAAGTTCTTCGTAGTTTACATCTATAGCTATACAATTATCTTTCCATATATTTTGTCTCTTCTTGTGCACTTGAAACAAAAAGGATAATCTAACTACAAATGCAATCGATGTTGTTATTTTGATTTTTTTTTGCATCCCCTAGTAAGAATTTTGCATATTTGTTGGGGTGTGCAAATGAAAAAAAAAATGGTGGCTAGTTGTGGATTTGTTAGAGGAGTCTGCATGTTTTTGGGTGCCCAAATTGGACAATTGTTTTCCAACTATATAGCCATGGCAGGATTTCTGCATTTTTTTTGGGTACCCGAATGAAAAAAAAAGTTAGTCTCCAACTATACATTTATGGTATGGTATATGAATTTTCTCGATGCCCTAATTGAAAAAAAAAGGACTAAACATGGATTGAAACATGGGTTTGAGATTTTCAGAACTCACTATAGATATTGGGGTGTTCGGGCATTGGAATTCATACAGGCAGGTGCAGTTGTTGGTGATGTACATGCACATAATATTGTTCAGTCCATAAATGGGAAGCATGAGCACAAACCCCATAAAAAGTATCCAACTGTAAATAACTCAGGCTCATCCTTTGAACCATCGAAATAGATTGCTCCTCTAGGAAGAACCATCAGGCATTTCCAATAATATTGGAAATTTGGCATTGTTAAAATTGGTAGTGATAGACCATGGAACTATCAGAAGAAAATGTCCATAGTGATCTTGCTTAATGGTAAAATAGTAATCGACAACTTTCTTTTTCCCCATTTTGAGGTTTGGTTATACCTAGGGTACAGTGGCGAAGCTCCGCTAGTTTTGTGTTGTCTTGTGTTTGGCAGACTTTTTTTCATATCCCATGGCCCCGGTTATTTTCTCGTGGGAACATATACCAGATGTAAGAGAAAACCAATGCCACGTGTTTTTTTTTATTTATCAATATTTTTGATGAAAAGGTTGATGCATATTTCTCTATGGAACCTTGTGGGATCTTTCTTGACACCTAATGTGTTCATGCGTTGCCTTGTGCCTCAACTTTCAATACATTTGGTGTTTATTTGGTTCTTGGTTGTATGCTTCGTTCTAGAAAATTAATAATACATTCAGGATCTTAACAGTTTTTCTATGATCTTAAAGACTATAGAGGACATGCTTTGCCTCATAATATAAGCTCTGTGACGCAAATGTAGTATGTGGCTCATTTTAGAACTTTTCCTTGATTGATGAACTTAGAAAAATTCATCTCCTGAAATAATTTGAAATAAAAGAATATATACTATGTGAAGTCCAATGGAACTATCATATCAACGAGAGGACATTAAAATTAAAATTCGTCGTTGTTATACTTATGGTGAAGTTGACAGTACAATAAATTAAACATCCCAAAATTGATTTTCTTGTAGTTTTTCGACACTTCTCTTATAAAAATAGATCCTGGAAACTATAAGCATGGCTCGCTTTATCTATTCCTTGATTGAAGAACCTGCTCACATGTTTAATGCACTTCATAGTTATTGTTAAGACCATCAATGGAGATTTCTTATACCAATTCTCACTTCCAAAAATTGCCATCCCCTTTCTTTTTTCCCTCTGCTTTCCCTTTCTGGTTACTTACTCATTTTTCGAAAAATGTCTAGGTGCAGGAGTTGGTGGATTCACATCTTCAGATTACCACTGTTACTTTTAAATCACCAGCCTAACCAACCACTTCCCCGTTTCATATTGAACAAAAATTTTGGATCCCAAGTTCCCGGATAGGCGAGTTCAACATTATGTTTCCATTATTCTGTCGCCTGCAAACAACACCCGGACTTCCACGATTTACAAAAATAGAAAACAAATTCCCCTTTATCTCATTTTCTTTCGCTTTATTTTTACTTGGTACTTTTTCCGAATGTCTCATGCTTTTATATACAACACCTGAAGTTCCGCAAAATACAAATTGACCCTTGAAATCCGTCATTGTCTCATGTTTGGTGTTACGCATTTTGCATTGAACAGTTGGGGTAGATACAATTTGACCATTGGGCCCTCACATATTCTGAGTAGAGCTTGTGGCCCTGTTTTCAAGCCTGTCAATATTCCTTGTTCTAAGTATGTATAATGCTTTTATATCACGAGTCCGACCAACCACTTTCCCATTGAATACTTGGCTACTATTACCATCGTCGGTTCCTGGCCAGGCTTGCTCAACATTGTGCTTCCATTTTTTCGCTACCTACAAACAGCACCCAAAATTCCGTGATATACACATTGACAACCAAAATCTATCATTGTAACATACAATTTGACCATCGACCCCTCACATCTCCTAAGTATATTTTGTGACCCTATTTTTGAAGCCCGCCCGACCATTTTCCATATTTGGCCATTTCTTGGAATTTGTTCCACGGGTTGGCGGGTGGATGAAATGTACAATTCTTAGTCACTCTTCCCCATCCCCGCCACCTTCGTACTTCTTTCTAGATATGAAATTATTAAGCTTTAATGCTAGTAGCTCATCGTGCAAGAACTGTTAAGATTGTCATTAATGTTCGGAAGACCAGAGAAGATTTGTCATTAATTAGAATTAAACCAAGATTTGCGGAGAAGAGTTTTATCCTTTCCAAGTATTCATTTCAATAATGATGCAATCTCTTTCGTGCATCGATCGGTTGGTGCCTTTACAAAATCTCTAATTCTTAATCACTCTTCGTCGTCATCTCCACCTTTGCACTTTTTTCTAAATATGCAACTAGTAAGCCTTAATGGTAACAACTCATTACGCGCAAACCCTGGAGATTGTCATTGATTAGTTGAAAGGCTCGAGGAGATCTTCCATTGATATGCATTAAACCAATATTTGTGGAGGGTTATATTATCCCTCCCCAATTTTCATTTCAAACATCATCTGGAGAAAACATAAATTCTCGTTAACTTATGGCAGCATTTTTATCCAGCTATAGTAAACACCTTCAGGCATGATGGCCAGAGGTTCTAGTATTCTAGGGCATATTCTTACTACTCTCCCTCCTCCCAGGAGAAAAAAAGGAGATGGTCCATTGGTGCACCGAGAGATATATTTCAAGCCAAATAATTCCAAGGCAACCCTACCTGCTCAGAGAACCTGCCCTCCTGCATTGATGGTTGGCGTAAAGGTTGATGCGATCGATTTCAAGACGGAAGAAGATGATCTAATGGACGATGATATGAAAATGGATGATGGAAATGTAGACGTTGTTCCCACTCCTACGGCCAAATTGAAATCAACCATAACGGGTGGCACTTCCTGACTCGGTGACGGCGACCCCGACAACACCAAAATAAGGGATTTCAGAAAATAAACTGACATTGAACGAAATAGCTGCTTTGCAGCTCAAAAGTAGGAATTCCAGAGGTCCAAATTAGTCTATTCTGGGCAGAATTCTTTCATTGTAATGAAATGATCTATTGATGCTCACAGAGATATATTTCAAGCCAAAAAATTAGTCAATTGCAGGATCACTCTCCTATTCTTTGTATATACAATTAACATCTTAGGGGATGAGGACCATAAATCCTACTGGTGCAAGGCATATTCCTACTACTCATCTCCTTCCACCTAGAATGGACTAATTTGGGCCTCTGGAATTGCTCGTGCAACCTGTGTCCTTGAAGTTTTCGACTATGAGGAGGTGGTTTCTTGGTGTGTCCTAAATTTCAGTTTCGGGCTCTTCTGTTTTCCCTGCAACATTTTTCATCTTCTTCCTCACGGGAAGCTTGTGAGAACTATCGATTTTACTGCAGGATTGTTGTTCATATGCTTCAAACCAAGGATTTATTCCTATAGGAACTTAATTTAACAAAGCCTAATAAGATTCATAAGTTTAACCATAAAATTTCTTTCAACACATAAGCAATTTCATTATTTAGCATATCAGCAAATTTAGTAGCATGATGTTAACCACCTAACATAGTGTAATCATGAAAATGCATACCTATGACTGATGTTATTCCTCCAATCTCCGTCTATCCTCGCTGCTTTGCCCAAACTCTGCCCAAAACCAAATCTTTCCTCCCTGCCAGCTAGGAACAGAGCCTATCCGACTCCCTAGCTCCAGGATTCTGTGGGGATTCCTGGTCCCCGAGCCCAAAAATCCCAGCAACTGATGCTCCCCTGTAACAGTCCACCCAAACTTCAAACTAGAAAAATACAGACTAGAAAAACACAGTCCCTAATCTCAAATAATGCTTCCTTCCCCCAAAATTCCAAAAGTGCCTCTCCCAAATGCCTCTGCCCTTCATATCCTCCTTCCCATTCACTGCCTCCTCCCTTCATTGAATTCCACCCACCTTATCCCTACATTTAATGCCTTATCCCTCAATTCAATGCCTTATCCCTCCATACATTAAGTTTTCTATTAATTAAATTAAAAATTATTAAACTTTTAATTCGTTACCCAAACATTAAATGAGTTAATTAATTAATTAATCAACATATATTAAACAATAAATAAATAATTAATATTATTAATAAATAATCATTATTTAACTAATACACATTAGGACAGTTAATTATTTAATTAATTATACTTGATAAACCTTAAGCAATTATTTAACTAGGGTTGTTACATACACCCACCCTTCAGGAAACGTCATCCCGAAGTTAAAGTATTTTATGATACAAGGGAAAAGAAACATGGTTCACACATTCATAAGAAATAACCGACATTATTAGTAAGTAAGCCAATAAAACTCATACATACTAGTGTACATGTGCAAGAAATGCATGTGTATCTAGTACATACAAGTCTCGTTCATGTACTAATAACAATAACTATCATCTCTATAGTAATTTCCATATGCATCCAATCCATTCAACAAGACTATTCATTTTATAAAAGACAATAAACCAATCAAATGTTTGCGAAATCCTTTAATTACAGTTATCTAGCTCAACAATGTTATTTAGACAATTGTAGTTTAGTTACATAATTATGAATATTCATATGTATCCATTTTCTTTTCAAAAGGAAAAACAATAAATTCCACCATAAGACAATATGCATACACTCTCAACTATTTCTACTCATCCTTCCTCCCTAAATTACTTCCATCTTCCATTCATATCCTTCCTCTGCTGGACTATCTTGGAGCATCAACTATATTGACCTAACTCCAAATAGAACCCGTAAGCGGAAGTGTCACTATCTTGACCAAGCTTCCCCGACAGGCAATTGACAGTCATCATCACACGTCTAGGGGAGTGTGAGCTAACACCGTCCTGCCACGACTCCAGGTTTCGGAGGATACACAGTGGGAAATTCCTCCACCCCTCCTAATCATGACTAGGGTCCACACCCTACAATTGAATGTACAGTGGCATCGTGTTGCGGGGAGTTTTGGCATTGTCTATTCAGTTTTGGGCAGTCTCACCACCTAAAATCCTGCACTGGTCCACATATCATAGCAATGCATCCAAACCAATATAATTTCACATACAAAGATTCATACCATATTGTTTCTTGGCCAGTGGTCATGACATCCACTTTCATCTTCATTATCCCTTGGCTATTTCATATCCCATAACCTGCAGATTAGTCTATAACACAAACTCATACATTTCTATGCATTATCATCATGTAATTGCATACAACCATAATTTCAATTCAGTATCCACATACCAACAACTTTAACATCAAATTTTTCAAGTTAGAAATAGATCTCATAATATCCCATAATTCAATTAACGTTACCCATTCATAGAATTATCATTTTACATAATAGATTGCATCATATCCATCACCATTCAAATAGCATTTAAACCTTCATAGGATTCTCATTCACACAATATATCGCATCATATCCATCATCATCAATAACATTTAAACATTCATAGAATCTACATTCACATAGTAGATCACACTATATCCATCATCATCAATAACATTTAAACATTTATAAAGGTTCATACATCTTAAAAGTTCAAGTGCATTATTTAATAGTTTCACTTGTGAATAGAAAATAAAGGTGTGTAGTCCTTAGGTAATCCTGGTTATCTAAGTCAAAAGGTGGTGTTACATACACCCAACCTTTGAGAAACATATTCTCGAGGTGGTCAAAAAAGTGAGGGATAATCTCATCATAGTGTCTCGGTGTCCTCCCAAGTAGCAGATCCTGGACTATACTTGTCCCACTGGACCTTAACTTGGTCTACCAGATGATTCATGAGCTGTCAGACTTTACGGTCCAATATGCGTACGGTTCTACCGTGAGGGTTCCCGCATCCGATACCTGCAATTCCTTCCAATTTAGTTTATGTGATTCATCAACAACATAATGACGTAGAACAGATACATGAAAAACATTATGAGTTTTATGCAAGTGGGGTGGCAGTACGAGACGATAGGCAACGGGTCCAATTTTCTCTTGGATTCTGAACAGTCCTATAAATCAAGGTGAAAACTTTGTCCCCTTCCTGAACCGTATGGTACTCTTATTAGGCCTGATACGAATGAAAACTTGGTCTCCCACTTTATAACTTCGGTCGGTCCTGTGTGCATCCGCATAACTTTTCTGCCTATCCTGTGCTTCCTTTAGTTTTTGCCTAATCTAAATCACCTGGTCCTCCATCTCTTGAATAAATTATGTCCCAATTGTTACTCAGTCTTCTAATCTTTCCCAACTCAATGGTGTTCTACATGGCCTTCCATACAGAGCTTCGTAGGGTGGCATTCCGATGGAGCTATGAAAACTGTTATTGTAGGCAAACTCTACCAAAGGTAGGTACTTCTCCCAATGGGTTTGATT
>ML783388.1:314123-340693 GCA_009831015.1 Picea engelmannii | reverse complement strand
AAAGAGTCTTATTTATAAGAAAAAAGATTGTATATATATATATATATATATATATATATATATATATATATATATATATATATATATATTATGTGTGTGTGTATATATAAGGTCTTATTTCTAAGTATGAAATTAGCAAGCATTAATTTCAAAACCAAAATTTTCAGATGGTTATATTATCCCTTCCAAGTGTTAATTTCAAACATCATGGAATGTCATTTGCATGTCGTCGAGTTGGCCCATTCACGAATCTTTAATCCTTAATTTTGAAAATGAATCTGACCGACCATTTCCCTATTCCATACTTAGCCACTTTCCCAGAATTCCGCAAATATACAAACCGACCTCTTAACCGCCCCGCCATGCTCTCTTTTGTTTTACATGTTTTGCAGTAAAAAATTCCTAGACATAAAATTTGACCATCGGACACTCACCTCTCCTGAGTATACCCCGTAACCCTATTTTGAATCCCATCTGACCACTTTTCATACCTTGCCATTCCTTGCTTTCTCTTCCCCATCTTTGTCACCTTCGCACTTGTCTATAATAAAAAAATGTTTATATATGTGTGTGTGTGTGTGTCTTGTTTCTAAATATGTAATTAGTAATATTTAATTCTAACATCTCATCGTGTAGGAATCGTATATATTTTCATTAATGATGAAAGGCTCGAGGAGATATTCTATTAATACACATTAAACCAAGATTTGTGGAGGGTTATATTATCCCTTCTGAGTGTTGATTTCAAAATCATGGATTGTCATTCACAGGTCGTCGGGTTGGCATGTTCACGAAACCTCCAATCCTTAATTTCTCTTTGTCGTATACTCCACCTTCACACTTCTAAATATGCAATAAGTAAGCTTTACTGCTAACATCTCATCATGAAACACCCATAGAGATTTTCATTAATGAGTGAAAGGATCGAGGATCTTTCCCATTCATAAGCATTGAACCAACATTTGCGTAGGGTTATATTATCATCTCCAACTATTCATTTCAACCATCATCTAGAGCAAATGAATGTTCTCATAAACCTATGGCATCATCTCGACAATAGTTCTGTGGAGATACAGTGAACATATTCGAGTGCGAGGACCAGAACTTCCAGTGGTCCAGGGCATATTCTTATTACTCATCCTTTGTCGCTGAGAAAAAAATAATTTGGACCTCTAGGATTTCTCATGCAGGATGTGTCCCTGAAGTTTTTGACTGTAAGGAGTTGGTCTCTTGGTGCACCAATAAATTTATTTCAGGCCAAAGAATTATTCCACTGCGGGACCACTCTTTTGTTTCTTTATCACCTCAATTCTTTCGCCATATGTTAACATTGTCAAAGCCAACATTGACATTCAAAGGAGACTATTCCAAGAAATTCCTAAGAAAGCATAATAATGGGTTGGACCTCTTGCCTGAGTTACTGGAAGACCCGATGGTAGTTCCTGAATATATCACAATCTTGCAGGTTAGTTCATTTAGAAATCCATTCCGGTAAATTGCCTAGTTGTTTACAATAATAATGGGACAGGAGTCCACAACAACTATTTCCCGCATGGCTCTTTATATTTTGTATTTCACAGTCAAGGAGCAAGCCATTTTTTATCGGGGCAAGCTAATTTCCCATGAAATATGTTCCCAATTGTCAAGCTTCAAAAAGGAGAAGAAATTTTATATGTAATACTACTTGGTTTTTGTGATAGCGCATTGCTTCCAGTTTCCAAAACTATCTCTGTCCAAGAAGGTAAACTAGGAATTCAACCCAGTAACATTCTGGTACTAGGCCTTGTGGAAGCACAAGGCCTCCCACTGTTTTTATGAGGTTTTTAATGACTTTGTGTCTATTTTCAAAGTTTTGTTGTTAGGATAATATGCTCCCGGCATATCTGACCAGGCAAGCAAGATTTTGGACAGGAAGGGGGCACTTGAACATATGGATAATTACACCGTGATAAGGATTTTTGGCTCGAAGGAAAACCCTGCTCTCCTTCCATGTCACATTACGGACGGAATGTTTGTTACAGAAATAGCAAGGAAATACAACTACTGGTTGCATCTATTCTAACAGAAGAGAAAAAAATAGTTCTTTCCTCTGCCTTGTAAAGTCAGGGAATTCATGTTGAGGAACGCCAACAAAATTGATGAATTCACAGTCCATTTCAGCAACTTGAACCTAAGATATACTGAAATCCTAAGAGGGTTCGACCCAAATAAAATAAATTTAGAACATTTACAAACACTTGGTTTCGGAAATTCTTTTTTCAAAAAACACCTGACCCAAAATAGAGACACTGACGACAATGTTAATCCTTCTGATACCGGTGACCTAGACACACTACAAAGTGCCACTAAATTGTACAAGAAATGGGGAAAAGGCCCCAGTGAGAAGAGTGTTCAATCGATGGATAGAAATACCAAAAGTACGACATCCTAGATCATTGCTCCAACGTCCCATCACGGTAACAAAGAAATTCATAATTATTCAAACGAAGGAGGAGATAACGACCCTCCTCACCCTAAAATTGATAGTTCTCACAAGCTTCTCGTGGACAAGAAGAGGAAAAAAATTGTGGGACAGGTGGAAGAGCCCAAAATTGAGAGTGAGAACATGGAACATGAGCATGATCTGGATAGCGTATCTCACAAACTTGATCATCCCGGAGATGCGATCCATAATAGTCGTCCAATGGAAATAGTTGATACCGAAAATTTTAACGAAGATGAATCCTTCGTTTTCCATAGCGTTGTTTTTGACAATGAGTCTAAAAAATAACTTATTGAAAAAAAGATGTAAAAAATAAGAAAGGAAAATCTCGTTCAAAGGTTAACCATGCTGACATGCGATCGTCCCAAATATTTCAACTTCACATAGCTACTGCATTCTCTTGATGATTCCATTGGAGGCATTGAGGCCGAGAATTCCAGACTGAAGGACTGGGTCAAGGAATTGGAGGAAGATTTGATTCCTATGCCATTTCTTGCCAGTGCTTTGGCAATAACCATGCCTGCCACCCCTACATCCAAGTTAAAAGGATCCTCCAACCTCCTTGCATCATGTAGAGGATATGTGGAGAATAATATCAAGAAAAGAATGGAACTGATTGTTGAGTCGTGGGAAACATCACAAACCATGGCTTCCCTTGGAACGAGGGAAGATAATTTTTTCGAACATCTGCAAGTGGAATTAAAAAATGAAGAACGTTTCTATTTACACATGGTCCTTCCTTTTGGCACCATTGTCAACAACATGACAAAAACGAGAAGAATACAACAAGATATCCCATCCAAAAACCATATCACTCAATTAAATTCATGTTGGAAATAAAAAGTGAAGAACCTGTATCTCATTTTCCAGTCATGTGAACAAGTCATATCAAAGAAAGAAAACATATTCACAAAGATGACCAAAATAGACTTAGCCGAAAGGACCAACAACTTCCAAAAACCCAACTTAAACGTCAACTCCTTTCCCTTAACTAAGCAAGCCTTCGATAAACAGGTTTATATTTTTAAGGCATTGTCTTTGGAAAAGTTTTACAACATCCTTGAATATGGTGAAGATGACATCGACAACTGGCTAGTCAACTATTTGGTACAGAATGAACAAATTGAACAGGCTCTGTGTAATCTTTCTATCGATCTAAGGGAATTAGAAAAGGAACTTTTTAACATAAAAATATGGAATGAGATCAACGTCGCCCCCTTGAAAAGCTACATTGAATAATGGCTCGAGAGGGAATTGAAGCAGGTCTCCAACAAAAGGCAATAGGCAGTTTCCACGATTCCAGTTGTCGTCGACGACAACAATAGAAAGGCATCAACAAGAAAATAGTAAAAGGGGTGATATGTACCATCACTGTAAGTCTATACTGATCACGTCCTGCTTTGTTTATCAATCCATTTATTCCACTTTTTTAAATAGAAATGTCTAGCCAAAGATTGATACCTTTTAATTTATTCTTTTCAGGTATTACACTCTATCATCGTCCACTTCTTCTTTCCACAGTCCTATTGCTTGTACATATTTCTCTTATGGTTCGTGGGAGCCCCAATCCCAATCTATATGAAAAACACATTTAAATTTCCAAGAATATGTAACATACAATATTATTTTTCGATATATTTCAAATAAAACTATTTTTTTTCTCCTTTTATATATATGTCCTCATAAATTTTTACCTTCCACTATGTTGAATGTCAAGAAATTGTGTTTATTTAATTTCAAAACTGTTTTTTACCTCGTATATATATGTCCTCATAAATTTTTATCTTCCACTATGTTGAATGTAAATAAATTGTGTTTATTTAATTTGAATATAACTTTTTTTGTGTTGGCACATATAGAGACAAAGTAGACAAAAAATTTGAACATAGCAAAATAGATTATATTGTTTCAAAAAATAAATGGGACTCTAGGTGCCATATGTCATTTACTTCATAGATACCACCTATGCTTCATGTTGCTTGCCACATCTCCGTTGCAGTTTCCATCTGCCTCCGCTACTTTTTCCCCATCCTTGTGCATTTATTCCCAATTCAACCTGGTAGGGACTACGTTGCCATGCAACACTTGTTCTTATTGTTGTTATTCTCCTATACTAATTTATTTCCACCAGTTTAATAACAAGATTAATAATAATACTATATGTTATTAAAATATATGTACAAACGAGAATAAAAATATCTCTTATGTAATTCCCTAATGCGTGCAGATGTGGGTCTTAAATCAAAACCAACCTAAAACATCAATAATATACTAGTCCTCCAACTAAGCACATCAGCTTAGAATTAAATAACAAAAACAAAATACAATTGACATATTCAATCTAATGCAAAGTTAGGTTTAATTGATGACACAATATCATAAGCATTGAACCAACATATATACAATCATAAATAGTTTAATAACTCGAACTAAAAAAAAAGTGAATATATCATTAGTTTAACGCATTATCGAAGGAAACCACAACACTTATTATAAGTGCAATTTTACAAGTAGATTTCATGGTTAGTTATATAAAATCATAATGAATATACATCAAAATTATTTTTTTAAACACTAATTATAATAATAATATTTTTTATATAATTAATATATTAATTGTTAAACAATTATTAAATACAAAATAATTTTTTTAAACTAATTTATATATTGAAACTATTGTAATCTTGGAAATCGTCTCTTAAATTTTTTCTATTAGAGAAATAAAATTCTAAATAAAGTAATCTCTTACCTTCTTAAGGTCTGATAGACCCATTATGTCTTAATGGACATTAATCATCATCATTATATATTGTTAAAATTTATTAGGTGAAATTGAACAAACATAATTTTTCAATCGCGTCCCAGTGACCCTGCAAAAAACAGTGCTAGGGTTTCAATGATTGAGCACATGTAGTAATGGCCCCCTCTGAGGGAGGGGATCCACCCCCGGGATCCTTGTCCCCAGATCTACAGGCCTTCTAGGCCCTCATCTCATATTACACTAAATCTCCCAAACCCCCGCCCTCCCGATTTGTCAAAAAGGTAGCCAAAATTCCTAAGGTTGTTGTATTCGCCCCTTCAGCACAACCTTTGGAACTTAGACTCATAGATAGAGGTTTAATAGGCCAATTCATAGGATTGTGGCCATCCCCAAAATCCATGCACATCTGGTTGGAAGAAAACTAGCACAAGTTGATCAAGGGACAACTGTCAACAGCCTTATGTGCTAAGGGATTCTTCGCCTTTTTGTTCGAAAAAAAAGAAGATAGAGATTTGATTTTCTGAAGCGGTCCCTATTTCATGGGGGGTAGAGGAATGTACTTGAACAAATGGAATCCAGAATTTATCCCAGAGAATGATCTCCCCTCAACATTCCTGGTATGGGTGAGGCTTCCCTTCCTTCCCCTCCATTGTTGGAACGATGAAACCATTAGAAACATAGGAAACACCCTCGGCAAGTACATCTATCATGTCGAACCTCGGGAAGGCATTCATGCCTGTGCCAGACTATGTGTAGAAGTGGATCTAGAAAAAGGTCTCCCTAAAGCAATACAACTGAACTTGGATAGCTGGTCCTACATTCAACAGGTAGACTATGAACAAATTCCCTTCAAATGTAAAACCTGCCATGAATATGGACATTTTTTCAAATCTTTCCCCAGGCCAAAGACATGTAGGACCGAGATCCCAAACAATATCAGTGGCAACAGCCAAAGAGGGGAAAACAAAATGGTAAAACCTAACCCATACCAACTCAAAACCAAAGGGAAAAACCTCTTGATCCAAAAGAAAAAAGACCTGGATCCCGACAAAAAGGAGAATCAAGCCAAAATCAATATGTAGAGCTCCACCAAGATGGAAATATCAAAGAAGTCAGGGAATCCCAGGAAGAAAACAATGGAAAGGGACAAGAAGAGGAAGGAGAAGGAAATGACAAAGACCCAGAAAAGGAAAAATAATTCTTGGATCTAAGTGGAGAATCCTCAAAATCTCTCCCCACCCAAACTATGGAAAATCTAGAAATGTCAGAAGAAACGAGACAAGACTCCTCAGAAAGTGAATCCGACCTGGAATTAACTCAAACTATAAACAATAGGAGACCTGGAAGGAAATCACATAGAAATAAAAGAGAATCGGCAACAGATAGAGAAAAGGAACTAGGCATACAAAAAACAATCGAGGAAACTCTAAAGAAAGAGGGAAAATCTGGGAAGAACAAGGCAACCCAACATAATGGAACAACTTCACAGCCCTCAAGAGGGGGGGCACCCAAACATCCTAATAAATGGTGAATATTGTCTCTTGGAATTGTAGGGGATTAGGAAGTAATATCAAGAAAGAAGAAGTCAAAAAATTGATACAAGAAGAAAAACCTTCAATCCTCATGCTCCAGGAGACGAAAATGAGGGAGCAAGAAACCCTCAAAGACCTGCAAAAAATATGGAACAAATGTGATGGACGTGAAGTGAGCTCCAGAGGGGCCTCAGGCGGAATCATAATTTTTTGCAATATAGAAGATTTCAACCTACAAGCTCAAATGCAAACTCAATTATGGCTTATGGTAAATATTCTCAATAAAGTCTCAGGTATGATTTTTTCCATCATCAATGTTTACATGCCAAACAATTATAATGAAAAAAATGAATGTTGGCAATCCCTATTAGACCTCGCCAAGGAGAATCCTCCCCAGAACCTCATTATTGTAGGAGACTTCAACACAACTAGAGCCTCAAAGGAAAAAAGAGGAGGCTCGGTGGTAAGGGATCAATTTCGAGAAAGATTGGAGGACCTTATCTCGGACTTGGATCTCTTTGATGTTCCCTTGAACAAGGGAATACACACTTGGAATAACAGAAGAGCATGGCATGGGCACACAGCCGCAAGATTGGATAGATTTATGATCAACAACTCATTGTTGTCTCTCTCTGACAAGCCTTGCTCAACGAATCTTCCATGGGTGGGCTCAGATCACAACCCCATAAGACTGGCCTTCAAAGCTCAATATAATTGGGGTCCTATTCCCTCCAAACTAAACCCCCTCTGTTTGGATAGATATGATCTCATTCAATCCATATCCAAGATATGGAATCAGTGGATCACAGGCTCACCAAATTACATTTGGGAGCAGAAGCTCAAACTATTCAAGGACCTCTTAAAGAGTTGGGCTAAAAACACTGCACAAAGCAAAGAAAAAGACAAAAATTCCCAGCTGGAGGCTCTTCAAGAAGACATGGAAACTATAGAGATTCAACAGAACCTCCTCATCCAAGAGAAAAAACTTCACAAAGAGTACCTCCAAGCTCTAGCTGAAGAGGAAAACACTTGGCATCTTAAATCCAAGAGTCCCTGGATGAAAGAAGGAGACCAAAATACTTCCTTCTTCCACAACCGAGCCAAAGTCAGGAACTGGCCAAAAACAAATTTAGAACTCAAAACCCCTGAGGGTGAAATCCTTAAGGATGTCACCCAAATCAAGTAGCACACCTCCTCCCATTTCCAAAATCTGTACACCACGTATGGAAAGGATTAGGATAACCTTTTTGAAACCTTTCTCTAGCATATTCCTCAAAAGATTACTGAGGTTGACAACACCCACCTTGATAGAATCATCAAGGAAGCAGAAATCCTCAGAGAATTGAACCAATTCCAATATGACAAAGCTCCAGGTCCTGATGGCTTCACCTTGTATTTCTATAAAACATGTTGGCATATCATCAAGAAAGAATTCATAAGAATGGTATGTTTCGCACACAAGGCTAAAAAGTTGGGAGGAGCAACTAACTCCTCTTTCTTGGCTCTCCTCCCAAAAGAACCTGGAGCCTCCTCCCTTAATCTCTTTAGACCCATCTCCCTGTGCAACATTTCCTATAAAATCCTATCCAAAATAATTGCAAACAAACTCAACCCCCTCCTCAGCCCACTAATCCTTCCAAACCAAGGAGGCTTTGTAGCAGGTCGCCAGATTTGGGACAAATTTATTCTTATCCAAGAGAAAATCCATGCCAGTAGCTCTTGGAGGGACTCTGTCATGGCTATAAAATTGGACATGACCAACGCTTTTGATAGAGTGGAACATAAATTCCTCTTCAAGGTCTTGAGAAAATTTGGTTTCGGTCAAATCTTCATGGATTGGATATGCTCCGGTATCGCCTCTCCTTGGATAGCGCCCCTAATAAATGGAATAATGGGTCCTTTCTTCAAGGCGTCTAGGGGTCTAAGACAGGGCTTCCCCCTTTCCCCATTTCTCTTTGTGATCATGGCTGAATCACTAAACATAAATCTTGAATAGGAAAGCGCAAATGGAAATATTCCTGGAATAAAAATCGCTCAAGGAGTGAAAATACTGAACCACTCTCAATTTGCAGATGACACAATCCTCCTAAGAGGAGCTTCCAAAACCCTGGCCAGAAGAATCCTCCAAGTCCTAGATACCTTCCTTCTAGTCTCGGGAGGTATCCTAAATAAAGAAAAAATCCAAGTTTATACCTAGAATGTCTCGACAATTATCAGAGTGGGAATAGCTCAAATCATGGGGTTTTCCATTACCCAAGACTGGAAATCCTTCAAGTACTTGGGCCTTCCTCTTTGCATTAAATCACTCCCTAGAGAGTTTTGGCACCATTTCATCCAAAAGATCAAGGAAAATATGGAAAATGGGGGTCAAGGTAGCTTAATCCAGCAGGTAGGGTGGTGTTGATCAAATCCATTCTCTCGACCCTCCCCCTGTATCAATTCTCTACCCTTCTAGCCCTAAAGGGAATTCCAAAAGAAATGGCTCAGCTCATACGTAAATTCTTTTGGCAAGGGGGAAAAGCCAATCACAAAAAATTCCACTTGGTAAATTGGGAAACAGTCTCTCTACCCAAAAAAATGGTGTTCTAGGAATCATGGACCCCGAAATCACCAATTCTTCTATGGGAGCCAAACTCCTTTGGAGGATAGTTTCAGGTGGTAATGACTGGTGGAAACAGACACTCATCAACAAGTACAAACTAGGTAAAAGAAAAAGGGGTATGGACAATCCACAAACCCATCAAACGAGCTCTCAAATCTGGAAATTAATAAAGGGTGCAACCCCCTTCTTCAAAGAACACCTTTCCTGGATCCCGGGCAATGGGAAAATAATTAGAATATGGCAGGATCAAATCTCCGGGTTGAATTTCAACCCTCGCGAAGGAAATCTCACGGAGCTAAAATGTTGGATGTTAGGCACAAGAAAGCGCACCATTTACGACATCTCAGTCTAGAACGACAATGGCAACTGGAGGGACTGGAACTTGGGGGATGTCCCGCAACATCTGATAGCACAGGCTCATTGTCTGACCATGCTTATGAAAGCGGCATCCCCCATTCAAAAAACCTTTCCAGATAGAAGGGGTTGGGGGGGTAAAGGATACTCAGTCAAATATGGTTATAACATGATCCTCGATCTCACGAGAGACATCAAACCTCAGCAAAATGGAACAATGTCTGGAATCGGGACTCCCTTCCCAAAATCAACTTCTTCACCTAGACTCTAGTGCACGATAAAATCTTAAGAGGGGAAAAACTCATGAAAAGAGGCTTTCATGGCCCCTTCAACTTCCCTATTTTCCAAAACAGTCAAGAGAACATCAACCATTTATTTTTGGATTGCTCTTTTGCGAGAATGATTTGGATCTTAGATTTTTGGGATCTCGCTAGAAATATAAGATGGCCCTCTTCTCCCCATCCTAGCCTAGGAAATTGGGACAAGTACTACCAGGGATCCTTCAAGGAAAAGCGAGTTCTGAAGCACATTTGGCAGGTGATGCCAAAGTTTGTATGCTGGCAGATTTGGATAACGAGAAACAGAAAAAAAATTCAAGGGATGGCCTCCCTTCCCCAAACAACAGCTGATAAATCGAAGTTGCTTCTTTCAGAATCCATAAATTCAAAACCTCTAAAAATAGAGGACCCAACCAATTGGACTGTCTAGGAAAAAGACTGGATGGCAAGCTTCAATCTCAGGGCCTCTAAGCACATCAATGCAACAAATAGATCAAGCTGGCAGCTTCACAACATTCTCAACATAGAACTATGGATCCAAAAGAAAAAAATTCATACCCTCTGTTTTGATGGAGCTTCAAAGGGAAACCCAGGCGAGGCAGGCATGGGGGGTACTCTTTGATCCCGAAGGAAAAAAATCCTCAAGTTACCATTGGAATCCAGGGACAGTAAATAGCAACAAAGCTGAGGCTTACGCCCTTTTAAAAGGAGTCCAACTTGCCCAAACCAAGGAAATCTAAGAGCTTGTAGTCCTAGGGGACTCCAAAACCATAATAAGAATGATGATATAGGGAACAAACCCCAAAGACCCAAGCCTAAAGAAAATCATGGACATAATCAAACTGGTCTCCGAGATATCAGAACCACCTTCTACCACATACTAAGGGAAAACAACAGTGAAGCCAACAATATGGCCAATGCAGTAATAGGGTAAAATCCAGGTGCCCTAAGTATAGACGGGGTCTCAACCCTAGCACCCCTTTACTAATGATAATCCTAGTTCAAAAGATGCTCGACGCAAGAATGTGCCCCCCTTTGGATCCAAACAAAACTCCTGGGAACATGTGTAGGAAGGAATGTCGCTACACCCAAAATAAGAAGGAAGGGGGATTATTTGCACAATCAAGATTGGGCCCAATGGATGAGTGGGTAAGCAGCCCCAACAACATAAGGTGGATGCTTGTAGTTGTTCACATGGATCAGGGAAAATGCAGGCCCACCAGGTGGCTTGCACCATGAGCGGATCACTTTACCCGAGACAACGAGGTGGCTAATGACCCCAACGTGATGCAAGAGCATCTCAAGCGAGCCAGCGCAGAGACAACAGACAGCTGGACAAGCGCCCAACACAAATTTTGAAATTCTCTTTAAGTTAATGCACCAATCTTAAATGAGATAATTAAGAAGGAGCACACTTGTATAATGTAAACGGACCTTGAGCGGTCTGCTCTCGTCCTTAGTAGGTAGAAGGCATTTATAGTAGTTAATGAAAGTAGATAGAATTGAATGTTAGATTAGACAGTTTTAGAGCGCAAGAGGGAAACGGGATATAAACACCCTCATTGTGTAATTGTAACATTAGCGCGAAGAGAAGAGCATGAAGATTATGCCAATTGAGAGCATAGAAGAGAAGCAGAGAGTTGTATAGCCGAATTCCATGTACAGAAGTTTTGGATTAATAAAAATAAGGTTTTGATTCAGACTCATGGTGTTCAAATATTCTCTGTGTATGCATCTTTGAATGTTATGCTCATGGTTATTTTACTCTTTCTGTTGTACATTTTCTTTTATGCTATGTATGAATAATTTCTTGTTGAATGCCTGAAATCTGAGAGAGAGAGAGAGTAAGGGAAATGAATTTCAATTGTTTCTCTATATGAGCAAGAGTTCCTGCAAGGAGTGCAGTTGAATTGTCCGCAAGGAGTGCATTGACAAAGGGTTCAGAGGTTCGTCTCTGAAAGCTCAGACTATATAGCTTTTGTTCTCATTTCCATAGAAGTGCAATTAGGCACAGGAGTTGTGCAAGGAGTGCGTAGGCCGAGTTAAGTCTCAGAGTTGCGAACCTGAGTGAAGTATTGAGAGACTGTTGTTGCAGGTGTGCGCAGAGTCGAAGGAAGTTCAACACTTGGAAGTGTTTGAAGGTCTGCTGCAAGGAGTGCGTGCAAGGGTTTTCTAAAAGACTCGAAGTCGTGAGAAAGTTCAGAAGGATTTGAACCTTCAAAGGAGTCGAAGGAAGGCATGAGGCTAAGTACCTTGAAAATTTGAAGGAAGGCGTAGCGACGTCGGACCGCAGGTGGACAAGTTCTCAAGGAAAGAGACGGATGGTCGAAATTCTCTGTGGAGAATCTGCGAAGTCCCATGAGCCGTCAGATCTCACGAAGGAGCAGGGGAGTTACCGCGAGTATTCCTAAAGGTTCTAAGCTTAGGAGGAGTAGAACCGTAGATCCAAGCCACAAGAGCCGTTTTATTTACCTGTGAACTTCTATTTCGGGTTTTTGAGAGTGGACGTCCTGTAATTTTGGAAACAGGACTCGCGAAATCACGAAACGTGAAGTCCCAAAGGTCGACAGGATTTGGTGGCCCACAGAATCGACAGGCGGACAGGTGGCGCATTTTCGGCATGGAGTCAATTTTCGTTGACCATTTCGGGCTTTCGTGGGGTGAAGTTCTGAATTCTTTGTATTAGGATTCACAATATCGCTAAGTTTGAAGTCCCTATGGAGTGAAATTTTGTTGAAAAGTAAACCTTGCGAGAGCATCAGAATCTCAGTAAATCAAGTTTTGGGAATCGCAGGAAAAAGTTGCTTGACATCGCGACTGTCAAAATCACGATAAGGAGAAATCCGAAAGAGGAAGAGGAAAGGTCAAGTGTTGACTGCTTCAGGTTTTCAGAGATTGAGAGACAAGGCGCTTGACCACAGGATTCACGAAGGTGCAAAGTCCGATCTCTCGAAGTACAAGGGGGAATCCTTGAAGTTAGTTGTGGGTGCCGATTTCTCAAAAGGGAAATAGAAGAGCCATTGCTGAAAATCTCTTTGGGCCAGTGTAAGGGAAAAGATCCTGTTGGCGTGGACCTTCCGACCTGCGAGTTGAGGAGGGTGGCGATGTTAGGTTTGGTATCAGAGCACAGAAAGGTTCTTTGCTTTCTGTAGCAAGGAAAAGGAAGATTCACCATGCCGCCAAGAATAAGGGATAGGCAAACACACGATCCACCAAAGGATAGGGAAATGACGAGAAGAAGAGGTAGGCAGATGATTGATCCATCCATGGAGAGAGAGATGCATGATTTACGTGCCAGACTTGAAGACATGGAAACAATACAGAGGTGTATAGTCAGTGTTGGGGATCTTAGTGATTTTGAAAGTGAAATTGAGGCTGAACATGAAGAAGAAGAAGTTGCAGCCGAAGATGCAGCAAATGAACGTTTGATTAGGGCTATTGCAAGAATGGGTGAAAGAGCGAAAATGGACATTCCAGTTTATGAGGGAAATCTGGATGCAGAGGAGCTTCTAGACTGGATTAGAGCTTCGGACACATACTTTGACTATGAAGATGTCGAAGAGGACAAGAAGGTCAAGCATGTTGTCACGAGATTGAAAGGACATGCAGCATTGTGGTGGGATGAACTACAAGCTAACAGATGTTGCAAAGGAAAGCAGAAGATCAAAAGTTGGGACAGAATGATCACAAAGATGAAGGCGAAATTCATCCCCAGAGATTATCAAATTACTTTGTTCAGGAGAATGAAGAACCTGAGATAGAAGTTGATGACAGTGAAAGAATACATTGAAGAATTCTACAGACTGAACATCAGGGCAAGTCATCAGGAAAGCGATGATGAAAAAGTTTCCAAATACATGAATGGCCTGAGGTACAATATTCAGGATGAGATGAGCATGGTAACCATCCAAACGGTGGAAGATGCTTATCAAATGGCTCTAAAAGCGGAAGAGAAGTTGAGACGAAAGCAGGGTCAAAGAGGTTGAGACAAAAGTCATCCCAAAGGCAAATCAGTTGCCTAGGATAAATATCAGAATCCCAAGGAGGACTGGAAGAAACCTCAGACTCGAACTGAGAGAGGTGGAACCTCACAGCGAGGGAAATATGTTGAACAGAGAGGGTAACATACTGAATAGAGAGGAGATAATGCTGATAATAATATTTGTCCTCGTACCAGAGGTATAGGAAGAGGAAGAGGTGGAGTAATAACATGCTTCACATGTGGAAATAATGGGCACAAGTCTTATGAGTGTCCAAACAAAAAGAAAGAAGGAAGTGAGACTCACATTGCCGAAGCACAGAGGCGGAATGTTGAGGCAGAAGATGTTGAAGGCGGAGGATCGCTGATGATGCGAAAAGCTCTTTTGACACCAGAGAAGGAGGTGGAGAGTTTAGTCCAAAGAAACAGACTTTTTCGGACTGCTTGCAAGACCAAGGCCAGGGTATGCAAGGTCATTGTGGACAGTGGTAGCACAGATAATCGCATTTCTACAGAGATGGTAGAAAAGATGGAGCTGGAGACGATTGATCATCCAAGCCCATACAGAGTTTCGTGGCTACAAAAAGGACATCAGGTAACTGTCACTAAACAATGTTTAGTTGAATTTAATATAGGAGGATATAACAATAAGATACTTTGTGATGTTATTCCTATGGATTTTTGTCATCTATTGTTGGGTAGACCATGGCAATATGACATAAATGTGATTCATGATGGGAGAATGAACACATGCACCCTAGAGAAGAATGGGAGAACTCACATGTTGCTTCCAATCAAGGATAACGAGGTGAAACTTGAAGTAAGTAATACTGTACTTCTCATGAGTGGGAAGGAACTTCTTACCGAGGTCAAGAATAAGTAAGAACCACAATTCATTGTGGTCAGGAAACCGGAAATTGTTTTGACCAGCACAAGGGTAGATGATTTACCAGAAGAAGTTCAGGAACTATTGGAAGAGTTCGTTGACATAGTAGTGGATGAACTACCTCGTTCGTTGCCACCAATTAGAAGTGTGAGTCATCATATTGATCTCATACCAGGATCCAATTTGCCAAACAAAGTCGCTTATAGATTGACGCCGCAAGAGAATGAAGAGGTCAAAATACAAGTCCAGGATTTATTGGACAAAGGGTTGGTCAAAGAAATCTTGAGTCTGTGTGTTGTTCTGACGGTACTCAGTCCAAAGAAAGATGGAGGCTGGAGGATGTGTACTGACTCTAGGGAAATTAACAAGATAACCATCAGGTACAGATTTCCATTGCCAAGGATGGATGATCTGATGGATTGCTTGAGTGGAGCAAAATTCTTTTCAAAGATTGATTTGAAAAGCGGTTATCATCAAATCCGCATGAGAGAAGGTGACGAATGGAAAACAACATTCAAAACCAACGAAGGGTTATATGAATGGCTTGTTATGCCATTTGGCTTAACAAATGCATCGAGTACCTTCATGAGATTGAGGAACGAAGTCCTAAGGGAGTTCATTGGAAAATTTGTTATCGTATACCTGGATGACATACTGATTTTCAGTAAAACAGTGGCAGAGCATCTGAAACACTTGGCTACAGTGATGAAGAAGTTACAGCGGAAGAATCTATTGATAAATATGAAGAAATCCTCATTCATGAAGACAGAGCTCATGTATCTGGGGTTTTTTATTTCTACATATGAGTTGAGGATGGATCCAGATAAGGTGGAGGTAATCAAGAATTGGCCATCACCAAAGAATATCTTTGAGGTGAGACGTTTTCACAGATTGGCTAGTTTCTACCGAAAATTCATTAGGAATTTCAGTGGAATTAGTGCACCAATGATGGACACAGTGAAGAAAAGACACAAGTATTTTCACTAGATAGGAGAAGCTGAGAAGAGTTTTAATCTATTGAAGAGGAAGATCACAGAACAACCAATTTTGGTGTTGCCGGATTTCCAAAAGACATTTCAGGTGAAATGCGATGCAAGTGGATTTGCAATAGGGGCAGTCTTGAGTCAAGAAGACAGGCCGATAGCGTACTTCAACGAGAAGATGAATGAAGCGAAAGTGAAGTACTCCACTTATGACAAGGAGTTTTATGCTATCATAAAGGCATTGAAAAAATGGAGACATTACTTAATCCCGAGGGAGTTTGTCTTATACAGTGACAATCATGCACTGCAGTTTGCGACTCAACAGGAGAAGTTGAATCAAAGACATGTAAAATGGGTAGAATATATACAGAACTTTACTTTTGTGATTAAACATATTTTTGGTACTACTAACAAAGTTGTTGATGCTTTGAGAAGGAAGTGTTTGCTATTGCAGGAGTTCAGAGTCAAAACATTGGGTTTTGATGATCTCAGGGACATGTACAGGGGTGACTCAGATTTTAAGGAGGCGTACGAAGCAGCTGAGAATCCAATTCTTAGATATAGAAATCAATGGGCAGAATACATGATCCAGGAAGGATTATTGTTTAAAGGTAATCAACTTTGTATTCCAAAATGCTCCATGAGGGAGAATTTGCTAAAGGAGAAACATAGTGGAGGATTGGTCGGGCACTTTGGTCACGACAAGATATTCGCAAAGCTGAATGAGTCATATTTTTGGCCGAGATTGCGAGAAAATGTCAAGAGATTTGTGGAAAGATGCAGAATTTGTCAACATTTGAAGGGAAAGAGGCAGAATGCATGCTTTTATCAACCATTGCCCATACCTGAGAGGTCGTGGGATGCAATCAGCATGGATTTCATATTGGGGTTGCCAAGAACACAAAGAGGGTTTGACTCAATCTTTGTGGTGGTGGATAGATTTACCAAGATGCCACACTTCATTCCAAGTCAGAAAACCAGTGATGCAACTCACATTGCAAATTTATTTTTCAAAGAAGTCATTCGACTTCACGGCTTGCCAAGGAGCATAGTTTCGGATCGAGACACTAAGTTCATAGGACACTTCTGGAGGACCTTATGGAATAAGCTGGGAACTAACTTGTCGTTTAGTTCAGCTTATCATCCTAAGATGGATGGACAGACATAAGTGGTGAACAGAAGTCTGGGAGACTTGTTGAGAAGCCTGGTGACAGAACACCACAGCCAGTGGGACAACATATTACCACAGGCGGAATTTCCTTATAATGACTCAATTAATAGAAGCACAAGGCAGATTCCATTTCAGATCATCTATGGCATGCAACTGAAAGGAATTTCTGAATTGAGAGATTCAAAACATAATGCAATTAGGAGCGCTAGTGCAGAAGATTTCGCAGAAGCGATGAAGGAACTTCACAGCCAGGTGAAGGAGCGATTGCAGAGTTCGAGCCAAGAATATAAGCGTAGAGCAGATCAACATAGGAGACAACTTCAATTTGAGGTTGGTGATTTGATTCTGGCACATTTGAGAAAGGAAAGGTTCCCAAGAGGAACATATAATAAACTAAAGATGAAGAAAATCAGACCATGTAAGGTCTTGATGAAATTTGGGGCAAATGATTACGATATTGAATTACCCGATGGGATCAGAATTTCTCCGGTATTCAATATCTCAGATTTGTACCCATATAAAGCTAAGGAAGCAGAAGTAGGAAATGAACAGCTAGAGGTCCAATGGATGAAGCAGATGCCAGTTGCAGAAAAGCCGCAGATGGAGCGCATACTAGACAAAAGGGTCAGCAAGAAGACTAGGCGAAAATAATACTTTGAATATTTGGTCAAGTGGAAGGGCCATCCAGTTGAATATGCCAGCTGGGAGAACGAAGTATAGATCCATAAGCATGGACAGACCATGCACGATCTCATCGACAGGAGCCCATGAAAATTTTCAAGCGAGGGAGTATGATGCAGGAGCATCTCAAGCGAGCCAGTGCAGAGAAAACGGACAGTTGGACAAGCACCCAGCACAAATTTTGAAATTCTCTTGAAGTTAATGTGCCAATCTTAAATGAGATAATTAAGAAGGAGCACACTTGTATAATGTAAACGGACCTTGAGCGATCCGCTCTCGTCCTTAGTAGGTAGAAGGAATTTATAGTAGTTAATGAAAGTAGATAGAATTGAATGTTAGATTAGACAGTTTTAGAGCGCAAGAGGGAAACAGGATATAGACACCTTCATTGTGTAATTGTAACATTAGTGCGAAGAGAAGATCATGAATATTATGCCAACTGAGAGCATAGAAGAGAAGCAGAGAGCTATATAGCCAAATTCCATGTACAAAAGTTCTGGATTAATACAAAGAAGGTTTTGATTCAGACTCATGGTGTTCAAATATTCTCTGTGTATGCATCTTTGAATGTTATGCTCATGGTTATTTTACTCTTTCTGTTGTACATTTGCTTTTATGCTATGTATGAATGATTTCTTGTTGAACATCTGAAATCTGAGAGAGAGAGAGAGAGTAAGGGAAATGAGTTTCAATTGTTTCTCTATTTGAGCAAGAGTTCCTGCAAGGAGTGCAGTTGAATTGTCCGCAAGGAGTGCATTGACAAAGGGTTCAGAAGTTCGTCTCTGAAAGCTCAGACTAGATAGCTTTTGTTCTCATTTCCATAGAAGTGCAGTCAGGCATAGGAGCTCTGCAAGGAGTGCGCAGGCCGAGTTAAGTCTCAGAGTTGCAAACCTGAGCGAAGTATTGAGAGACTGCTGCTGCAAATGTGTGCAGAGTCTAAGGAATTTCAACACTTGGAAGTGTTTGAAGGTCTTTCGCAAGGAGTGCGTGCAAGGGTTTTCTGAAAGACTCGAAGTCGTGAGAAATTTCAGAAGGATTTGAACCTTCGAAGGAATCAAAGGAAGGCACGAGGCCAAGTACCTTGAAAATTTGAAGGAAGGCGTAGAGATGTCAGACCGCAGGTAGACGAGTTCTCAAGGAAAGAGACGGATGGTCAAAATTCTCTGTGGAGAATCTACGAAGTCCTGTGAGCCGTCAGATCTCACGAAGGAGCAGGAGAGTTACCGCGAGTATTCCTAAAGGTTATAAGCTTAGGAGGAGTAGAACCGTAGATCCAAGCCACAAGAGTCGTTGGATTTACCCGTGAACTTCTATTTCGGGTTTTCGCGAGTGGAAGCCTCATAATTTTGGCAACAGGACTTGTGAAATCATGAAATGCGAAGTCCCGAAGGCCGAAAGGATTTGGTGGGCCAAAGAATCGGCAGGAGGACAGGTGGCGCATTTTCGGCATGGAGTCAATTTCCGTTGACCATTTCGGGGTTTCGTGGGGTGAATTTTTGAATTCTTTGTATTAGGATTCGCGATATCGTGAAGTCCGAAGTCCCGACGGAGTGAAAGGTCGTTGAAAATTCAACCTTGCGAGCGCATCGGAATCTCGGTAAATCGGGTTTTGGGAATTGCGGGAACAAGTTGCTTGACATCGCGACTGACGAAATCACGATAAGGAGAAATACGAAAGAGGAAGAGGAAAGGTCAAGCACTGACTGCTTCGGGTTTTCGGAGATTGAGAGACAAGGCGCTTGACCACAGGATTTGTGAAGGTGAGAAGTCCGATCTCCCGAAGTACAAGGGGAAATCCTCGAAGTTAGTTGTGGGTGCAGATTTCCAAAAAGGGAAATAGAAGAGCCATTGCCAAAAATCTCTTCGGGCCAATGTAAGGGAAAAGATCCTGTTGGCGTGGACCTTCTGACTTGTGGGTTGAGGAGGGTGGCGACTTCACAATGCCATCATCATGGAAGTGTGAAATCCCTGGTTCGCATGGAAAATCCAGACTCTCTCACTCAAATGTGTGTGATTGTGGTACGAGACTCTTAACTCCCACAACGCATCATCTCCCTCGATGTCAGACTCACCTCCACTCTCCCTTCCATGGAATCAAATGGAACAGTTTGTAGGAATCCTCCCACGAAATTCTAGGTAAGTACGCCATTTCCTTTTTCAGAAATCATGTCGTCGTCCTTGTCCAGTGTATGGCTTCTGTGGGATTTTCCATCTGCTCATTTGTCATCTCTGGTCCAGATGTTATTTATCCTAGCCTCCTCGCCACCCTTGCGGTATGCCAAGATTATGTTAAGAGTGACATGGGTCTCTCATTTCCCTAGCTCTGAGTCCTTCTTCCTGGCTTTCGAGCCTTCCTTTCCCCCCTTCCTCAGAGCCTGGTTTGGCTTTGCGCTTCTTCACGCCCCCCTGAATTATTCCCCTACTCATCCTCAGAACTTCTGGACTCCTTTGTTCTCTACGTATCTCTCTGTCTACCTACTTTTTAGCCGACCTCATGTTCCCCTACAAGTTGTCCACTCGTGTTCGTAGGCCAGCCTCTCCTCTCCCTGCTCGAGAATCCTTCCTTGCTCCATGCATAACCCTCAAGAGACAGTCGGTTTTGGCCACTCCTCAATAAACAATGAAATGTAGCAAGCAACTGTAGCTCAGGAGGACTCGGGAAGCTGGTCAGAGGATGACTAGGAAGTAGATTGTGGCGGTTGCAGCAGTCTAAGAGTCCAAATGGGCTTAATGAGAGATAATCGGGCCTTCGAGCTGGAGACCTTATCCTAGCACCGATTTCTGATAGGCAAGATTCAAGATGAAAGTGATGCCCAATGTAGTCAAATTGAAACCAATCGCTTGAAGATCGAGATGTTGCAGCAAATATTGGACCAGCTAAATGACTCGTAGGCTCCCCCAAGCAACTCGGAAGACCAACAGGGTTACTCAAGGAACGTCCATTCGAACTCGATCAACCAAGTCCTAGACCTGAAGGAACCCCTCCCAAAATTCAGGGCGAACATGCAGCAAACAAAAGTGGAAAAGGGTGATTAAGCTCAAATCTTTGTATGTTTTGTCGAATAGTTTATATGAGTGGGTCCTTTTGCCGAATCTATCCAAGAAATTCAGCATATAGAAATTTTGAAAACCATGGGGGATGATATTTACTATATGACATTCCCCACTTTTGTAATCAACTCTCCTTAAGAGGGAACTCGACATGGTCTATGAGGATCTTTTTTTTGTAACACCAGTGGATACATCCACACAGTTAATATAATTTCCCCAGTTTTTGTTAAAAATAATATATATATATTAGGTGAAATTAAATAGCTTCGACATTTTCTTGCTTATAAGTCTAGAAAAGCATGCGTGTTCTAGTTAGGTCATACTTTGGAGTGATATGGATAGAACTAATATGCCACAATTGTTATGCATCAATTTATTTTAAAAATATTTTGAATATTTCAATTTACACTTATGAGATTGTGAATAGTTACTAACACCTAGATTTATCTAATTCTACTTCAACCTTTAAAGTCATAGAGTAGTCATTGCCACTTTTATTTTTCTTTTAGACTATACATAAATAATACATTATTACAAGTTACCTTATATAATAAAACATTCATTAGAGGCAGGTATAAACAACTTTGCTGTTAATTTTACTTGTTTGACTTAAAGGCATTTGTATAATTATAAGATCAAAGTCTCCACAACTTTTTTTAGTCTTTCCAAGGGAGGATACTTTTCATTTCCGAATCTAAGTGTTTTAAGGTTGCACTAGTTTAGTTTCATACTATAAATTTCTATAAAGTTTTTTGATGTTTTCAATGAACAATTTATTGAATTGATTTTTTTGAAAATTAAAAATAAATTTCAGAATTTTTAAACTTCACTAATTTCATCTTTTTATTGGTCTAAGAGGTTATCAATTATACATAAATCCCCAAAAGTGTAGCTTTATTTTCAAAACAAAGAAAAGAAAATAAAAATACATTTAAAATAAAATTTTCTAAAAGTACCACGTGACAACTTTTATACTCCATTGTTGACTTTTGTTTACTAGTAAACAAAAAAAAAGTTATTATCATATATATATATATATATAATTGGTCACATCAAAATTAAAACATCACATGGGAAGTGATAATAACTTTATCTTCTAATGTGGACAATTACTTATTGATATGACTAATTCTCTCTCTCTATATATATTATGACTAATTCTCTCTCTCTCTCTCTCTCTCTCTCTCTCTCTCTCTATATATATATATATATAATAATGTTCTTATAACTTCTTATAGGCTTTCTCAATTTCTATATTCAACTTAGAGAATATTTACTTTCTTGTTTTTTATATTTGATAAAATTTAACATATTCACTTGTTAGAATTACATTTCTTTTAGCAAATTCATAAGAATTATACATAATAACCATATTAAAACTTGATGGGTGGTAGATCTTAGCTTTATGACTTAGAATTCACCTACTCTTCCAAGTTATGACCATGATTATTAGCTAGCAATTGTAGTCAATTAAGTGATTCCCATGTGATGTTTTAATTTTGATGTGACCAATATTATATATATATATATATATATATATATATATATATATATATATATATATATATATATATAATATTGGTCACATCAAAATTAAAACATCACATGGGAAGTGATAATAACTTTATCTTCTTATGAGGACAATTACTTATTGATGTGACTAGTTCTATATTTTTTATTTTTTTTAATGTTATAATTTCTTATTGGCTTTCTCAATTTCTATATTCAACTTAGAGAATATTTACTTTCTTGTTTTTTTTATATTTGATAAGATTTAAATCGTTTGTGACATATTCACTTGTTAGAATTACATTTCTTTTAGCAAAATCATAAGAATTATACATAATAACCATATTAAAACTTGATGGGTGGTACATCTTAGCTTTATGGCTTAGAATTAACCTACTCTTCCAAGTTATGACCATGATTATTAGCTAGCAATTGTAGTCAATTAAGTGATAATTTGGTTATGTAATTGTAGTCAATTAAGTGTTAACTTGTTTATGTGATTCAGATGGTCAACCCCAAGTCATAGACTTCCTTGAGTTGTTTTATTATCTCATAGATGTAAATCTCATTGAAGCTATAAATCTAGTTGGCTAATAAATCACATGATGAATAGTCTAAGAATAACCCAAAGATCATCGAGCATCTTGGATAGTTGGTTCAACACATGAATATGGATTATTTTAGCACAACTAAGATACTTAATTCGACATGGAAATATGTTGTCGAATGGTTAATAATGCCAGGAAAGTTCACATGTCATTGTCATACTCATGTAAGCATGCATGCTCATCATATATGTGTTCTACTACATGCCTTTCTTTGACTAGATTGTGTAGTATATTGAACAATAGTCTCTGTGGGAAATACTACAAGTGCAGTGATTCATAATTTCGATATTTCTAGTGAAGCAACTTGTCAATAATTCAAATAGGTGAATAATTTGCAATATACCATCTCTTAATATTTTGATGGATAAATTAGAGTATCTTCAATTAATTCTAGCAATAAATGAACAATTGAGTCACTTTGGTTGAAGTCTATTTCAATTAAGTGGAGAATGTTTCTCATATGTCACCTCATTGGTTTTCTCTAGTCAATTCTATTTGGTTTATTTTTCTTTGACTTGCCCACTTGCTAGCACAATATCATTGATTTTTACATGGTTCTCCATGTAAGTCACATTTCTTTTGGCATATTAAAAATGTATATCTACAACAACAACATCAGTAAACTTTCATCACCAAGGAGGTTTCTATAAATATACTTTGGTTAGTTATATTGTCATTAGGAAAAATATTTCTTTATGATGCAGGAGCATCGCTCACTCATCAAGCGAGCCAACACATTTAGAGGAAACAGCTGGATAGCGCCAACACACAAATTTTGAAATGCTTTGGAAAGTTGTTGCGCCGCCCTTTAGATGAAGGCATTCATAAGGAGCGCACTATGTATATTGTAAATGGACTGTGAGCCTTTAAGCTCACGTCCTAAGGTAGCTGAGGCATTTAATAGTTTTAATGTTGTTAGATAGGAATTTATTGTAGATTTGATAGTTGTAGAATTCAAGAGGGAAAACGAAATATAGGCACCCTCCTTTGTACATTGTAACATTAGCAATTATCAAACAGGAGCAAGAGAAGAGCAGAGTAGAGAACTGGTGAAGAACACCCATGTACAGATTGAATTAATAGAAGGAAGTCTTTGATTCACTTTCATGGTTTGTGTTGTTTCTCTGTGTTGATATTATGCTCATGTATGTTTTCTTTCTGTCATACGTTTGCTTTGATATGTTGCGTATGTGATTTCATAGTTGATTAGAAATCTGTGAGAAAGAGGAGAATGAGTTTCAATTGTTTCTCTGTCTAAGCCAGGGGATTCCTACATAGAGTGCAGTGGAATTCATCCGCATAGAGTGCGTTGATGAGGCTAGATAGTTAAACTCTTATTCTCATTTGCCCAGAAGTTGAATTGGGTTATTAGAGCGTGCGGGAGAAGCGCAGGCCGGAGTTGAAATCTCAGCAGTTAGCCAGAGCAGGGGAGAACAGGGGCTAGTGTGGCTATTAGTGCACAAGACCTGAAAGAATTTGACTCTTAGAGAACTGTTGAATGTCGATCAAATAGAGTGTGTGAAAGGTCTCTAAGGGAATCAGAGCCTACAAGCTCAGGAGGAATAGTTCCTTCTTGATACCGTAGGAGAAGGACCCAGGAGGGGCTTGAACAGAAACAGAGCTTTGGAGGAGGAGAAATCCTCAAGGAGGAGAATCGACGGCTAGGGATCGCTGTGGAGAATCGTGAAGTCCTGCAGACCGTCAGATCGTGGAGAAGTAGCGAGGAATTTAACTCTTGGGTGCAGGAAGAACCCGTAGCCATCGCATATCGGCATATCAGAGTTTGTGTAGACAAGAATTCCATACCCTTTGAAATCACGAGGAGCGATTTCCTGAATTAATCGGAGCCACCGATCATACAGGGACACGTGGCGTGAGATCCCTAGGACTCAGGGTTCGACATTCGGGGTTTTCCAAAAACACAAGTATCGCGACCTTTGAAATCCTGATCCCGCGATTCCCGATATAGAGGAGAGAGAAGGTGACGTGGCAGGGAGGCAGCGCACGTGCCATCGGATTTCGGGATTCGGGAACTCACCGTGTATGTGAATCGCAGTATCGTAGGTACTGATTTCCCAATAGGGAAATCCCCGATAAGAACGAAGTCGTTGACTCTTTGACCATCGGGGTTCAGGGTATTGGGTTGCATGTGAACTGTGCTCACGGGACTCGCGAAATCGCAAATTCTGATTTCCCGATTTTGGAGGGAGGTCATAAAGGAGTGTTGTGGGTAGTGAAAACTCCCGAGAGGATTTGGAAGAGTTATTTGACTCTTCGGGCCTGAGATGAAGAAGGTCCTGGTGTGAGCGGGTTGCCGCTGAGGGTGACTTGCGTCAGAGTGGTATCAGAGCGGGAGCATCTTTTCTTTCTGTTGCAGAGACAGAGATCCATCATGCCGCCTCGAAGAGAAAGGCAGTCACCTGATCAAGAAGACAGGGATGCGCGAAGGAGAGGAAGGCCAACAAGGAATCCAGAAATGGAGTGCCAAATGAGAGATCTCCGAGCAAGGATTGAGGAGATGGAGACAGCGCAGAGACGCGGAGTCAGCACTGGAGAGTTCAGTGATTTCGAGGTGGAAGAGGAAGCTGGACATGCAGAAGAGGTCACAGCAGAGGATGCATCAATGGAGCGATTGATAAAAGCCATCGCCCAGATGACTTCTAAGACCAAGATGGACATTCCCGTCTACGAGGGAAGCCTGGATGCAGAAGAGTTGTTGGATTGGATTCGAGCTCTTGAAACCTACTTCGATTACGAAGATATCGAAGAAGACAAGAAGATAAGGCATGATGTTACTAAGTTGAAAGGACATGCAGCCTTATGGTGGGATGATCTTCAGGCGGACAGACGTTCCAAAGGAAAACAAAAGATCAAAAGCTGGGACAGGATGATCGCGAATATGAAAGCGAAATTCATCCCCAGAGATTATCATATCACTCTGTTCAAGCAAATGCAGAACCTAAGACAGAAGCTGATGACGGTGAAGGAGTACACCGAGGAGTTTTACAGACTCAAAATCAGAGCAGGTCATCGGGAGAGCGATGATGAAAAGGTGGTGAGGTATCTGAATGGTCTGAGGTATGACATTCAGGATGAATTGAGCATGGTTACCATCCGAACAGTTGAGGATGCGTACCAGATGGCTCTAAAAGCCGAAGAGAAGTTGAGCCGCAAGCAAGGACAGCGAGGGCGAGGAAGGAGTCATCCAAGAGGCAAGGCAATCCCCCAGGAAATATTCCAGAATCCCAAGGAGGAGTGGAAGAAACCTCAGGGTAAACTTGAAAGAAGTGGGACCTCACAGAGGCAACAATATGCTAAGCCGAGGAGGCAACATACAGAGTAGGGTGGCGGTTATGCTAACGTAAACACTTTTCCTCGTACCAGAGGTAGGGGAAGAGGACAAGGAGGAATCATCACATGTTTTACATGTGGAAAGGACGGACACAAATCTATTGATTGTCCAGACAGGAAAGTGGACAGAGGAGAAACTCACATCACTGAGGCGCAGAGGCGTGATGCTGAGAATGAATATGCAGACAGCGGAAGATCGCTAGGAATACATAAAATCCTTTTGACACCTGAGAAAGAGGTGGAAAGCTCAGTGCAGAGGAGCAGACTGTTCAGAACGGCTTGTACAACCAAGGACAGGAAATGCAAGGTCATAGTTGACAGTGGGAGCACCGATAATCTCGT
>ML783388.1:302642-314073 GCA_009831015.1 Picea engelmannii | reverse complement strand
ATGACCGAAATGTAGTTCATGACGGAAGGATGAACACATACACTTTGGAAAAGGATGGGAGAACCCATAAATTGCTTCTGATAAAGGATAAGGAAGTGAAGCCGGAAGTAAACAACACAATACTTCTCATGAGCGGGAAGGAACTTCTCACAAAGATGGAGAAGAACGAAGATCCACAGTTCTTTGTTGTCAGGAAGCCGAGAATTGTCCTGACAAGCACAAGAGTGAATGACTTACCAGACGAGATTCAGGAACTGTTGGGAGAGTTTGCTGATATCATCGTGGACGAACTACCTCGTTCATTTCCACCGATGAGGAGTGTGAGTCACCATATTGACCTCATACCTGGAGCAAGTCTGCTGAATAAGGCAGCATACAGGTTGACACCACAAGAAAATGAGGAAGTCAAAAGGCAGGTACAGGATCTGTTGGATAAAGGACTGGTCAGAGAGAGCCTGAGTCCGTGTGTTGTTCCGACAGTACTAAGTCTGAAGAAGGATGGAGGCTGGAGGATGTGTACAGACTCCAGAGCGATAAATAAAATCACCATTAGATACAGATTTCCACTGCCGAGGATGGATGATCTGATGGATTGCCTAAGTGGGGCAAATTATTTTTCAAAGATTGATCTGAAGAGCAGATATCATCAGATTCGCATGAGAGAGGGAGATGAATGGAAGACAACATTCAAAACAAATGAGGGTTTGTACGAATGGCTGGTCATGCCATTTGGTTTGACAAATGCGCTGAGCACATTCATGAGGCTGATGAATGAAGTCCTGAGGGAATTCATTGGAAAATTTGTGGTCGTATATATGGATGACATATTGATTTTCAGCAAGACCAAAGCTGAACATTTGAAACATTTAGCCATTGTGATCAGGAAGCTACAACAGGAGAAGCTTCTGATCAACATGAAGAAGTGTTCCTTCATGCAGACATAACTCATTTATTTGGGTTTTGTGATTTCGGCGAATGAGTTGAAAATGGATCCTGAAAAGGTAGAAGTGATCAAGAATTGGCCATCACCGAGAAATGTTTTCGAGGTGAGGAGCTTCCATGGTTTGGCTAGTTTCTACAGAAAATTCATTCGGAATTTCAGTGGAATTAGTGCAGCGATGATGGACACGGTGAAGAAGTGGCATAAAGTTTTTCATTGGACAACAGAGGCTGAGAGGAGCTTCAATTTGTTGAAGCGGAAGATAACAGAGCAACCAATTCTGGTGTTGCCTAATTTCCAGAAGACATTTCAAGTGAAATGTGATGCAAGCGGATATGCCGTAGGAGGGGTCTTGAGTCAAGATGACAGGCCAGTAGCATATTTCAGTGAGAAACTGGATGATGCAAAGCTGAAATACTCCACGTATGATAAGGAGTTTTATGCCATCATACAGGCATTGAAAAAGTGGAGGCATTACTTGATACCCAAAGAATTCATTTTGTACAGCGATAACCATGCATTGCAGTCTGTAAGTCAACAAGAGAAGTTGAACCAGAAGCATGCAAAATGGGTAGAGTACATGCAGAATTTTACATTTGTAATCAAACACATTTCAGGAACTGCTAACAAAGTGGTTGATGCTTTGAGCAGGAAATGTTTATTGCTGCAGGAGTTCAGAGTCAAAACCTTGGGTTTTGAAAATTTGAAGGACATGTATGCCAGAGATGCAAACTTCGAAGAAGCGTACGAGGCAGTTGAGAATCCAGTTCTTAGGGATCGGAGCCCATGGATAGATTTCATGATCCAGGAAGGGTTGTTGTTTAGAGGCAATCAGCTGTGCATTCCGAATTGCTCCATGAGGGAGAATTTGGTGAAGGAGAAGCACAGTGGAGGCTTAGCAGGTCATTTTGGACATGACAAAACATTCGCCAAGCTGAGCGAATCGTATTATTGGCCAGGCATGCGAGCAGAGGTAAAGAGGTTTGTTGACAGGTGTTGGATATGTCAACATTCGAAGGGCCGGAAGAAGAACGCCGGTTTTTATCAGCCTTTGCCCATACCCGAGAGGCCATGGGAGGCGATCAGCATGGATTTTGTTCTGGGGTTGCCAAGAACGCAGAGAGGTGTTGATTCCATCTTCGTGGTGGTGGATAGGTTTTCGAAGATGGCGCATTTTATTCTGTGTCAGAAGACCAGCGATGCGACACACATCGCAAACTTGTTTTTTAAAGAAATCGTCAGACTGCATGGATTGCCGAGAAGTATAGTCTCAGACAGGGATACCAAATTCATAGGTCATTTTTGGAGGATGCTATGGAAGAAGCTGGGAACTAACTTAGCGTTTAGTTTAGCTTACCATCCTCAGACAGATGGGCAAACAGAGGTGGTGAACAGAAGTCTGGGGGATCTATTGAGAAGCTTGGTGACAGAGCACCACAACAGTTGGGATCAGATATTACCACAAGCAGAGTTCGCATACAACGATTCGGTGAATCGGAGTACAGGAAAAAACCCATTCCAAATTTTGTATGGGACACAACCGAGGGGAGTATCTGAGCTCAGGGAGTCAGAACTGACTTAGATGAAGGCATTCATAAGGAGCGCACTATGTATATTGTAAATGGACCGTGAGCCTTTAAGCTCACGTCCTTAGGTAGCTGAGCCATTTAATAGTTTTAATGCTGTTAGATAGGAATTTATTGTAGATTTGATAGTTGTAGAATTCGAGAGGGAAAACGGAATATAGGCACCCTCCTTTGTACATTGTAACATTAGAAATTATCAAACAGGAGCAAGAGAAGAGCAGAGCAGAGAACTGGTGAAGAACACCCATGTACAGATTGAATTAATAGAAGGAAGTCTTTGATTCACTTTCATGGTTTGTGTTGTTTCTCTGTGTTGATATTATGCTCATGTATGTTTTCTTTCTATCATACGTTTGCTTTGATATGATGCGTATGTGATTTCATAGTTGATTAGAAATCTGTGAGAAAGAGGAGAATGAGTTTCAATTGTTTCTCTGTCTAAGCCAGGGGATTCCTGCATAGAGTGTAGTGGAATTCATCCGCATAGAGTGTGTTGATGAGGCTAGATAGTTAAAATCTTATTCTCATCTGCCCAGAAGTTGAATTGGGTTATTAGAGCGTGCGGGAGAAGCGCAGGCCGGAGTTGAAATCTCAGTAGTTAGCCAAAGCAGGGGAGAACAGGGGCTACTGTGGTTGTTAGTGCACAGGACCTGAAAGAATTCGACTCTTAGAGAACCGTTGAAGGTCGAGCACATAGAGTGTGAGAAAGGTCTCTGAGGGAATCAGAGCCTACAAGCTCAGGAGGAATAGTTCCTTCTTGATATCATAGGAGAAGGACCCAGGAGGGGCTTGAACCGAAATGGAGCTTTGGAGCAGGAGAAATCCTCAGGGAGGAGAATCGACGGCTAGGGATCGTTGTGGAGAATCATGATGTCCCGCAGACTGTCAGATCATGGAGAAGTAGCGAGGAATTTAACTCTTGGGCGCAGGAAGAACCCATAGCCATCGCATATCGGCATATTGGGGTTTGTGTAGACAAGAATTCCATACCCTTTGAAATCGCGAGGAGCGATTTCCCGAATTAATCAGAGCCGCCGATCATACAGGGACACGTGGTGTGAGATCCCTAGGACTCGGGGTTCGGCATTCGGGGTTTTCCAAAAACACAAGTATCGCGACCTTTGAAATCGCGATCCCGCAATTCCCGATATAGTGGAGAGAGAAGGTGACGTGGCAGGGAGGCAGCGCAAGTGCCATCGGATTTCGGGATTCGGGAACTCATCGTGTATGTGAATCGTAGTATCGTAGGTGCCGATTTCCCGATAGGGAAATCCCCGATAAGAACGAAGCCGTTGAATCTTTGACCATCGGGGTTCGGGGTATTGGGTTGCATGTGAACTGTTCTCACGGGACTCGCGAAATTGCAAATTCTAATTTCCCGATTTTGGAGGGAGGTCAGAAAGGAGTGTTGTGGGTAGTGAGAACTCCCGAGAGGAGTTGGAAGAGTTCTTTGACTCTTCGGGCCTGAGACGAAGAAGGTCTTGGTGTGAGCGGGTTGCCGCTGAGGGTGACTTGCGTCACTTTACAATATTCATCATCACAATATATGTAATAACTTCTTGGCCAACATGACATCCAACATGGTATCACCAATATTCTTCAATAAAAAAACTTCATCTTGTCTATATTCAATGTGTTTTGTTCTTGTCTAATTTTTTCTTCAATGGTCAACAATAATTCTCCACACTCAAACACATTGAAAGTTTTTGGAAATTCACCCAAACTTCTTGATAACGACATCATCATAGAAATTATTTTATACCACATCCCATCTATTAATTTACATGGGAATCTAAACAATACATGAACAACTTTGGTAATAATTGTATTCCACATGCAACTACATGAGAGTAGTATCATGAACCATGAATGTCATCATTGAACATATATCATTCATTTTACTTCATAAAATGGATTTTCATTTCAAGATATAACTAACACTTTCTCCTTTCTTATTACAAAAAATCTTTTACATTCAAGTATACTTATCTTTTTGTTTAACTTGAGGGTCTTGAAATGATGTCAAGGTGCTTTTGTTTTTTCTACAATGAGTGATCAACGTGTATTCTTTAATCCTCAAACAAAACCCTCGATTTGTAATATTTATTATTCACCCTATATTCATTCTCACAATGAAAACTATGACTTGTAATATTTCTTCTTCATCCTAGATTCATTCTCAGAATGACAAATACACTAGATGTTGAAAGGTACACATCTTGGAAATCACACATGTATACTTATAAAATAAGGTGAACGGAGGTTCGATTGGCTTGTTCATTTCATTTAGCTCAAGTATTTGCATATTGTTAGGATGGTTAGGGTGGTTCAAACTATCACCTAATTTTCCATTCGTTAAGTCTATATTACATCATGATGTCATGTTTACAATCTCATACATCCATGCTCTTTTTGTTCTTAGTTTAATATCTTAATACAAGGTATGATCACATTTACTATAATAATATAGTTTGAAGAGGTGTTGAATACCTAATACTTGGATTATGTAATCTGTAAATGATATTGTAAATGGTATAAATGTAAAGAGTTGCAGGTGATAAGAAGAGTCACTTGAAAGGTGAAGGCCAGCGGTCATCTGAATGTATATTTATTAAGGTTCCATGTTAATGAAAATCATCAAGTGTGGAGTTACATTCTATGCCCATACATGTCTTGTCAATGGTATAAGAGAAGGTTAAATCCATGATTCTATAGTTTGGGCATTTCATTTCCCTCTTTTTGTGTGCAGAAACATCCCTCTATCTATGTTAGTCTACTACTTTTCCTTTCTCTTACTGTCGACCGTTGTTTGCAGAATTTGGAAGAAGTAATGGTCTCACCATTGATTTAATGTGTGATTCCTAGAGATCTTGAAACACAATATGTTGGTGACTGGTAATGTTTTCATGGGTGTAACCACCATTAGCCATATTCCAAACCATCTCCATTTTTCCACAAAGCCAACAAGCTTTCTCACTTTCGGCTATGAGCGTCTGGTCTATGAATTTTAGAGGTTGAAAGAAAGCCCTATCACTGGCCACATGATTTATATCGACCATGCCATCAATCATCCAAATTCCCTTGTCATGAACTATACTCCCTTCACATGACTCTCTATCTACACACTATAGATTCTCTTCGATAGGAATGATTTTTTCATTATCAACCATCACTAATTCACACTCTTCACTTCCACCAATATTTCCCTCTTCTTCGCCAACTGTGACATCCTTCCTTATCAATATGTATTTTTTTTTTATCTCTTACCTCATCCCCGACATTCCTCTGACCAATTCAACATATAGAAAATTGTAACTTCAACATAACAAGCGATAGCTACTAGATTAAATTAGCTAAATAGATTAATGTGGATAGATGCTTGAGAGAGACAAATATTCACAAGAAATAATTGCTTAGTGGGAATGAATGCATATGAACACATTAATGACCATGAATATGTATCTTGTGCACATTCGACAACAAGGCCACTCTATTCATATATTCAGTGTAAAATTTAAAATAAGTAAGGCTTTTGAAACATGGTCATCATGACCGGGGTAGAAGATCGAAGATTGTTGAAGTTGAAAGGGACATCTGCTCATGCACATAATTCTTCATACCTTTCTCATCATGATGAAGGTATTATGTAGACCCCCCTTCTCTCCTCGGGGTTGCTCGACCTCCCAGTCAAGGATCTTTAATTATTCTTGAGCTGAATCCACTCCTCGGGACCTTTTTGGTCTCAAACTCAAAACACATGCCATGTTATCACCCTTAGTGTTTTCACGGTCACGATCTAATCATTACCGACTTCCCCGTCGATCGATGGTTCACAATAATTGTGGGCTGACAACATGATCGCCCTTTATCAGAGAGATTTGTCCCCGCAATCATAAAAGTGCTCGCTCAAATCTCCTCTAAATCATTATCATTGATCTCTTGTCTTGACGAGATCGACGATTCTAGCAAATAGCGGGTTGTGAACTAGCACACTCACTAATTTTTCCTCTGCTCCCCACAATGATTCCTCATCATTGATTTCTCATTCTCAGAACGACATTCATGATCCACTTCGAGACTCCGTGCTTTGGGAGATCGACACTTTTGGCCTCCGCTTTTCCCCCGGAATATTCCATACCCGAAGCCTCAGATCTAGCGCCACAATTCCACCTCAAATCAATGGTTCTAGCCCACTTCGAGACTTCGACCTTCAGAAGTCTCAACCTTTCCACATCGGCTTCCTCCCAGAATGATTTCACCCAGAATTCATGATCTATCGATGTATGTTCTCCTTCATGATCTACGACTGTGAGTGAATTCCACTCTTCGGGATTCGGGAGTTCTAACTCCTTCCCATTCGCTTTCTCCCAGAGTGTTTTCACCCTAAGTTGACGATATGTCGATGCGTGTCTCACTCGGATCGAAAACAACAAGTCACTTCGACTATTTGGGCTTTGGGAGTTTGAACTCTCCACCTTCGCTCTGTCCTGAAGTACACGATCCACCGATGCGTGTCCTTCTGCAGATCTGATGGCCACGACCCACTTCATCTCTTTGAGACTTTGGGAGTTTGTCACGCTCCGCACTTGGAATCATCCAAAGTGAAATTTCTCAAAATCTCAGATCTATCGCCACGCATCCCCTGGATGATGGACTGTCCCTAGCCTCTTCGGGACTTCAGTGAGTCTTCACTCCTATGAGCATGCAAAGACTTAAAACTCATGCACTTTTTCCCAGATCCAACGGTCTGGAATGATCCCAATCCTTCCTGGGTGGATCTTAGTCGATGACTTGTGAAAGATTTAGAGCTTCACTTCCTTCGAAGATTTCTCTGTGTTATCTCTCTTGATCTTCACTTCTTGAAACCTTTGACTCCTCATAGGGTCACTTCGACACTTAGTCAAACTTCGAATCTGTGCACTCCTTGCAACAAATTCTTTCCCAATACTTAACTTCTTGCAGGCGACTGTGCACACCTTGCAACAGTCTCTTTGCACTCCTTGCAAATGTAAGTTTCACGCTATATCGTCTGAGCTTCTAAGTCGATACAGACTCCATCAACGCACTCCTTGTGGATTATATGCACACCTTGCATAAACTCAACGAAGAGAAATGATTTGAAACTTATTCCAATAATTCACAGTATCATATGCTCAATAACATAACTCATTGATTCGTAAAAATAGAAAATGACATGGAAACTGTAAACAGTAGCAACACCATGCATTTGGGTCAATTTTCCTATGTTATATTCGTTCAAATGTAAATGGATACAACTATGATAAAACAATAACTAAAAATTCAACAGCAGCTAAATCACAACAATTCCTACTAATTTGCAGTAGCCTCATTCGGGCATACAACACCTCTGTTTATCCCAGAGGGATCTTAGGGTTCCCTCTGACTAGTTGAATTCTCGAAAAAACTAACTACTACTTAAGTTTTGTTACATTAAAGTCTAGGAGTGAAACTCCCAGATCACTCGTGATCATTTTTTCTCTCAAGTGTTTGATCTTCTTCAGTTTTCAATCAGCTCAAAAAAATATTGATAGGAAACGCCAGCGTTTAAGATTCCAAAATAATTCAAAAGGTACGTTATGGTGCTGAGTTGTCCCTCCACGTGTGCTTGTTGGTGATGCTCCTACATCAAACTCCCCTGAACAAAAATTTATGGACTCCTGTCCATGAGCTCATGTACTGACTTTCCATGCTTCTAGATATCAGCTTCATTTTCCCAAATGGCATCTTCTATCGGGTGTCCCTTCCATTTGACCAAATATTTAAAATAGGTCTTCCTCCTGGTCTTCTTACCAATCCTCCGATCAACGATCTTCTCCATCTATGGATTTTCTGTTACAGGCATTTTCTTCTCCCATTGAATCTTCTCTTGATATTTTGATCTCTCTGTGTCACCTTCCCTGTAAGGATACAGTTCTGAAACGTTGATATGGCTGATATTCCCACATCCTCTGGCAGCTCTATCTCATAAGCATTGTTAGAAAATTTTCTTAGGATCTTGCATGGTCCAATCTTCTTCATCTTCAACTTGTTATATGTTCCCCTTGGGAGCCTTTATTTCTTGATATGTGCCAGAACCTGATCTCCTATTTCAAATTGAAGCTATATGCAATGTTGATAAACTCTACGCTTGTACTCTTGGCTAGAACTATGCAATTTCTCTTTGATCTGGCTATGGAGCTTCTGCATTTCTGCAGCAAAATATTCTACTCCAACACTTATGAACTAACTCTGTTCTAAGTCTCTCAACTCAGATACTCCTCTTGGTTGCATTCCATACAGTATTTGGAATGGGCTCTTTCCAGTGCTCTTGTTTGGTGAGTCATTGTACGCAAATTCGGCTTGTGGCAGAATCTGACCCCACTGACTATGATGATCAGTGACTAGACTCCTCAATAAGTTTCCCAAACTTCTATTCACCACCTCAATTTGTCCATCTTTCCGAGGGTGATAAGCTGAGATGAAGGAAAAATTTGTCCCCAACTTCTTCCATAGTGTTCTCCAAAAACAACCAACGAATTTGGTTTCTCAGTCTCAGACAATGCTTTTGGGTAGTCCATGAAGTCGAACAACTTCCTTGAAAAATAAATTTGCAACATGTGTTGCATCACTAGTCTTCTGGCATGGGATAAAGTGTGCCATTTTTGAAAATCTATCCACCACCACAAATATGGAATCACATCCTATTTTTGTTCTTGGCAGTCCCAATACGAAGTCCATGCTTATTATATCCCAAGGCCTCTCTGGTATTGGCAATGGTTGATACAATCCAACATTCTGTCTTTTTACATTTTCATGTTGGCAGATTCTACATATGTTTACAAAATTTATCACTTCCATCCTCATACCTAGCCAATAATATGAACTTCTCAACTGTGCAAATGTTTTATCATGGCTGAAATGTCCAGCTAATCCTCTACTATGCTTTTCCTTCAAAAGTTTATACCTCATTGATCATTTTGGTATGCACAGTTGATTTCCCTTGAACAACAATCCCTCTTGAACCATATACTTTTTCCATTAGCTTCTGACTCTCAGTACATGATTTGCACATGCTTCGTATGCTTCCTTGAAATATGGATCATCACCGTACATTTCCTTAAGGTGTTCAAACCCTAAGGTATTCACTTGAAACTCCTGTAGAATCAAACATCTCCTTCTTAATGCATCAATGACTTTGTTAGCATTTCCAGAAATATGTTTTATGACAAAAGTAAAATTCTGCATAAACTCAATCCACTTTGCATGTCTTTGATTCAATTTTTCCTGTGTGGTTATGAATTGTAAAGCATGGTTATCGCTATACAAGACAATTTATTTTGAAACAAGGTAGTGCCTCCATTTCTTCAAGGCTTGAATTATGGAATAAAACTCTTTGTCATATGTGGAGTACTTTCTCCTAGTCTCATTCAGCTTCTCACTGAAATATGCAACAGGCTTATCTTGGCTCAAAACTGCTCCAATTGCAACTCCACTTGCATCACACCTTACTTGAAATGTCTTCCCAAAATTTTGCAAGACCATAATTGGTCATTCTTGTTAGCACCATAAGTCACCTCTAGATTGCGGCAGAGGTAAGCCCAATACCCATCAGTTTATGTGTCACAATGAACAATTTTAAAGGGGGTTGAATGAGCGCAGGCTTAGGATAATATCATTTTAACTCGGAAAAATGGACCAACATGCACCCGCAAATGAGATCTTGATTCAACTTTAGTCAATAAGTTGTAGTAAGGGTCAGTAGGAGGAAGAAATTGAGGAGAAAATGACAACAGGTCTTCCAGCAGCCTAAGAAGGAAAAACTCAAAAAACAAGATCTTCTTGGATTTGGAGTTTAGGATACTAAAAACAATATAACTGGGATATAATCTAACATCCATTACAAATTATTCATAAACATCCATGTGAATCCTTCAATCATGAACATTCAGTATCAGAGGCAATAAAGCATGGAAGCAGGAAGCTGACTTTCATTAAACCAGAAGTCTCAGATCGAATTACATAACCATATAACCAACGCGCTTTATAAAAAAATTACAATGAGGGAGCGTAGCTTGACCATCAACCATAACAAAGTAACAAAATTTCCTACATATACTCAGAACAACTCGCCACTACAGTCAAATCTTTGAGTCAGTGAGCTCCCTGTCAGGCTAATCATGCATGCGATTTTCTGGTAGGTTGTGCCTGTAATCCTTTGTCAGACTACCCACGCATTTCTTTGTTAGACACAATCTCTGTCAGTCTGGTCTTGACAACCTACTTCCACGGTTGGTCCCTTTCTGGGATTCCATTTATAGGAGGAGACGATGTCTCAACCACCTTACCTGCTTCCATTAACTACTTCATTGGGATCGGGACAAGTGAAGTCAAGTGCAACACCTGCCATTGTGATTGGTCTTTCGATGTTGATTGCAACCACTTGTGCATGGTTGGACTTCTGTGGGGAGAATAGCAGGCAGACCTGGAGGACAGCGGGGGGAGGTGGCGAGATGGTTGATGCAAACCAGCATGGAATGAAAAGTGATTGGCGGCCAAGCGTAAAGACGTGATGGAAAAATGGTGATTGGGAAAGCGTGGGAGTTAGAACGTGGGCACTGAGGTGCCAAAGTGTCGGGGTGATGTAGCACAGGAGAGGCAGTGGTAGAGGGATGTGAGTGGTCAAGGGGGGAAACATGAAGAAGGTGACATGGGGGACACATGTCAGGAGAAGAGAGGGAGTAGAGTGAAAAGGGGAAGGTAACATGGAGGGGAAGTGGAAGACACATGTATAGAAATGCTAGGCAACATAGGAAAAAGGGAGGTGTGATAGGCAGAGAGATGGGTGAGTGGAGGATAGGCGTTGGCAAGAGAGAAGGCGATAAGCAGTCTACTCGGAGGGGGGGGG